>OZ024740.1:147606998-147624498 GCA_964016885.1 Eledone cirrhosa | reverse complement strand
CTATAGATTTAGAAAAATAACCAATAATATATTCTATAAAAAATGTCAAAACAACAGATGGGAATCTAATTAATCACTGCCACCAAGAATTCTCACTGCTATCGAAAAACCACTCCTTCAACTATTCTTCTAACAACTTCACCCCTTCCTCCTAATATTCTCTATAAAAACTAAATAGGTCCTCAGTAATATTATTCTGATGAAATGACAGTAAACAATAACATTGAAATATTGAATGTCTGCATAACTAAAAGTTTGTAGATAGCTGTTTTAGGTTATGTAACTGTTATAGAAACACGTGTCAATAAATTCCTTTCAACTAAACTGTATCCATTCAAATCTTTCTATATATATATATATATATATATATTATATATTATATATATTCCGGGAGTGTGTGAGTATGTGGCTGCGCAAGTGTGTGTATGCGTGACTGCATGTTTCATTACTTAGGTAGGGATGGATAAGAAAAAAAAACTATGCTATTATAGTGGTGCGGGTAGATTACGCTGAGTTTAAGAATTGTCAAGGGTAGTGTATTTATAATCTTGATTTATTGGGGTGTGTGTGTGTATGTGTGTGCGGGTGTAAGCATGGCATTCACCATTTCTTTTGTCGGAGGCGTCAGAGAATTTAGCCATCTTAATTGCAGACACGAAACAATTATTGAAGCCACCAGAACTCATTACAATTTTGTAATTTATTCATCACAGTTTGCATTGACGTTTATGAGCGAAAGAAATTACGTTGGAGATAGTTTGTCATTAGCAAAACCAAATTATAAACAAAGGGTAGAGGATGAAACATGGAGATAAAAAATGTGGCGTGTGTGTTGATACCCAAGATTGGATTTTATCAACATATAATATCTCTCTAAATAGTTAGTTTGTTAGAGACGTAGAGTAGAATCCCGCCCACTGCTCCTATCTCTTCTCGTCTCTTCTTAACATAGCGATTGGACACACGCCTTTGGGTTGGGTTTCCCCTTTCCCTTACTTCCTTAGTTCTACTCTAATATATATATATATATATATATATATATATATATATATATATATGAAGGCCTCACGAGCACCACTTTGTCTGTCTTCTTCTCGTTTCAATTTGGATTGCCTCGGGAACGTAACCTTATAATGTAAGAAGCTGTCTGATGAGATCATGGGACTGGGTACGTGGAATCGCGTGGCCACTGTCATAATCGAAATATGTATCACAGCCTTTATCAATAAAGAACTTTAACATCTGAAACTACTTTGCATTTTCTTATTCTTTCTCTCTCGCTCTCTTGTTCTCTCTCTCTCTCTCTCTCTCTCTCTCTCTCTCTCTCTCTCTCTCTCTCTCTCTCTCTCTCTCTCTCTTTATATATATATATATATATATATATATATATATATATATATATATATATATATTAGAAAGTGAGAGTTTTTTTTTACAAAATGAAAAATAACCTAGGTGTCCTACACGAGTGAAAGTATAAAGAAAAAAAAGATGAAATCGAAAATGCAACTGGAGTCTTATTTAAAAAAATATATATATATATTTATTTGGTTCCTTTACCGGTTTCGCAGTTCTTCTGCTTTTCAAAAGTAGAGTTGAGATGGAGGGTCTGTGGTTTTTCTCACATCTGGTTGGTCTCTGAATGTTACTTGCTTTATATGGAAAAAAAGTGGCTCGAAATGCCAGGTTTTTAGAGAAGTAATTTGATTGGTTGGTCAATAATTATAATAAATTTCGCGCCAGTTCGCGTTACAAAGTTCTTCAAACAAGGGAGGGGGGGGGGCACAGGTTATTTTTTCATATATGAGTGTTTGAATTTCTTTTTACTTAAAAAAAAGGGGCTCACGAAGGCTTTTTTTTAATAAACGTAATTTGATTGGTTATAAATGAAATTATGGCTGTCACGTGAACAAGTTTTCATTAAATTTTCGCGCCCTTATTTGGAAATCTTTTCTGTAGCCTTTTTAGATAATTTTATGACAAGCAAAAGATAATAGTGAAGAGAAATTGGATGGGAGAATTGTTCTGGTTCAGTGAATATGGTTAGTTCGCTGGGGTGTCAGAATTCAGATTTTCTATTGAAGTAAAGAAAGTAAAGATGTGTATGTTTATTTGTGTGCTTGTGTGTGTGTGTGTGTGTGTGTGTGTATTGGAAGATGATTCTATTAGTAGAAATGTGTGTGTATGTGTCTGTTTGAATGACAGTTCATCGCCAACAATTACGAGATCCAACCACGAGACAGATACCACTGAGCGCACATCTAGACATATGCGCAAGTAGTAAGACATCCAAATTCCAAGTCTTCCCATTTTACCTTTGCGCTAACAATACACCAGAACAAATACGAATAAATAAGGAAAATATGTTTATTCAAAAATATAGACCAGCATTAAATATGGTTTAATATACATTATGTCATCACCATAATATGCTAACCATCCAAACAGACACATACACACACACATAACACCTGCTACTTTAGAAAATAAAAACCCGAACTAAATAAACGTTAACATACGTTTGCACTGACAATACCACAGAAAAAATACGAATAAGGAAAATATGTTCATTCAAAAATATTGCTACTAAAGGAATCATTTTCCTACACACACACACACACACACAATATATATATATATATATTCTCTTCATCTTAACATGCTAACCATACTCCCACACACATAACACCCATACACACCCATACACACACATAACAACCACAACCCCCATACACACAACTCCCTCCCCCATTTCTACTAATAGAATCACTTTCCTACACACATATATACACACACACAAAATATATATATTCTCTCCATCTTAACATACTCCCCCACACACACACACACATAACACCCATATACACACACACACAACTCCCTCCCCCATTTCTACTAATAGAATCATCTTCCAATACACACACACACACAGACACACACACACACACACACACACACACACACACACAAGCACACAAATAAACATACACATCTTTACTTTCTTTACTTCAATAGAAAATCTGAATTCTGACACCCCAGCGAACTAACCATATTCATTGAACCAGAACAATTCTCCCATCCAATTTCCCTTGACCATTATCTTTTGCTTGTCATAAAATTATCTAAAAAGGGTACAGAATTGATTTCCAAATAAGGGCGCGAAAATTTAATGAAAACTTGTTCACGTGACAGCCATAATTTCATTTATAACCAATCAAATTACATTTATTAAAAAAAGCCTTCGTGAGCCCCTTTTTTTTTAAGTAAAAAGAAATTCAAACACTCATATATGAAAAAATAACCTGTGTCCCCCCCCCCCCCTTGTTTGAAGAACTTTGTAACGCGAACTGGCGCGAAATTTATTATAATTATTGACCAACCAATCAAATTACTTCTCTAAAAACCTGGCATTTCGAGCCACTTTTTTTCCATATAAAACAAGTAACATTCAGAGACCAACCAGATGTGAGAAAAACCACAGACCCTCCATCTCAACTCTACTTTTGAAAAGCAGAAGAACTGCGAAACCGGTAAAGGAACCAAATAAATATATATATATATTTTTTTAAATAAGACTCCAGTTGCATTTTCGATTTCATCTTTTTTTCTTTATACTTTCACTCGTGTAGGACACCTCGGTTATTTTTCATTTAGTAAAAAAAAAAAAACCTCACTTTCTAATACATACCCACCACACGAAGACCGAAAATGCCACCAAAGTCTCAACAAAATAACAACTCACTGAACCAGGACATCTTAAATGAACTCAAAGAGATTTGCTCTAATCTCTCAATTTTGACCAACAAAGTGTACCAAATACACATCTATAAAAAAGACCCCACGAAGAAACAGAAAATACCCAAGAGACGAATATTACTCCAGCATTAACTAAACTAATCGAAACCATTGAAACAGCAATGCTCCAAAAGCCGGAACAACCATTAGAACCCAATCTACGAGATGTCGACTCAGTGAAAAACACCCTAATCAATATATGGACTCAAAAGCTCACAGCCCGCAAATTCGCCCTTTGGAATCTCCTAAAAAATAATGGCAAGGCAGACATATATGAAAAGTGGCTAAACTCTACCCCAATTATCCTCCCCAAAATACTCCAAATAAAACCCACCCCGAATGAACCAGAAAACCAACAAAGACTTAGGGAAAAGATAGGGTTAGAAAAATTTAAAATAGAAATAGAACTGTTGCGATTGAGAGCCAACTCCAACGAAGAAAAATTCAAGTCACTCGACCAACAGATGGACACAGAAATCTCAAAGCACTCTGAAGGCCTACTCTACGAAAAAACCTTAAAACTTTGGAAAGAAAACTGTGAGGATGAAGAACTAACATCCCTCCAGCGATGGGAAAAAAACGCCACCTGGTTCAACAACTACGAAATGGACTTCAAAAATGAACAACATACAGGTAACCCATTTTTGAAACAAACTAAAACTCACACACCACATGCACAACAAATAACAAAAAAGTAACAAAACATGCACAACAAATAACAAAAAAAGTAACAAAACGTCCAACATACCCCCAGCAAAACTATAACGATAATCCCAGAAACCATAGACAAAACTATAACCCTACTAACAAAAACCGAAGATCCCCGAACACAAGGCAGGACCCGATCTGTAGATCACAACCCACACAAAACCTATTCCATAACCGTAGATCCCTGCCCACATAGAGCCTGTTCCAAAACCGTAGATCCCAACCCACACAAAAGAACAAAATCTACAACCCGGACTATCAACAAACTGAACCACAATACGTCCGAAACTTCTATACAAGACCACACAACAACAAGGGAAATACCATTAGATATAATAATACCATTGAAAAAACATTCCAGAAAAATCATTTTTTAGACCAAGGCTACAGGACCCACGACACCCGGTGGCACAAACCGATTTTGAAAAACCGAAAATAATCAACCTTTCAAATACAAACCTCTCAGCCCAACAAGTAAAAATTCTCTCCAAAGGACTGAAATTCACACCAACACCACAATACTCTAACTCCAATGAGATAAATGACGATATCTCACACTTCTGTAGAAAATTACGTCTCACAGAGGGTTTCTTTGACAAGGAGAATAACGACGAATCAATTGTAGGGAATAAAAGCAGCTACAACCCAACAAAAGGTAGAAACAGAGTTCTGGACAAATTTTGTGACCACATAGCTACTTTCCCATACCATAAACTACCGCAACCTAAATCCAAACCCAACACGAGTCGAAGGGAATGGGAGATTATCCATGAACTAAAAAACAATACGGACATTATAATTAAGGAAGCGGACAAGGAAAGTACTGTTGTCATTATGGAGGCTGAAAAATATAAAAATTCTATGTTCTCTCTCTTACAAAATACTAATTACTATGAAAGAGTAAAAAACTACCAGCAATCAAAAACAATGACCAGATTAAACACACTGATTTACCATATTAAACCGTTGAAAATTCTCGCAGTAGAACAACTATAATCCATGAATATGAATACAATAACACCAAGTTACAATCCATTACTATAACAAACATTCAATACAAATATAACTTAACATATGTAATGGATGTGAAATCTGTAACTTTCATATTCTACACATATACAAATTTGAACTATACAGAAAATATCATCGCATTGCATCCCCCATAATGCATTAACATATAAGCTTAAAGTGCTTGTATTTTATGTAATACCTTACCATACAGTACTCATATATACATAATACATTTGCTTGTTCCATTCTTTTATATATGACTAACGCATGTACTATCTCTTTAATTATTAGACTATTCTCTTATATTATCTGTCGCATGTATTCCACTCTGTGCTTTTAATTTTAATTTTTAATTTTTAATTTTAATTTTAATTTTAATTTTAATCTTAATTTGAATTATTGTACAATTCTCGTATAATATATGTCCCATCCATTCCACCCTGTAAACATGAAACTGTTGTCCACAACATCAATATATATGTATCTGTATAATTCTTCAGTTGAATAGGAGGTTAATTATATGTACACACATTGATAATGCTCCGAGGACGTCAAGCTTAAGGTTGGAAGAAACAATTGTCAGCGATTAAATGATTTAAACATAACTTTGATACTTATGTAATCTATCTATCTATCTCTCTCTCTATATATATATACATATAGACACACACAGACACACACACAGACACACACACACACACACACACACACACACACACACACACACACACACACACACACACACACACACACACACACACACACACACACACACACACACACACACACACACACACACACACACACATATATATATATATATATATATATATATATATATATATATATATACGAGGTACACTCAAGAGGTTTTGAGACTTTTATCAGAGAGAAATTTATTTAACTCAGATCAACACAAATCTCTAGTCTCCCTCAAAGTAGGATCCTCCAACTTCAATGCACTTGTTGTAGCGCTCCAGCCACTTGTGGAAGACCCCCTAGTAGTGCTCCAAAGTTAAGGTGTCCAAGGCGCTTGTCACAGCCTCCTTCAACTCCTCCACATCCTCACAGAAGATATCACTAGGGTGGATTTGTGGCAGGGAGCATTGTCCTGCTGCAGGTGCCACTGACCAGACTTGAAGAGGTCTGCTCTCTTGCTACGAAATCTCTTTCTGAACTGCCTCAAAACCTCTACATAGTAATCTTTGTTGACTGTCTAGCCATGGGGGACCCAGTTGATGTAGATGATGCCCTTGCTGTCGAAGAATGGAATCATTATGAGCTTCCCAGTTTACCTGATTTGCCTGGCCTTCTCGTCTCTTGTAGAGTCAGAATATTTCCACTGGGCACTCTGTCTCTTGGTATCTGGATCATAACAAAAGACCCGACTCTCGTCATAAGTTACCAGAGACTCAAGGACACTTGGATTCGAAGCTATCCACTCGACCATCTCCCTGCTAACATCAACGCGCCTCTGGTTTTGATCTTCATTGAGCACACTGGGAACAAACTTTTCACAAAGTTAGCGCAAGTTCTGATCGTCATGAATGGCTCTGTGCACAATGCCCTCAGCCACTTCAAATTGTTTGGCAATCGTCAGAGGAGATGCATGACGGTCCTAGTCCAGAAATTTGAGATTTTATTCGACTAATTTTGGCATCCTAATGTCCCTCTCCCTTCCACACCTCTCAGTTCCATTTGATCGAGCATACCTATAATCAAAGTCATTGAAGATATGCCCATAAGGTCTTAATTTTATTAGTAGTGCAGCCTCAGCTGTTGATCGAGCAGATAAACATATGATCAATGGTTTTCCAGCCGTGACCACATTATCTCTTATGTTATATTTGTTTTGTGTGGTAATATTATAGTGATAATTAAAATACTGTTGTTTAAAATCACACCAAGAGGATGTGGGAGATTTTACTATTTACTCCAAACTTTGATGACGTTCACGAGTAGAGTTGTAGGACCCAGGTGCAGCTAGTAGTCAAAGACATGGTACGCCGTTATCCTGTCTCGATAATAGTTTCTCACACCTGACTCAATGTGTTGCCCATATTTTTACTTTGTTTTGTTAGTTTTGTATTTTATATCAAATGTGTCAGCTATATATTGTAACACGTTTTACATCATCCTTGTTTATTATATACTCGGATGTTAACCTTCATATGGCGGATAATTTTGGATGTTTGCTCTTTTCCACTGTGGGTAATATCATATAGTATGATATAAATACAATAATCTTTGTATCACTGTCTGCTTTTCCATGATCGCATGAGTTAAACGGGCCTTTGTATCACAGCATTTCTCCACGACATCCCTTTGTGGAGTTCTGGGATGAGTTCTTACTTACTCTGCCTGGAGCTCCCTTGGTCTTCCTCTACTGAATCTTCCTTCCATGGGCATTTCTTGGCACTTCTTCACCTAACAATATCTGATTGGTCTTATACCCGGTGTTTCTTTCCGCTCATCTATGCCTCGTGGTTCAACACACTGACATTGCACATCCTTCGAAACGTGATCCCATCATTTCTCTCTAGCCTTCTCTTGTCCCCTTCGTTCATGTTCTCCACTTCTAAATGTTTTTCAAGTTTCATGGTGATTATACAAAATAATGGTTTCTATTTTAGGCACAAGGCCAGCAATTTTTTGCGGGGGGGGGGGGAGTCGATTAAGTCGACCCCAGTGCATGGCTGTTACTTTATTTTAATGTTGATTGAAAAAGCAAAAAAACATATTCAAAGAAAAAATGAAATGCTTACGATGTTATTTGCGGTAGATTGACAGTTTTGGTGGAGGGTCGGATGCCATGCTTTTCAGCATAGAGTTACGGTCCTTTACGGTCTGAGTTAAAATTCCGCTGAGATTAACTTTGCCTTTCCTTTCATCTTTACGGGGTTGATAAAATAAAGCACCAGTAATGTACTGGGTAATTGCTGGCCTTGTGCCAAAAGTAGAAACAATTATTTGCTCTATTATTTGAAAACTTTTATACACGCTAACAATATTTGTCATTTTCTTCTTTTGTCACCTGATACTTACTCCTACACTCACTCCCCGTTATCTGTCATTTCACACTCCACACTAACTGTTGATAGATTTTATATATAATTGTTTCTACTTTTGGCACAAGGCCAGCAATTATTTCAGTACATTACTGGTACTTTATTTTATCGACCCCGTAAGGATGAAAGGCAAAGTTAACCTAATGACAGCAATACGCTCAAAAATGTTTAATTCTACAGGACGTTTATTTTATCAGAAAATTTATACATTCAACATTTTATTAGTTTGTATCAAGGGATATAACTTTGTAATTTCTAATTTATGGCAAATAACATTAATTATAATTAAATTTTCACAACCACTTTAAATATAGCTTGCGTTGTCATTTACTCCACTAACTAATAAGCAGTTACAGTTCTATTTGTATCACATACTAGCAGTGGTGTTGCACGGGATAAGGTATTGTGAAATATATAACCGCTTTAGCTAAGCTTAGTATTGCCACAACCACGGCTAGCAAAGAAGTAAGGTCTGGTGGTACGTAAGTAAGCAACACTGTGGCTTAAAACGTGAGGAAGAAGTTGTGTGCACTTACCAACTGTTTGGGGAATGAGCGTGAGATTTGTCTTGAGCAAGGGTGGCAGAATAACCGGAGGCAGCAGACAGCCAGACATACAGACAGATATTATAAGGGCGCGTTCTGGACACAAAGCGAATTGTAGGAAGTGAAGTAATGCAGACAGCCAGGCATACAGACAGATATTATAAGGGCGCGACGTTATATGTATGTATCTATCTAAAAAGAGAAAGACTAAGAATTATAGAGAAAGATCGCTAAATCACCTAATGCGGTCCCTACGGCATTGAAAATTTGAAATTCTTTTTGCTCAGAACACTCCCTGAAACATAAGTATTACATGTGTAAAGTTTGAAAACAGTCGGTTGGGTGCTTCTCTAGTTTTAGGGATTCAAACTCACACACAGACAGACATCCTTAGTTTTATATATATAGAGATTAGCAGAAAACCGCCCACGGGTGGTTTTCTGCTAGTATATATATATATTACACACACAGAAATGTATATATATTTCTGTGTGTGTGTATATATATATATATATATATATATATATATATATATATATATATATATATTACACACACAGAAATGTATATATATTTCTGTGTGTATATATATATATACTACACACACAGAAATGTATATATATTTCTGTGTGTATATATATATATTTCTGTGTATGTATATATATATATATTACACACACACAGAAATGTATATATGTTTCTGTAGCACTCCTCAATTCCCCCTCTCTCCCTCCCGCTATCCCCCTCTTGTAGTCTGTCTCTTTCTTTCACTCTCACTCTCTCTCTACGCGTGCGCAAAAAACATTCGCACGCGCGCACGTTTTTCCACTGTCGGACAGACAGACAGAGAAATTGCTGGTTATATATTATAAGGAGACTAGCAGAAAACCACCCTGTTTTCTGCTAGCAAATCTAGTGTATATACTGATATTGTTGAGATTTGGATGAGAAATGTTTTCGGCACCACATGTTCACCGTCTCTCGGTGTGTCTTTTATGCATGTATAAATATATATGTTATCTATACGGTGAAATCTTTGAAATAAATATATGTTAAAACGAAAACGGAGAAAATAAATAACTGGCGGTTAGAAAAAAATATTCCTATAAAATTTTAATCATACCATTAGGTGTGAATAAGGAAATATTTTTTTATTGTCAAAACAAATGTTCAAAAGTTATACTTCAATTTTTTGAATTATTTCCAATTTTTTCATGAAATTGAACACTGGACATTGGCTGCTGGAAATAGAAATTAAATCGTATTTAATTGTATTTAAATTTCTAACCTTATTTTATTATTTATATTTTTTCAATAAGAAATAAAAAAAATTAAAAAAAAATTGAAGAAAAAAATTGAACAAATCAAACGTAGGTTATGGAACTGCGCAATCTGATTAATAAATTACCTCATCAGCAGCAACCTTCTTCAAATGGTCCTTATTATCAGCAGCAACAACCACAAATTCAATGGCAACCTTCTTCGCATGGTGTCAAGTCAGAACCGCCTCGAACTGGTTACTTCTGGCTTGTGCAAGGTGTCTCTATAGCAACCAGCGATTCCCTCAGCCTCAGTGACCAAAGTCAGTGGAGAGGGGAAGGTAATGTTTCTGTAGCACGTGTTTTAGCGTCTATTCACTCTCTCTCTCTCTCCCTCCCGCTATCCCCATCTCGTTGACTGTCTCTTTCTTTCACTCTCACTCTCTCTCTACGCACGTGTTTCCACTGTCGGACAGACAGACAGAGAAATTCCTGGTTATATATATAAGTAGATAACAATATGTATGTACCGCCAATACAACTATCATCTCCACTTATATAACTAATAGACAGCTACAGTTCTCTTAGTATTATATATATCAATATGTATGTATACATACATCTGTGTGTATTAGTCTGTCCGCAAGTAAGTGTGTATGCATAGGAATTGCATGATTTTTTTTATTCGGTTCTATAAATATTCACACCGCTTTCTCTCTTTACCTGTCATTCCTACTTATAATTCTTTGTTATTCACGTTCTTTCCTCCTATCTCAAATGTGACTGGACTAACGAACAAACGTATATTATATATTAGAGATGTACATCTCCATATGTTTTCTCAAGAAGAAGAAGAAGAAGAAGAAGGAGAAGAAGAAGAAGAAGAAGAAGAAGAAGAAGAAGAAGAAGAAGAAGAAGAAGAAGAAGAAGAAGAAGAAGAAGAAGAAGAAGGATTTCTTTATTGGCCACAAGGGCTGACATCAAGAAAAACATCACAGACGAAACAGGACGGTACGATGTGGGTTTTGTGCGTGTAAATATGTTTATTATTTATATAAGAAAAGAAAAAAGACATAAAACATATATATATATAAACAATGAAATGAAAATTGAAACAATGAAAAATTCCCTAATAGGGGGGAAACCTCCGAAGGTTACTCGTGGCGAAAAACACACAAAAGACCACGGCCACCCTGACTACCAGGGCAAGCGCTCTCTCTCAATTTTTCCATCTCTCAAACTACAGACGTATATTCAGAGTGGTCCCGTTCACTCGGACCATTCTCGCTACATTCACCCACCTTTCAACAAACTTGCTAGAAGGCAGCACTTGCCTCTCCACCCTGATTTTCCTCTTCAAGTGAAACTTGAAAAAGTTAATCAGGGATTCGCCGAAGAGGAAAGTGTTTGTCTTTAATCCTTTTAACCTTGTCCACCACACAATCTCTTTCGCCATGGCCACCAGGCAGATGAAAACCGCCTGCCCTTCCTCCTCAAAGGAAGACGGCGAGACCATCTGCACAATGGACTCAGTCGACAACAGGATCAGTCCCACACGTGACAGCAACTGTTCGACATAGCTCCACAAGTCAGCAGTGCTCGGGCACTGAACGAGTGCGTGCACAACGGTTTCGTCGCTATGCGCGCATCTCGGACAGGCTCAGCTGACGGCACTTCCGTGCCTGTAGAGCTTATCTCGAACCGGCAGCGCTCCCCGGTGGCACTGCCAGGCCAGGGATTTTTGGAAGTTATCCATAGGCCCCAGGCTGAAAGTTCTCCGGAAGAGAGCAAGCAGCTGATCTTCTTCGACGCCCAGGATCTCTCCGAGAACGTCGTCGGTCTTCCCCTCCACTAGTCCTCTATAGAACGCCGAGGTGGATGTTCCACCGATACTGGTGCCCAACTGGGAGAGGGCAGTGAGCGCCTGGAGACATTCCAGTTTACAAGCGCTATCCCTCGGTCTTTTTCTGACCCAGGCTGCAGCTCCGTCAAGGAGACGAGCTGTGGGAAAATGTGCCTGGCGAACGGCGACCACATCCGTTAACCATCAAGGAAGCACCAGAGATGTCGCAGCCTCAGCGCATGTTTGCGCATCATCAGCCATGGCATGCCCAGTCCTCCACGAAGCGGGTGTTGACAGCAGATGGATCGTCTGACCATGGAAGCGCGCCCCTTCCACAAAAAGCGGAAGAGGAAGCGCTCCATTTTGGTGAGAGTTGGGCTGGAGCAAGGGACGACAGTGAGGCGGTAGCAGATGACGGATGCGATGTACGCATTCGCCACCTCCGCCCGGCCTTTCAGGGACAGCTTCCTCTCGGCCCATTTCTGGGTGAGAGAGGCCACCCTGCTCGTCACTCGTTCCAGTTTTTCTCCATCTGGAGGTCCGGTCCGAACCAGACCCCGAGCAATTTAACCGGTCCGTCCGTCCAACGCCCCACAGCGCTGTCGGACGGCATGGACTTGCCTCTCCAGATGCCGAGCTGCAAGCCCACTGACTTTTCCTGGTTTATCTTTGCTCCTGTCACCGCTTCGTATTCCTTGAGAGCAGTGCCGAGCATCTGGACGTGTCTCGTGCTCGACACCACCACGGTGACGTCGTCAGCGTAAGCCGACTCGGATTTCCCGCATCCTAGTTCGCGTGGGACGCCCCTCATCGCCCCCAGTTTGTGCAGTAACGGCTCGAGAGCCAATACGTACAAGAGGGACGAGAGGGGACAACCCTGGCGGACTGAGCGCATGATGCTGAACGGCTGCGACAGGTGACCGTTCACCCTCACAACTGAGCAGATGTCGCTGTACATTGCTGCGATCCAACGCCTGAAAACGGGCCCGAAACCGGCTGCCTCGAGGACCGCTGCCAGGTACCGATGGTCGACCCTATCGAATGCTTTGGATTGATCCAAGTTGATCAGGGCCCCACCCTTGCCAGGTTCCTTAACCACCTTCTCTATGATGTATCGCATGAGGTGGAAGTTGTCGTGTATGGATCTGTCCGGGATGGCGCATGTCTGCGACTCTCCCACCAGACCCTTGACGACAAGCGTCAACCTCGTTGCTAACACCTTGGCCAAAATCTTGAACTCTGCGTTTAGCAGGGTTATGGGCCTGAAATTATCAATAACATCCCCCTTGTTCGGGTCTTTTCTCAGCAGCGCCACTGCTCCCCGGCTCACAAAACTGGGAATGCTCCCGTTCTGCTGCCAGTTGCAGTAGACGTCTGCCAAGAGGTCACCGAACAAGTCTGGCATAAATGCATAAAGCTCGTAGGGCAGACCATCTAAACCTGGCGATTTACCTCTTGTGCAGTTAGCCATCGCTTCCCGTATATCACCGGCTGTTATTGGCTTTTCGCAACACTGTGCTGCGGTCGTCGAGAGCCGAGGCAGTCCGTCGAAGTATGCACTGAAGTCCATGTCCCGATCCGGGCCGCCGCCGCTCCCGAACAGTTCAGCAAAGTGCTGCTGAAAAGCTTCACACATCCGCTCGGGTTCGAGCATTACGCACCCGTTTTGGTCAGACAAAGACCGAATTGTGGCTTTATTGCCACGTCGCGCCTCTGCCACCCGGGCCCATTGGACGGCTTTTGTCCCCTAGCGTTTCAGAGCACGCGCTCTAGCTCTGACAATGCAGCCTTCGTGTTTTGCGTTGAAGAATTGGTCGAGTGCCAATCTCACCGCAAGCACGTCGGTTGCGATGCCTGTCCTAAACGCCTCTTCTAGCTTTCTGACTAGCTCTCCCTCTACTCTATTTTCCTCTATCACTACTCCTTTGCTAAACCTAATCGACTCTACTTTAATTGCCCTTTCCAGGGCGAACCACCACCTGTTGTTGACGACCGCTCCCGTCAACGCCCGCTTAACTAATACGCTAATCCGGTCTCTGTAGGCCTTGCGCGCCGGGAAAGACGCGTTCAGCTTCCAGTAACCAGGCCCTTGTCTATAAAGTCTGTCTATGTCGATCTCACAGATCACAAATTTGTGGCCTGTGTAGTCGACTATTTTAAATTGTGGACAACTTATACTAGCCTTATCTAGTTCCCTGCAGAATACCCTATCTAGATACGATCTGGATGACCCGATGCGGTTTGTCCATGTCCACATTGGCACATTCGGGTGATGCAGTCGATACCTGTCAGACAGTTCAAAACGTCTGAGCAGGTTGGTGAGGCTCTTGCACTCTCCTCCCCTATCCACTAGCGCCACACGATCCCAGCGTGCATCCAAGATACCGTTCCAGTCGCCCACTAACACTAAAGAGCGGGATGTTCCAAGAAAGGTCTCTAGACGTCTGAAGAAATCTGGCCGTCCTGCCCCTGTTGGGGAGTAGGCGGCTACTAGCCTAAAAACATTGCCTTCGCTGCCGGTCACGTCCAGCACCACCGACTTACCTTCTGGGTCCAGGAAGATGGCCCGTATCGCGAGATCCAAGCCTCTCTGAAAAAGGACGGCAACCCCTCCCCCCCGATCCTGGACGGCTGGGAGATGCGTATACATCGTAGCCGCCGAAGATCGGTGCGAAGGCCCGTGCCTCGGAGATTCTGGTTTCACTGATGGCCACCACATCTATGTTTAGTGACCTGAGGTCATTGAGCAGGTGACACTGCTTCCAAGATGACCCCAGGCCACGTGCATTTATACTGCCTATTCTGAGTACAGCCATGTTGGATGAGAAACGGGGCAAATGAGAAAGGGTCACTTACCTTGTTCGTGTGGTGAAGGGACAATAGAACCGTCCCTTTCGCTGGTCATGGGTGTTTCCAAGAGGATGTCAGTGTATATCCTCTTGGTAACCGTCCCTCTGAAGTCTCCAACTGCGTTGGGGAATTTTTGTTTTAAAGGTTTGTATTGTTCTACTGAGATTTCGATGATGCTTATGTTTGTCGGGAGAGTTCTTGGTGTTGGTGGGGTGTAGTAATTTTTTTCCGTGATGTCTGTGTGCTGCTTTATATATTTTATGAGTTCTTTTTTTGCTATGTTTATGGCTGTGTACTTTTTGGAGGGAGGGGTGATTTTGTTGCCGTTTTCTTCTTGTTGCTGTTTGGTGTGTGTACCTTGTTGTGTTTGCGTTGTTGGTGTTTGTGGTGGTGTTGCTGCAAGTTTCCTTGCTGCCTTTACCCCTCTTTGTATGCCTTTGCTTTTGGAGGGTGAATCTAAGGTTTTTTTAGTTTTTTGTTTTTTGTGGCAGACTGTTTGCCACGTCACTCCCGCCTCAAACTCCATGTCGGATTCTGTGGCGTCTGGGAGGGGTATGTGCTCCACGGCTGTTGGTGGTGGTAGTGGAGCCCTCTTCGGCAATGTTGTTTCTGGTGTAGCTATTTCAAATGTAGCTATTGGTGTTGCCGCTACTGATGATGCTGCTTTAGTTATCCGTGGCCTTGGTACGGGTGCTACGGACGATGCCTTCCTACTCACCGTGGAAGGGGCTTCGTTTGTTGCCTGTCCTGCTCTTGGTAGCAGCGGACCAGGTATTGGAAGGAGAGGGGCCCTCTTCGGTGTCTTCTGCGGGAAAAAGGCCCTGAGGTGACCTTTCGACCCACAGAGATAACATTTTGGCCGTCTTCCTTCTACACTTATAGGGAGTTGGAGTCCTTCCTCAAAGTCTATGATATCGGGGATAGCCTCGATACATTCCTGGTCAGTTTGTATAAGCATTTGCATGCCTATACCTGACCAGTTCTCTCTCCCTATTTGTTCTACTTGCAGCATTGTCGCCCTGTTCTCAATTCCAGCAAGGACAGACGCGGCCAGCCAAGGTATGGGCACGTCGGGTGGGACCTGGGTCACTTTGACCCTCACAATTTTCTGCCCGCAGTAGGAGGGCACCAAGACTAACTCCTCACTCTTTAGGGTTTCCAAAGAGTGAGACTTTGCTTCCTGGGGGGTGGCGAAAAGTGCGTCTACTGTGGCGTACTTTCTGCCTCGGGTGATGTGGGTTTTGCGTGCCCAAACGCACCCCAAGGCCTTTTGGATTTGAGCCTCCGTGGCTCTCTCCACTCGATGTGAGATTTTGCTTACGGTGCGGTAAGTCACCGTCCGTAGCTGCTGGTCCTTGAAAAAATCGGGTGGAGGTTTCAGGGAAACACTATTTGCACTTCTTGTCACCATGGCCCTTGCGACTGCCATCTCCTCCTCTGTGACTAACACTGTCTCGATATTTCGGGCGACACCTGCAAAAGAAGTGGTCCCTTTTTCAGCAGCACCACTATTGCTGCCGCTACTGGTCTTACTGGTGGTGCTGAGGTCGCTATTACAGGTATCGGTGTCATTGTTGTTGTTTTCGCTGGTACAGTTGTTGGTGTTGTTTTCGTTGATACTGTTGCTGCTGTTACTGTTATTGTGGCTGTTGTTATTTTTGTTGTTTTTGTTGATACTGTTCCTACTATTATTGTTGTTGTGGCTGTTGTTATTGTCATTGTTATTGTCGTTCTCGACCTTACCGCTGTTATTTTTGTTATTGTCGTTCTCGACTTTACCGCTGTTATTTTTGGTGTTGTTGTTGGTGATATTGTTGGTGTTATTGTTGGTGTTGTTTGTATTAGAAATATTTGTTAATTTTAAATCTGTAACAATCTTTTTTTCATTTGTAATATTTTCGTTTATATTTACCTCCGCTGGAACGCTGTCTTGTTGACATGCTGATAAAGTCTCCCTCTCTCTGTGTTGTCTGACAGCGCTCTCTCTCTTTTTTGTGTTATCCATGTTGAAATTTTTCAAAAAATATTTTTACACAAATACGAATACGACACCCCGTAAAGGAAAGCCGTATTATTTACTAGTGAACCCCTGTATTAGGTGGGTCACTTCTTCTAAACTTTTATCAAATTTAAAACTTGAATAAAAGGTTTAGAACGGTTGAAAAAGAGGTAAAACGTTGAAAAAGACTGCTTGGTCATGCAGGACGGTCTCATCACCCTGCGTCTTCGATATGTATGGTTGTTAGCACGTCCGTGGCTGAAGAACATGTCTCGAATTGATAGTGCTTCTCTGTAGTACTGCTATAACAAATGATTTTGGAAATTGTCCCTAATCCCTGACTTGAAAGTCTTCCAGAAGAGTCTGTTCGGGCTGCCATTGCCAACGCCTACAGCTGATCTTAGGCTCTCATCGCTCATATC
>OZ024740.1:147594498-147601998 GCA_964016885.1 Eledone cirrhosa | reverse complement strand
CTGTTCACACTCCAGAGCAAGCACCCACACATACGAATATACACACACATATACACACACGTGCAGACACAGACACATGCGTGCATACACACACGTATGCATACATGCGTAGACACACACACCCCTACATACATGCATCTATGTATATATACACACACACGTACTCCCTCACTTCCACGGACCCAGTCACACCCACTTCTAGATACATATCGCCACAAGCCTTATAACGGTTGCTTAAGTCGCGCCATATATCCGGTCGGACAAGCATGGTCTACGCAAACATACACATATACACACACATACGCGCACACACATACATACGCACAACCTTATATATATTTATATATATACACACTCATACACACACATACATACATACACACATATATATACATAAATACATATATATATACACACACACACACACACACACACATATATATATATATATATATTTATATATATATATATATATATATATATATATATATATATATATATACACATATATATACACACATGCACACACATACATAAAAAATACACATACGCACACAAAAATACATACACACATACATATATATATATATATATATATAGAGAGAGAGAGAGAGAAAAAAACCCTAGGTGCATACGCACACCCACACATATACATAGATATATACATGCAGACATATATATATCTACATATACATACGCACACGGACTGCCACATGCAGACACCTGCACATATGCATATTTGCTTACACACACACATGTGCTTCCACATATACATATATAAACAAAACCGTAAATTAAAAATACATTATATGATAAAAAACACAATATACCATAAAATAACGGTAAAATAACATAACATAAAATATAAAATATAAAGTATAAAATATCAATATAGTATACAATATAATATATATATATATATATATATATATATATATATATATATATATATATATATATATATACACATGTACACACATTCATACATACATACAAAGGATATATAAAATAATACAAAAAGAATAATAGTAATAAAATGCATATATACTCCATATATAATCTTCCGTACACATTACTGTGAGATGCACATAAACATATACATGTATACACAAATACACATACACATATATAGAGGCCCACATATGCATACAACCGCACCCACACACACATATATATATACATATATATACACACCTACGCACCCACATACACACACCTACTCATACGTAGCTATACGTACATACGCACACATATATACATATACATACATATATATATATTTATATATACACAGATATATATATGTATATACATACACACATACTCTGCCACATACTTACATACATGCACATGTCTGCACATACACGCGCTCATAAGCTCACGCATATACGTACCCATGCCCATATACACACCCCCATACACACCCACGTATATATATATATATATATCTACATACGCACACACATACATATACCTACGCACAGGTCCACACGTTTTTTTAGGTGTTTTTTTATACTAACACCCCAGTGATAAAATTTGCTCCGAATGAAGTACCCGTGTCTGAAAGAACCTGCAGCCGTAGAATCAGCTAGATCCATACAGGGACCATGTCTCGTGCTACCTGCCGGCGAAACAATTGTAACACGCAATAAATTGCTCGTTTGTTCAACACCGAGCATTATAATAAATGTTCGGTGAATCCATACGTACATATATATATATGTGTGCACGTATGTATATATATATACATACTACTGTACGTCTGTATACATATATGTATGTACGTGTTCATACTTATATTTAAGTAACAACCGTACTAAGAGTGGGAAATGAAATTTCGTTTCATTTTTTCCGTTTATCGTTTTCGGTGCACCCGGCCGATTAACCCACTCGATATGCAAATTGGGCTACTCAGCCGTTAATATGCATAAGGTAAGTATATACGTTCAACAATCTGGCAGGAAGGTATACGTTGCTGACTATAGCTAATAAGCTTGAAACTAGTACAGCGTTCCTTTGTCAGTGTTGAACAAACGAGCAACGATTGTTGCTAGACACTACGGCTTAATACGGGATGTTTGTTTACAAACACACCGAGCATTGTAATAAATGTTCGGTGAATCCATACGTACATATATATATGTGTGCATGTATGTATATATATATACATACTACTGTACGTCGGTATACATATATGTATGTACGTGTACATACTTATATTTATATATATATATATTTATATATTTAGGTTTGTTGGTTCACCACTGGATAGAACTGGTCATTCCGTATGGTCAACCTCGATGTAATATTAATAGTATAATAAACCTTTCAAGGATTTACACCAGTTCAGCCTCCTTTTATTTTATAATTACATGTGTATTACTTATGTTTGAGGGAGTCTTGTGCACAATTCAACTTTTTGATCTCCTAGGGCCCGAATTAGGTGAAAAACTGCGTTTTTTTTAATTTTTGGGTGTTTTTTGAAGCGTTACATCAGGCCGATTTCCTTGAAATTGTTACTATGTATTAGTTAGTCTCTCCTTCATACGGTGAGCCAAGAAAATCTAACTTTTTTATGGCCTAGGGCCCGCATTAGGTGAAAAACTTCCTTTTTTCAGCTTTTTAGGGCTTTTTGGAGGCGTTACGTCTAGCCGATTTTCCCGAAATTTAAAGGCATGTTATGCATATAAAAAAAATATTATTTTCTTAATCCCCTAGGGCCCGGATTAGGTGAAAACCTGCATTTTTCCTGCTTCATCGAGGAAAATCTTAAAGATTATCCAGCCATCAGAGTATTCGGTTTATTTTCTTTACATATTGTCCAGGCATGTAGTTTTTCCACGATTAAGTCTGCTGGCCACCCGCATTCCAAAATACCTTATCCCGTGCAACGCCGGGTACCACTGCTAGTATATATATATATTAGAGAGAGAGAGAGAGAGAGAGAGAGAGAGAGAGAGAGAGAGAGAGAGAGAGAGAGAGAGTGAGAGAGAACGAGAGAAAGAGATTTCATAATGGTTTTGTGAGCAAGGGCATTTTTGTTTTTATTGTAGAAAATCACGTTTAAGGATTTTACCACTGACAAGAAAATTCTTCATATTAGTTTAGTGTGGATATAAACTGGTCTAAAAATATTACCGACCAAACTCTTCTTACTTCGAGTATTTACATCACACACATACATACGTACACAAACACACGCACACACACACACAAACACACACACATATATATATATATATATATGTATATATATATGTATATATATATATATATATATATATATATATATATATATATATATATATATATATATATATATATATATATATATACATATATATATATATATATATATATATACATATATATATATGTGTGCGTGTGTTTGTGTGTGTGTGTGCGTGTGTTTGTGTACGTATGTATGTGTGTGATGTAAATACTCGAAGTATATATATATATATATATAGTCTTCAATTTTATTATTATTACTATATATATATATATATATATATATATATATATATATATATATATATATATATATTTATATATATTTATATATATATATATATATATATATATATATATATGTATTATACTGTGTTATATATAATTCCTGTTCTATATAACCAAATTTGTTTAGATTTAAGTTGGTGACTTTGGACCATATTTGTAATATGGTTCTTAATGTCATCTACATCCTTAGTTATTATAGTTTTATCCTCATTTTTATTATCCTATATCCTTGTAAGACATTAGTATATGTAAACCCCATATTCTTCAGAGTTTCTGGCTTGTATCTGCCGAAATTACTTCTTGTTGTTTTGATTGCCCTGATGAGTCCTTAATAGGACGAAACATTGTCGGCTAATAAAAACTTTTGATGTATTAAAGGATTCTTTGTTTTACTCTCTTAATATATATATATATAGTTAAGGAATGCTTACCTGTGTTTTCTCTTTTATACTATATATATATATATATATAAATATATATGTATGTATGGACCTCTAACTTTTGACGGATCGTAGGGGCGCTATATTGACATACCGCTTTTCATGGGTATTTTTAAAACTTGGCAGAGCCCCTCTCCAAGTCTGAACACATTCGGCTAGCCTCGTCGCTCTTAGGAAGAAAGAGGGTGGCACACGCCCCATCGCCGTGGGCAATGTCTTCCGGAGGCTGGCTGTCAAGGTGGTCTGCAGGTCCATAACACCCGAACTTGGTGAGGATTTCAGTCCTGCGCAACTGGGTGTCGGCGAGTCCGGTGGCTGTGAGGGGGCCGCAAATGCAACCAGGCAGTTCTTCAACAGCTGCCTACCAGAACCGGCATCCAGGGACTCCAGGCACTTCATTGTGAAGCTTGACATGAGGAAGACCTTCAACTGCTTACGCCGGGAACATCTACTCGAAGCCTTCCTCAGCCGACCCCCCTCTGCCTACCCGCTGGCTTACCTGTCGTATGGAGCCCTGAGCATGCTCCTTGCTGCTGATACGGTCATACCTTCGGCCACTGGCGTCCAACAGGGCGACCCTTTTGGACCCCTCCTGTTTGCCCTTGGTATAGACCACATTGCCTGGAGTATCACGGCCCCTCTCAAAGTTTGGTATCTGGATGATCCTAGGTTGAGCGGTACCCGTACAGACTGTCTGTCATGACCTTCAATCGGTGGTTCCTTCCCTGGTAGGAATCGGCTTCCAGGTCAACTTGGCTAAGTCGGAGGTGGTGAACGTCAGCCACGAAGCTGAGAGCTTTGCAACCTCCGTCTCGGACGTGCGGTTCATTCTCCACCAGGTACAGGTGGCCCCTAAAGAGGATGTCCTCATCCTCTGGTCACCGATCCACCCGCCGGCCATCCGCTCCACCATCAGATCCAGGCTTCAATAACTCCAGACTCTCACGAGCCGACTGGTCTTGGCCTCCGGTTCCCGATCTCGCTGGGTTTGCCGGCGTATCTATCGATGTGCAAAGTCACCCTCCTCACCAAGAAACCTTGGTGGGGTTGCCAGTTTAGTCGCCAACGACCATGGGACAGGTTGTACGGGAATACATGTTACCAGTAGCACCAACTGGTGACCTGACATACATATATACATATATACATACATACATGATGGCTGCCACCTCGTTATCGAGTATAGCCATTGCACGATATACCATTATTAATAATTATTAATTAATTCTATCGTGCATTGCCTGTGCGTGAAGATAGTTTTTAAAGTGAGGAAAGACTGTGCACAGAGCCTATCCCACTCTCTGAGCGACAGTAGCTATAACCCGAAAAGAAGAAAAGATCAACATCTTCGGTAACTACTGAACCGCAGGTTTTATATCGGAGTTATCCCAGTTTCCTGAGTTGCCTTCTCCTGCATGGTAGTGAGACATGGGCAACAACTGCAGAGGATATGCGACGGCTGGAGAGAAATGAAGCAAGCATGCTCCATTGGATGTGCAATGTCAATGTGCGTGAACGACAAAGCATAGATGAGTTGAGGGAGAAGCTGTGTATAAGAGGGATAAGTTGTAGTGTGCAGGAGAGAAGACTGAGATGGTATGGACATGTGATGCGAATGGAGGATGACTGCTGGGTAAAGAAATGCCAAGAAATCCCAGTAGAAAGAAGACGCAGTAGAGGAAGACCACGAAAAACATGGGCGGAGGTGGTGAGAGCAGACCTCAGATCGCTGAAACTCACGGAGGAGATGACGAAGGAGGGGACAAGTGGAGAGATGATGTGTTGAATAGGACCCGTGCCACCCTTGCAAGCAGGAAAAGCGGACGTAAAATGATGATGATGATGATGATGATGATGATGATGATGATGATGATGATGATACTGTCTATATATCTATGTATCTATCTCTCTACCAATCTATCTAGATATCTGTGCATCAGTCTATCTATTTATCTATCTACCTATCTATACCTTAGCGGCTGTATATCCTTGTCCACTCCCACTATTCCTCCAAGCATTCTATGCCAGTCTCCCGCCTCCAACGGCCCCTCCACCTCGCCGCCCCTCCACGAGGCCACCCTCCGTCCGACCGGAACCACGCCCCAGCTACAAATCCCCTCAGCAGTCCGCAGTTAGCCGTCACATAAGAAACTCCAACCACCACCCATGTCACACGACTCCAAATCGTTACCCCCCCCCCCCGCCACACACACATCCCGAAGGCCCCCCCCCCAAAAAAAAAACCTGCACTTCAGCGAAAGGTCTCCCAGCCTCCAGACCCCCCCACCCACACACACCCTCCTGCACGTCACACTCCGTCTCATACTCACCTAGACATACATACATACATATATAGAAAAGATAGCCCCGATAATACATACATACGTACAAAAGATAGCCCCGATAATAAACACATTAAAAGCTACAGCAATGTGGAAGACATCCATGTACATAATATGAAAGAGTACTGGTGGAATGTTCCAGTAAAAACCCCAATAAAATGCAGGCATAACAGACCAGATATTATGATATGGGACAGGGAGAAGAAAGCATGCACAGTAGTGGAAATTAGCTGCCCAGCAGATGCCAATATAATAACAAAGATTAGCGAAAAGGAGAATATTTATGCAGAACTAATGAGAAATCTGCAGATACTCCACCCTGAATACACATTCAGATTTATGCCTGTGGTTGTTGGGGCACTGGGGTATGTTAGTAACTGCCTCAATACAAATCTTGAGAAGCTAGGCATCACAGGAACAGAAAGAACACAACTAGTTAGGAAATTACAAGTACAATCCATTAATGGAACAGTAAAAATATGTAAAACATTCCAAAAATGTTGCATCTAATAATTGCATATACACATATACAGATACAAAGCATATACACATGCACACATACAACTCAAAACATACACATCCACACATACAATAACATCCATATCTACACATGCATGCATGCATACATAATCTACCTAGTTGATGTTGTGTTAATTCCAATGAGAGAGTCTTGTGTCTATGTTAGAAACCGACTCTCTTTCTATTGGAAAAAAATTTGTGAAATTATAAAACCAGAAGAACATACATACATACATACATACATCACACCTTGAGGGATATCTCTATGCAATACAGGAACAAGAACTCCCTACCAAATATCTGCTGCACAAAATGGGAGGGCCATCAGCTGACAATAAATGTAGGCTATGTAAAACAAAGATTGAGGATGTAAGCCACATTGTTGCCAGCTGCGAAAGAATGTCATCTCGCTACTACCTCCCCATGAGACACGATGGGATAGCTAGAACCATCTGGAACGCACTTCGGAAAACAAAATTAACAACAAACGAGGAGGAATATATTGAGACAGATGGCACTAAGGAATACTCGTGGAACCTGAAAATAAAAACTGCCACCAAATTAAAGCACAACCGGCCTGATATTGTTGTTTGGGACCACACATTGAAAACGTGTTCTGTTGTGGAGATCAGCTGCCCACTTGATGTAAACGTTGTCAGAAAAATACAGGAGAAGGAGGA
>OZ024740.1:147586998-147591998 GCA_964016885.1 Eledone cirrhosa | reverse complement strand
TCAGCCACTGGCTGCAGTCATCGCCTGTCAATCACCCAAAGCTGCTCACCAAATTACTACTGTCTCGGCACAGACGTATATATATATATATATATATATATATATATATATATATATATATATATATATATATATATATATATATATATATATATGAGAAAAATGGAGCGCTGCGTGGTTGCACATGGGTGACATATGAATAAAATTAGTCCTTCATCAGTGATCTTCCAACTTTCATTGGTATTTCATCGCTTTAAAAATCATATACCTCTATTTGGTGCGAGCAATAACAAATAAAGTTATTGGGATAAGTAAAATAGGCTGAAACTAGCGAGACATGTAAACAAACAACGATGGTAATGCAACGGAAAGATAGGAAGAGACATGTACATGATATCTGTAAGCTTAAGCTTGGTGAATTCATGGGCGGGAGATTCAGACCATCCGACATGGGTGAGATGTGAGCGAGAAAAGGATTTCACACAGATCAAACAGGATATATATATATATATACCACTACACATTTCTAAACATGCTCAAATACTCACACACACACACACACACACACACGTGTGCACACACATATACACGCACTCATGTATATATATATACACACATTTACTCATGCATACATCTCCATACACACACACACGCATATATACGCATATATATATATATACGCACCTATATATATATATATATATATATATATGTAGATAAATCTACCAAGAGTTTACGGTAGTGTCCAATCCGTATGAAGAACTCAATGTATTCCGGATATCATGGAAAGAAGAGATGCAATGAAAAATCACTTTCGGTGAAAGATAAACGGAATACAGAGTCAAGATAAAATATTAAAAAAATAATGAATAAAACAATGAAACAGTTCCTTATATTAAACAAAAAAAGTTCATTATTTAACGATCGTTTCTAGGATATATATGTGTTAGAATTGGCATGCATATTCAACAGATCTATGTACAAAATTATACAAAATTATACAAACTATCAAGATTAAATATACATACCAAACACACATATATGCCGTCTTCAGAAATAATTATTTCTGAAGACGGCATATATGTGTGTTTGGTATGTATATTTAATCTTGATAGTTTGTATAATTTTGTATAATTTTGTACATAGATCTGTTGAATATGCATGCCAATTCTAACACATATATATCCTAGAAACGATCGTTAAATAATGAACTTTTTTTGTTTAATATAAGGAACTGTTTCATTGTTTTATTCATTATTTTTTTAATATTTTATATATATATATATATATATATCCCACTCTCAAGCGTGAACCTAATATTAACACTTTGTACTGCCTCTTCGCTTCGTTCTTGTTTTTTTCTTTTCTATTTTAGCTATAATATATATATATATATGTGTGTGTGTGTGTGTGTGTGTGTGTGTGTGTGTGTGTGTGTGTGTGTGTGTGTGTGTGTGTATACACACATACATATATATGCACACCCACATACACACACACGTACATACACACACATATATACGCACTCTACCGTCTCTCTGAGTATAATGTGGGTACCGCAAACATTTAAAACATAGGGTGAAAATGAGTAGAGTGAAATAAAGTAAAATAATATAAGGTAAAATAAAAAATAAAAAATAAAAGATACAATAAAATAAAAAAAATAGAATACAGTAAGGAAAAATAAAATACGGTATATGCAACGATGTATAACACATTCTAAATAAAATACAATATATGCAATGGTATGATGTCACATTCTATATATTTGTGTCGATCCCCGAACAAGGGGATATATTGCATATATTGTATTTTATTTAGAACTAGCAGTGGTACCCGGCGTTGCACGGGATAAGGTATTTTGGAACGCGAGCCGCCAACAGACCTAATCGTGGAAAAATTGCATGCCTGGACAATATGTAAAGAAAATAAATCGAATACTTTGATAGCTGGATAATCTTTAAGATTTTCCTCGATGAAGCAGGAAAAATGCAGGTTTTCACCTAATGCGGGCCCTAGGGGATCAAGAAAATAAATTTTTTTATGTGCATAATATGCCTTGAAATTTAGGGAAAATCGGCTAGACGTTACGCCTCCAAAAAGCTCTAAACAGCTGAAAAAATAAAGTTTTTCACCTAATGCGGGCCCTAGGCCATAAAAAAGTTGGATTTTCTTTGCTCACCGTATGTAGAAGAGACTGACTAACACATAGTTACAATTTCAAGGAAATCGGTCTGACGTAACGCCTCAAAAAAACCCTAAAAAGCTTAAAAACGCAATTTTTCACCTACTTCGAGCCTTGGGGATCAAAAAGTTGAATTTTATGTGCATAACATTCCCTGAAACATAAGTAATACACATTTAAAGTTTGAAAAAAATCGGTTGGGTACTTCTCAGATTTAGCGATTCAAACTCACAGACACACACACACAGACAGACATCCTCAGGATGTGTCCTCACATCGTTGCATATACTATATTTTATTTTTCCTTACTGTATTCTATTTTATTTTATTTTATTATATTGTATTTTTTATTTTTTATTTTACTTTATATTTTTTATTTTACCTTATATTATTTTACTTTATTTCACTCTACTCTTTTTCACCCTATGTTTTGAATGTTTGCGGTACCCACATTACACTCAGAGAGACGGTAGAGAGCGTATGTATGTGTACGTATGTACGTGTGTGTGTATGTGTGTAGATATATATGTATGTATATCCGCGTGTGTATGTATGTGTATGTGTGTGTGCATATATATGCATGTGTGTATACATATATATATATACGTGTGTGTATGTATGGAGATGTATGCATGAGTAAATGAGTGTATATGTAGGCATCTGTATCTATGTGTGTATATATGTATGTATATGTATCTATGTGTGTATATATGTATGTATATGTATATATATATATATATATATATATATATATATATATATATATGTGTGTGTGTGTGTGTGAGTGTGTGTATATATGTGTGTATGTATGTGTATATATATATGTGTGTGTGTATATATATATATACATGCGCGGGCATCGAGTGCTCAAACGGCATACCACCCACGGACTCATTTAATTGCAACCCTACAACACACACACACACATATATATATATATATATATATATATATATACATGGGGTGGGGATAAGATAGCTATAGTATTTCGGAATTATGAAGAGAAGTCTCCATTCCATAGTGATTTCCGCTTCAACCCGCGAATAAATGGTACGCCGCTGATTAATTCAAACATGGATCATATGACCTAAGCTCACTTCTTTCGACAGAGGCCCGAAAAGTAGAATCCAAATCTGCATGTCGGGATCATTTCTAGCAGTGGGCTGTTGGTTCCCATTTGTATGTTCAAGTTAACAATTTAAACTTTGTAAGAAGGCCAGCGACAGGATTTGAAAGTCGAGTAATAACGATATTTTATTGATCACTTAAATGATTAAGCAAACATAATGCGGGCCAAACTGACCGGACAGTAATTTGACTGGGTTTTTTTTCCAAAGCTTACCAAGAAATATGAGAAGATACCATGATGCTACGACTATATTAAGAAAATACGTCTTTGTTACTCTGATCAGAAATGCTTCTTAGTTTGAAATCAAAGAGAATTTATTTCAGGACAGACCGCGCCAGATAGACCAAATTTAGTGGCAAATGGTTTTAACCTGAAACTGCGTGCTTTACTGGATAATATAGCAAAGATGGAAATATTTGGAAATGTCCTTAGATTTCTTTTGTGTGAAAGAGTTCCAAACAATAGGGCTTTCCACATATATACATACTAATAATGCTTCAAGGAAACGAGATCTCAAAAATCGCTGAAAAATAACTGAATTGTATGTGCAGAATCACTAGTTTAAAGAAGAATGGTTATATTATTATATGAAATTATAAAAAGAAAATGCATGATGAACGCTTCTTGTGATGATCTGACCATACTTGAACTATAACTGGCGCGAAAGCTATCCAGAGAAAACTATGAATACGGTGAATGGTTGTTTTGTAGCACCACACATCTCGAAAATCAGTTCAAATAAGAAATTCTATAGTAGATAACAGATTTTTGTTCTATTTAATATCGCTTTCTCTCCATTGATGTAGAAATATGCCCATGAGATAGCACTGATTATTTAGTCTTTTACCTTAATTGATTTACATATCCTGATATTTCGAGATTATATCTCTTCGTCTGAGGAAAGTAAAGGGGTTGATCCAGTGTCCTAGTAGGTTGTCAAGTCATGCTGACCGGAAGTAGTATAACATTCCATTCTACTTCTAATGTCAAAGAGTGCAGCTTAAGTGGATAAAGAGTTGTCTCCTTTTGAAGGGTTTGGACATGTATGTCTAAGTGTGTGTGTGTGTGAGAGAGAGAGAGAATACGTAAAGGTGTAAGCATGCGTGTGTGTGCGTCTGTGTGTGAGTGTGAGAGGATTCGTGGAGATGTAAATGTGGGGCTAGATGCTCTATCATGTTAAAAATTGGGTGTTGAGTTCTAATCTATTATTGATTGGTGGTTGCATTTTGTCTATAACTAGTGCTTCTTTAATTCTAAAATTGCTGAGGTTTCTTTCCTTAGCTTCTATCCTAACTATTGTTTTTGTTGATGTTTTTACATTTCACTAGGTGTTTCTTAAATGAGGAAGCATTAGTGTTGAGGTGTTCTTTTATTCTAATGTGAAGTGGTCTGGTGGTGCTACTTATGTAAAAATTGCTGCATTTGTCGCACTCTAATCTGTAGACGACGTATGCCTGGTGGCATAGATCTGTGTCGTCGATGGGGCAGTTGGCCAGCGTGCAGTGGCTGTCTTTCTGGTGGAGTGTCTCTTGGCTATCTGTCCGCGTAGGGAAGGTCCTGAGTGGGCTAGCTGGACATCTAGTCCCTCTCGTGTGATAGTCCTGCTGATAGCTGTTATTGTTTCGTCACTGAAGTGTGGGAGCTTCAGGAAGCAGGTGGTAGTGCTTCGGGTGTGGTGTCCTCTGT
>OZ024740.1:147574498-147581998 GCA_964016885.1 Eledone cirrhosa | reverse complement strand
AATTAAATAATCAGAGCTATATATCATAAAACATGTCTATAGAATCACCAGATAAAATATATACCATTTCCTCTCCCAATTAGCATAATTAACCATATAAAAAATCGAATAGACCAGGCTATAAGAATAAGGCTTCTATGAAGGAATCTCCAACAATTAACCGAAACCAGCCTTTCGCGCCCTCTGCCACGGAATATTTATCGAATATTTCGACAGCGTAATCGCCCAGATATACAGTCAATTAAACAGAATTAGGTGTAAAATAAACTAGGAGAAAAGAGAATACATTTACTCCTAGTTTATTTTACACCTAATTCTGTTTAATTGACTGTATATCTGGGCGATTACGCTGTCGAAATATTCGATAAATATTCCGTGGCAGAGGGCGCGAAAGGCTGGTTTCGGTTAATTGTTGGAGATTCCTTCATAGAAGCCTTATTCTTATAGCCTGGTCTATTCGATTTTTTATATGGTTAATTATGCTAATTGGGAGAGGAAATGGTATATATTTTATCTGGTGATTCTATAGACATGTTTTATGATATATATATATTATATATATATATATATATATATATATATATATATATATATATATATATATATATATATATATATATATATATATATATAGGCTCGTATATCAAAATCTAAACCCAGCTGGTATACGATACAAGAAGCATGTGGTTACGAGAAGAAATATACAATATATGCTGTTTATTTCATTTTATAGTTGTACTGAGGCTATAATTTCTCAAATTGGGTGATAAAAGTTAGACAGTCACACTGTTTGAAGTCAATGTTTGACGGTGATTGCCAATTCCAGATTCATTCGTTTTGTCACTTTTATATTCTCACAAACATACGCAGAGTAACTAACACATGCAACACACTCACGCATACACACACACACACACACATATATATATATATATATATATATAGAGAGAGAGAGAGAGAGAGGGGGGGTACGAGTGGAGGGAGAAATAGATATATGAATACTTGTATATACATGTGTATATTTATATATATGTATGTGTTCATGCATATGAACACAAAGACACATATATACACATTGATATACAATTTCCTCTCCTATTGGAATAATATAAAAAGGTTGCGAAATAGGAAAATGCGAAATAGACAAATAAATATGCTGGTAATGCTATTATTGGGGTAGACACTAGGATCCATAAATATCAAGATATATATCCAAGAGCGAATCCGTATAATTAGAACATAAAATCTATGAAGGAAGAAATGTATATATATATATATATATATATATGCAAAAGTTTTATTTAAAATTGTTGGGTTACAACAAGTAAATATTTTATAACTGATATAAAGCACTCAACAAGTTTTGGAGTAGATATACGATATTAAACAAATGGAAACTATATTTATAAAACCATATTTATTTCATTATACATATTTCAGGGATACCATATTAAAAATATACTACCAAAAATATACACTACCAAACCAACTTCTTACATAAAAGTTGATCAATATTTATGGTACGTCAAATTTATTTATAAAACTGCTTATATATTGTATTTTATCTGAAGAAGGCATGCCATATTTTTAATATGGTATCCCTGAAATATGTATAATGAAATAAATATGGTTTTATAAATATAGTTTCCATTTGTTTAATATCGTATATATATATATATATATATATATATATATATATATATATATATATATATATCCCTCTACATCTCCCAGTATCAATGTGCAACACATAATCTGTCATGAGCTTTACAATATTTAATCAAAACCACCACATTCATACATACATACATATAATATATATATATATATATATATATATATATACATATATATATATATATATATATATATATATATATATATATATATATATATATATATATATATATATATATATAAAATTTCAGGTTATCAATAATGTAGTGATAATATATCGTTACGTTAGAGATGAACAGCGTATGTGCAGGTTTGCTCAACGAGTATAAATTATATTCCGGAGAAAATGTAGAAAGGATGAATATAAAATGAAAGTGCTTTTTTTAAAAAAGGAATTTATTAGGTATTGACATATGTTTCTGTAACAGACTGAATACCTATGTATCGCTGCTTGCGTAATCATATAATGTTAGCAAGTATTCGATAGCAAATGTATAATCAGTTGTCACTTCTTCAGAGATTTTGGATAAATTGGATAAAATCAGAAAAATTGAAGTATTTATATTAGTAAAAGAGGAAGAAACAGAGGGGATAGTATATGACAGATAGTAAATTAATTTACTGCTAAACAAGTATATAATGGGTTTCTAATGAGAATACCATGAGTAAATCTAAATAAGAATTTTGGGAGTGCCAATTTTAATCTCTACTTGACCAACTGGACAGTGGACAGGGCTGGTCATTTGGTGCAGTAGTATTAATTATAAAGTGTCAATTGGGGAAGGGGGAGATTTCGATTGCTACTAAATAACATCAATGCTAGTAGCCAGCTGGTATATGCATTAGGGAATTGAATCAAGAAATCAGAAATCTCACTTTATCTATAGCAGTTTGTATTAAAAGGTAAATAATAGAAGAGTTGATAGAATTAAGACTAATAAAGAATGTTAATATCTATTTTGACAATCAAACGGGGATAGAGACAGGCGTTCAATCCTGGTAGTATTTATAATATGAAAATGTAGATTTTAAGCGATGGTTACAGTATAACGATCGCTCTATTCTGTTATTTAATAAAATGTTTTTGGATTTCATAATACAAAATAATTCTACATTACATAATTTACAAAATTCCTGTCCATGGGACTATGGGGGGCAGCCGCTATTATATCCCATTTTAGGTGAAATTGTTGGTTATTTTCACGCAGCTGCCAAGCCTTGTCTGCGAGTGTTGTTACATAACGCTGGTTTTCATGTTTTATCGAGTAACGATGTCTATAAAGGCGTGATTTGAAGGAGGTGGCTGTAGATCCCACATAGTACCACTTCTGTCTATCCGATTCGATAGTACATTTGTATACGATGTTGCGTTCAAGACACTGATTGTTCAACGGACACATTCCTGGTTGGACACAGTTGCAATTATAATTTTGCGTTGTTGTATTGCCATGGATGGGTTGATGTGGTTGCTTATGTAGGACAGGATGTTGTTTGTTGTTTTGTGATGTTATAGCTAATGTTTTACGTGTATTGTTATGTGTTGGAAGGCGTTTATACAACCGTTTTGCGTTAAGCTTTTTTATATGTTGTTCAATATTAGGGGCGGTTGAATATGAAAGTCGAATACTGTTAGGGTTTAAGATTTTATTATATTTATGTGATGTTGGAAAGTGTTTTTTAACTAATCGAAAGAATTGTGAGGGTAGATTGGTTTTAATAGAGTTGTTATAGACCGGATTGTACCAAATATACTCTTTACATCGCCTTCTGTTTGGTGGTGTGCGACTATTATTGTGTCTATTGCGGTAGTGTGTGTATGGTGGTGATTCTGTGCTATTTCTACTCCTATGGGATTTATTTTGGGTGTTTTGGTGATCTTTGACTATATACTCTATATTATCTAGGTGACCGGCTTTCCTTCGTGCATCATCATAATATTCGGCATGTTCTTTGAAGGTTTGTTGGTTGGACGACAGGCGGGAGATTCTAAGAGAAACATTTCTAGGGATGGATTTAATTATAGAGAGTGGATGGTTAGAACTCGTATTTACATATTTAAGGTTCTCATTAGAAACCCATTATATACTTGTTTAGCAGTAAATTAATTTACCATCTGTCATATACTATCCCCTCTGTTTCTTCCTCTTTTACTAATATAAATACTTCAATTTTTCTGATTTTATCCAATTTATCCAAAATCTCTGAAGAAGTGACAACTGATTATACATTTGCTATCGAATACTTGCTAACATTATATGATTACGCAAGCAGCGATACATAGGTATTCAGTCTGTTACAGAAACATATGTCAATACCTAATAAATTCCTTTTTAAAAAAAAGCACTTTCATTTTATATTCATCCTTTCTATATATATATATATATATATATATATATATATATATATATATATATATATATATATATATATATATATATATATATATATGTATATATATATAGGTATTGAAATTTCCGTTGGAAACAGAAAAGGTCATAGAAGTGAAGAGTGCTCTATGTGAGTACCAGAGCAAAATTTAATGTATAAAAAGTATAAAAATCAATACAATATAATTACCTATATAATTTGCATGTAGAATAAAGAGGGGGTGGGTAAAGCCGGTAAAGCGTTAAGAGTGAATTCTATACAACTATTTCTAAAGAGTGTGTATAAAGTAGGCTAGCTAAAAAGCATAGCGAAAATAGAATTATACAGGAATCTGAAAGATGGGAAATTATAAAATTAAAGAACTAGAGTCAAAAACAAGAAAACCGGAATTAATAAAATACATCTAATTCAGTACCCCGGGGCTTCGTCTCGTAAATGTATATTATCAATAACGATGCACCCCCTGAAAAAGGAAACAACTGCTATATTTTTAGCTGGTGTTGTGTTTTCAGCCAATGCTATATAGATTTCACGGGGGTGGGGGTACTAAGGCTACAAAAACCGGATGGGCTGCCTCGGGGTAAGCGAAAGAGGAAAAAGGAAAAGGAAGAGGAGATAGAGTGGAAGGAAGTGAGAAGAAGAAATAAAAGGAAAAAAAAGAAAAGTATTACATCTACCTATGTATGCTGGGGTTTCGCCTATCTTGTTCGGCAACTGGGGAAAAGAAGGATGTTACAGCCATTGTCTACCCACCCGGGTCATTATGGGGTTTGAGGGCGAGGTAAGTCCTACGCAATCGGTGTTTACATGCAGTTACAAGTTCGTCTTTTTTGTTTAGGAGTTGGTCCTTCGTAAACAGCATTTGTATCGTTTCCTCCGAGCATAAGTTACACGGACGGCGTCCTCCCGAGTAGGAATTAACCCTGGAAAGTAAGCTCCAACTTAGATGGTATGTGATGCTATTATCTTGGAGGTGCCAGATGTGGCCCGAAAGTGTAGTGACATGTCTCCGGGCCGGGTTCTGAACGTATGTCGGTGTTGATAGAGCCGGGTCTTAAAATCACAGGCGGTTAATCCTATATAGGCTTTGTTGGAGTTTTCCGTCCTCACGTTGCATTGGTAGATCACGTTACGTTCTCGGCATCTGTTGTTGAGGGGGCACGTTGATCTATCAGGGCAGTTACACCTCCTGGTCTGCTACAGACGTTCCTAACCCGAGTCAATTTCCTGGATGTTACCCTCAAACTCGAAAATGATCTATCAGAACAGACAGACAGACTTTATGACTGTATTCGGATTCTCTGTTTGGCGCATCAACTTGCACTACATACAGAGACTTGTCTTCCAGCCTAAGATTCAAGAAGCAAATCCTTCCTTCTTATGGGACCCAGTTCATAACATATTCTGTCAGTCGGGGTCCTGTGAGTAAGTGCTTGTGCATTTTTTTCTGGTGGCACATCTGAATAGTGGTGTTTCCATCTTCCATCCACATCTACTGTACTAGAGTAACGGAACTTTGTTGAGGAAACCTCGACTATACATATGCGGTCATTTGTGGTGCAAATGTTTCATTGGGTCCCTCTTTCAGGTAATTTTGAAAGAGGACCTAATTCATAAGCCATACATTAGGAAAATAACTGAACTGTCACAAATTGGTTGAACACTTTCAATACAAATAGCAGGATCAGATTCATGTGTTCCTGAAATGACTCAATCCATGGGACGGATTGAGTGCTCGTTCAAATTTTCGGTTTTCCTTTTCCAAATTACACTATACTGTGTTCAGTACCTTATTTAACTGTGGTATATATATATATATATATATATATATATATATATATATATATATATATATATATATATATATATATATATATATAAATGAAAGGATTACAAAGGAGAATACATACTGTTAGAACATGTTTATACAAAAGCACCTACGTACGTTTCGCCCGAACAGGGCTTCTCAAGGGCATACAAGTCTAGAGAGTGTTCAGTACAGAACCCAGAAGGGGTTTTAATTTTTGATTCAAACAGACATGTTGTTATATATATATATATATATATATATATATATATATGTGTGTGTGTGTGTGTGTGTGTGTGTGTGTGTGTGTGTGTGTGTGTGTGTGTGTGTGTGTGTGTGTGTGTGTGTGTGTGTGTGTGTGTGTGTGTGTGTAATATATTCCGTTATAACGAATACCATCAAAACGAAATTTTCAGTATAACGAAATTGTTTTCAATCCCCGACTATACGCTAGGTGTGTTAGGTCAATCTCGTTATAAAAATTTTTTGGTTACAACGAATTTTTTATAGCCTCATGATTTTCGTTATAACGGATTATTAAGCACAGTTAAATAAGGTACTGAACACATTAGTAGAGAAGTTACACAATTATTACGAGGCTGGAACTGCTTCATTTGTTGGAAATCATCAGGAATTCAAATAAATGAAACAGTTCTAGTCCTGTAAAAGTAATTTCTACGTTTAGTATATATATTTATATGAAAATAAAACCGCTGTTGTATCAATCAGTCTACTAAACTGAACGCCAACCTCTACTGATGACTCCTGCCAAACAAACCGTATTCATGCTCCAAATTTGACAAATCAAACGCTTACCACCCATTCTCCCAAACTCGGCTTTTGCAACCAGACCGTAATACCCACCTAATGGGGAAGAGAGACGTTATCAAGCTGCAGCTGTCATATTACGTAGTTTCTATATAAAACCAAAGCTATTATTATCTGCAGCGACTACGACCCCATTACGTAATAAGCTGTGCTCCACTTTCTCCACCTTAGACATTCAAATTATCCACTTAGATGACGTGATGTCGCGCATCAGGAAGTCTAGTTCTCACAACATACAAAAAATAATAATAATAATCAAGAAAATACCCAAGCCATTGAAGAAATAAGTGATACGAATACAAGAATGAAAAACCAGAAGTCTAGTTCCTACAACACAACATAAAAACCAAAATAATAATTGTTTCTACTTTAGGCACAAGGCCAGCAATTACCCAGTACATTATTGGTACTTTATTTTATCAACCCCGTAAGGATGAAAGGCAAAGTTAACCTCGGCGGGATTTGAACTCAGACTGTAAAGGGACGTAACTATGCTAGAAAGCATGGCGTCCGACCCTCTACCGATACTGCCAATCCACCGCCCTTAATAATAATAAAAATAATAATATCCAATCTGTTAAAGAAATAAACAAAATGAATGCGGGATGAAAAATATTAATATGATATCAGAAAATACTATAACAAAAGGTGACGCTAAGAGTATAAACTTCTGAGTCATTAAAAGATAAAATAAATGTATACACACACGAATACAAAACATAATTAAGATTAAATAATATATACACAAACCTACACGCGTGAAAAATTGTTCAACCATTCAGAGATTTGCAAAATAAATT
>OZ024740.1:147541998-147569498 GCA_964016885.1 Eledone cirrhosa | reverse complement strand
CCTCCGTGCCTGTAGAGTTTATCTCGAATCGGCAGCCCCCCCCCCCCCCCAGTAGCACTGCCAAACGAGGGAATTCTGGAAGTTATCCATAGTCCTCGACTTGAAAATCCTCCAGAACAGACAGGTCAGTTCGATATGGTCGACACCCAGAGCCTTTCCTAGAGCGTCATTGCACTAGGCCATAACTAATGCTCTTTAGAAAGCTAGAGTGGAATTTTCCCTGGCTGCATTGCCTGCCTGGTTTTTCTTGACCGGTTTTTTCTTGACCCAGGATTGCAGCTATCAAAGAGACGAGCTACTTAAAACCTGTCTCACAAACGGTGAGCACACATGTTCACTGTTTAAGAATATCTAAAGATGTCGTAGCATCAATGCAGGTTTACACCCTACCCTCTCTATGATGTATCGCATGAGGTGGAGGTTGTTGTGTAGGGACCAGGTTGGGCTAGCGCAAGTTTGCAGCTCCCCTACCAAATCCTGGATGACAAGCGCCAACCCCTCCGCTAACACTTTGGCCAAAATCTTAAACTCTGTGTTCAGCAGAGTTATGGGCCTGAAGTTGTTTAACGTGTCCCTCTTGTTCTTGTCTTTCCTCATCAGGTCACTATTTCCCGGCTCTCAGAACTGGGAATTATCTGGTTCTGCTGCCAGTTGCAGTAGAGAGCTTCGAGGAGATCGGAGAACAAGTCTGGCATATCTACGTAAAGCTCGTAGGGCAGACAATCCAAACCTGGTGACTTGCGCTTCGTGCAACCGACTAAGGTGTCCCGAATTTTGGCCGAAGTTATCGGACGCGGTAAGCCGTCGAGGTTGGGACTGAAGTCCACCACCGTCTCCGACCCGCCACTTCCCCGAATAGTGCTGGCGAAAGGCCTTACACATCTACCTGGAACCGTTCAGCTCACGTCCGTTTCGGTCTGTCAAAGATCGAATTCTGGTTTTGTTACCATGCTGTGCCTCTGCCACTCAGGCCCATCGGACAGCTTTGGTTATCTCCTTTCTTAGAGCACACACCTTAGCTCTGACAATGCACCCTTCATATTTCGCATTGAAGAAATGGTCTAATGCCATTCTCGCCGCTAGCATGCCATTTGCTCTAATTTAGCTACCAGCTCCCCATCCTTTCTATTCTTCTCTAACGCTACTTCTTTGCTAAAACCTATCGAAATTACTTTAATCACTCATTTGAGAGCCCCCACCACCTGTTGTTGACGACAACCCCCCCCCCCCCCCCGCGTCAACTTTGGCTTAACTAAATTGTTGACCCGGTCCCTGTAAGCCTTATGTGCCGGAAAGGACGTTCATCTTCCAGTAACCAGGTCCTAACCTGCGCATCTTATCTAGGTCAACCATACAGATCATAAACTTGTAATCTGAATAGGTGACCGTTTGAAAGTGTGGACAACCTATACTATTCTTATCTATTGTCATAATAAAAAACCTATCTATATACGATCTAGGTGAACCTATATGGCTGGTCCAGGTCCACACTGGCGCATTAGGGAAATCTAGTCGGTACTTGTCAGACAGTTGGAACTGGCTGATCAGGTACTCGAGGCTTTTGCACCCCACTCCTATCAGCTACTCCCACACAATCCTAACGTGCGTCTAAGATGCCGTTCCAGTCCCCCGCTAACAGTAAAGGGCGAGACGTTCCCAGAAAGGCTTCCAGGCACCGAAAGAATCTGTCCGGCCCCGGTCAGGGCGTAGACGCCCATCAGTCTTAAGGCACCACCTTCACTATTGTTCATGTCCAGGACTACCAACTTACCGTCCGGGTCCCGTAAGATCGACCTTACCTCAAGATCTAGGCCTTTCCTAAACAACGCTGCCATCTCACTTCCCATTCCCGGCCGACTAAGGGATGTAGCAAACGGTGACCACACGCGTTTACCATCACTGAAAACTGGAGATGCCGTAGCCTCATTTCATGTCTGCAGACGTAGACTAGGACAAGGCACCACAGTTAGGCGGTAGTAGATGATTGGTACATTCGAGAAATCCATCGATACCTGTCAGACATTTGGAAATGTCCGAACTGCACCAACTCACATTCTGTGTCCAGGAAAAAGGTCTTAATCGTGAGATCCAAAACAACACAGCGATTCTGCTTCAAGATCCGGGACGTCTTGGTGATGCGTATACCTCGTAGCTCCCGAAAATGGGTGCGAAGGCTCGTGCATCGAACAGTCTAGCTGATGGCTACCACATCTATGTTCAATTATTTGAGGTCGTTGAGAAAATGGCCTCCTTTCCATGACGAACCCAGCTCATCTGCATTTACACTGCCTATTCTGAGTAAGGCCAGGATTGATGAAGACGAAGAACAAGTGAGAAGAACCACTTACCTCAATAATTTCCCCCAATAATGATATATATTTTTATATTTGGGGATGGTCATGATGTCAAAATCGCCAATAAAAATACACGCTCTATTTGACTTTCACTTCAGCTTTAATATTTTTAGTTATTGGTTATTGGTTATTTTGTCAAAGCTCTTTCATCACATATTCTGCGACCTCCACAATGATGTTTTGTTCTTCTTCTCTGTGACTCTTCTTCATTCTGGTCTTATTCAGTTTACCCTATCTTGTCCTTCAGTGGTACCACAGAAATATATACCATCCCCAAATATATCAACAACTGTTTCAACATACGATTTCACATTAAGATAAACGATATATATTTTCCTTTTCTTATATTTTCAGGATAATATTTCTTCCCTGTGCTGCTTAGTGAATGAAAGCTATGGACTTTTGAAACTGCTTGGAACCTTCTTGGAAAATAATTCTACTCTACCAAACATAGACAGTAATTCGCGACTTTTGACATTTTCGCAATACTTTTATATCTACGTTACGCCGTTCATTTTCTCTCTAGGTATCATTGGAAACATATTATCATGCATTGTATTTTTGTCAAAAAGCCTACGGCATTTATCTGCCAGTCATTACCTAATTGCACTCTCAATTTCAGATATTACTGCACTCATTTTTTACGTTTGCATCGATTGGTTGAAGAGGGGATTAGCAATGTGGCCCAATGGTAGCCACACCTATTTGTTACATACGGAAGGATTTTGCCAACTGTTTGTGTACCTTGGTTATGTGTCACGATTTCTCTCGGCTTGGATTGTTGTAGCATTCACTGTCGAGCGTTATATTGCCGTGTGCCATCCATTCCAGCGACACAGAAACTACACACTCCGTACAACTCGACGCATACTTTTGTTTGTCGTGATTTCCTCTTTGGTATTTAACATTCATAAACCACTTCTTATTGGAATCCATGAGGTTACGAACGGTGGACCAAAAATATGCACAGTACATCCAGATTTTAATATAATATCTTTCATACTGGATAACATTTTTGCATTTTTTATTACTTTTGTTCCTTTCACAATAATTACAGTACTAAACAGTCTTATAATCCGCTGTCTTCTACGAAGAAATAGAAAGAGGAACTATAACGCTGTAATTACTGCGGAAAATGTCATTCGTTTAGAGTTCACATTAATTCTTCTTGTGATATCCTTCTTCTTCATAGCCCTCAATTTACCATTTTTTGTTGTGTGGTGTATTCAATTTTCTAAGGCTGTATTAATAACCAATATTGATTTTATTAGAGTGGCAATAGATTTTGAATTTCTAAAAAGCATTTTATCTATCACACGAACAATCTTTTATATGAATTATTGTGTTAATTTCTTTCTTTATAGTTTTACTGGAGCATACTTTCGAAAAGAACTATGCGCTCTATTTACTTGTAGTCGTAATGCCATCAATAGGAGAACATCGAACAATTTACGAATGTCATTTGGAACCAGAAGTTCTATGCAGTCAACCTGCGTGTAAAGAAAAGAAACGTAACAAGTTTACACTTTAAATAATCTTGAAAATCCCAGTTTAGATAATTTTCTTTGAAGCTGGAAATAAGAACTCCTGTAAAGCTGATTACATGATTAATGATTATAGGAGATAAAAAACGGGTATATATTTTGTATATGAATTTTGAAAAAGCTTTATAATCCAAATTAATTTTCTAAATTCTAGAAATCGGTTTCTAAGTGATATATTACTTCTTAAAGAATATTTTCATCAACATTACTCAACAATATGTCTCTACAACAATAGGCCAACTTCCTCTCATTTATCAGACTGGAGCCATTCTTTTGATGCAGAATATTATAATTGAGAAAATACTTCAACGTTCCATGAAAGATTACAACATTGTACTCACTCCTAGTCATGAATAAAGCTATTAAAAATGGTAACGAGTAGAATAGAAAAATTCCTTGTTTTAACAATGCTTTCCATGATCTCTATTAAATCACTAAGAATCAATATTTCTTCAACCTTTCCAAATTTCTTTCAGTTACTTTTAATAAAGCATATTATTATGTTGTTGACACATCTTTCTATCCCTATATTTCCTGGTTATAACAAATCTCACTATCACCAGACGAAAACCATCAACACAATATCCAATACCAGGAACCTAACAAGCCTAAGATAATTTAATAACAAAATGGAAACGTTACTATATATATATATATATATATATATATATATATAATTATATAGCAATGTTAGTTCATATAGTTAGATTTCTCTCCTTTGCTGATGATCCAGAATTGACTCTTGAACTTTACCATTTAATAGGGAAACATATTACTGAAGCAATAATGGAATATGTGTGAAGGTGCATAAATAATTAATTGTTTCTACTTTTGGCACAAGGCCAGCAATTAGCCAGTACATTACTGGTACTTTATTTTATCGACCCCCGTATGGATGAAAGGCAAAGTTAACCTCGGCGGGATTTGAACTCAGATCATAAAGGGACGTAACTATGCTGGAAAGCATGTCCGACCCTCTACCGATACTGCCATTTCACAAATGCCAGTTATCTATATTTAAAGTTTTTGTTAAATTTTAATATGCTACCTTTTGTAACTATATGTTCTTACATTGTTTACAAATTATCTTCTGTTAATGTTTCATATATTTATATATATATATATTCTTGTTAGCAATATATATGTGTGTGTGTGTGTGTGTGTGTGTGTAAAAGGTAAACAGAAATAACAACACAATTGGTACAGTATATGGAAGGTATATATTAGGTTAACGCTTGATATAGCAGGAAGAGGGTCTTAACGTTTCGGACGCTAGTCCCTCATCAGAAGAAAGAATGAGAAATAAAATAGATTGAGGGGACGGGCGGGATGGAATTGGAAAAAATGTCTTTAGATAAAAATAACAGGTTCATTCATGCTGACATCTCTTGCAAATATATAACAATGTATGTTGCTTTTTTAGTAATAATTCTTTCTAACTTTGGCACAATGTCCGCAATTTGAGGGAAGTGGAAAGTTGATTACCAGTACTTGAATGGTACTTTATTTTATCGACACTGGAAGTATGAAAGGTAAACTTGGACTTTGAGAGATTTGAATTCTTGATGTAGCAATTCATAACCAAATACCGTAAAGCATTTTGTCCGCCGCTCTACCGATACTGTCAGTCCACCTCTCTCACATTTTAGTAATAATCGCAATTAGCAATAATTCTTCAGAATCATTAAATAATACAGCAGAGGTAATTATTTACCAACCGAATGTCCGACCATCTCCAATTACATATTAGATGTTCGGACATGCGGTTGGTAAATAATTTCCTTTTTTTTTGTATTATTTAATGATTCTGATGAATTTAATACAGTGGAATAAAATGCTACTATCTTCTGAATTTGAAAGAAACGGTCGTAAATCTATTAAATAATGTAATTAAACCCTGGTTATTTGATATTCTTTTTATATATGCTCTGTGATGTCATAAAACTACTATGACTGGAAATTTACAAATTGGATTAAACACTGAACTGTATTTTGCTAATTTTACTGTAGACAATAAAATCGCATTCGAACTGTGAATAACTTTTTGCCTTATATGATTGTATTATCAACTCATCTAATCCACTTATATATATATATATATATATATATATATATATATATATATATATATATATATATATATATATATATATATATATATATATATAGAGAGAGAGAGAGAGAGAGAGAGAGAGAGAGAGAGAGAGAGAGAGAGAGAGAGAGAGAGAGAGAGAGAATAAGAAGAATCGAGATGAGTGTTGAAGCGTATGTACAACCTTAATTGGCATATTAAAATTGATCATCTCAGTGTTCAATCAAGATGACGGGGCCCGACTCTTTTTCGACATCTTGTCAGATTTGCGAGTTATAATCTATTTACACTGTCCGCAATACAGCCGCCTTAAATCTGGAATACAAGCCAAACGAGACAGACCTCGTAACAGCACCGCCTGTAACTGTAGTTACACACCTAACTAACACACACACGCACATATGCATGTATATATATATATGTATGTATTATATATATATATATATATATATATACATACATATATATATATATATATATATATATATATATATATATATATATATATATATATATATATAAAAGATGAAATCGAAAATGCAACGAGTCTTTTTAAGAATATTTATTTGTTTCCTTTACCGGTTTCACAGTTCTTATCTTATGCTTTTCAAAAGTAGAATTGAGATGGAGGGTTTGTCCTTTTTCTCGGATCTGATTGTTGTTCGAATGTTACTTCATTTTATGTGGAAAAAAGTGGCTCGAAATGCTAGGTTTTTGGGAAAAGTAATTTGGTTGGTTGATGACTGTCACGTGAATAAGTATAATAAATTTCACGCCAGTTCACGTTACAAAGTTCTTATTGTATTTGCCTTTAAAAGAAAGGGGACTCAAATTGTTTTTTCATATATGAGTGAAATTTGGTTGGTTGATGCAGTCACGTGAATAAGCACATCAACTTTCGCGCCAGTTTGCGTTTGAGGGTGCTTTATTGTCATTTTCACTTTAAAAAGTGGCTCAAAAATGTTGTTTTTTTTATAAATGTAATTTGATTGCTTATGACCGTCACGTGAATAAATACATTACATTTCGCGCCAGTTCGTATTAGGGGGTTCTTTGTAGCCGTTTTCACAGTCACATGACTTGTCATAGAGAGTTTTGTGCCAAACAAAAGATAATGGTCAAGAAAAACGGGATGGGGAGAATTGCTCTGGTTCAGTGAGTATAGCTGATGTGCTGATTATACTTATTCACGTGACAGTCATCAACCAACCAAATTACTTTTCTCAAAAACCTAGCATTTCGAGCTACTTTTTTCAACATAAAACAGAAGTAACATTCGAAAACCAACCAGATGCGAGAAAAGCGACAAACCCTCCATCTCAATTCTACGTTTGAAAAGTTTAAGAACTGTGAAACCGGTGAAGGAAACAATTAAATATTCTTAAAAAGACTCCAGTTGCATTTTCGATTTCATCTTTTTCCCTATATATATATATATATTTATTAAAATAACAGATCAAAGTTTAAGCAAGGAATCGCTGCTTTCACCCTTAACGGGATCTTCTGAAACTAAAAAAATCAATCTGTGAACGCAGAAGTAAATATTTCGAAAAATGTTGCAACCGAAGGAAAACAGGAAGACGATACTTTGGATCGTGAAGACGTTTCCTGGCAATGAACGAAAAAAAGCGAAGATAATACGTCATTATGTGGAGCGATGAGAAAAATTACACACAAAGACAAAACCACGTTTAGGGTATAAATGGAGTCATTAGACTAATATTCTATTTAGGAAACCAAATGATTCTCGGCTTCTGAATTAAGAATAATTAGTTCTACTTTTTGGCACAAGGCCAGGAATTATCCCAGTGCATTACTGGTACTATATTTTATCACCCCCGTAAGGATGAAAGGCAAAGTTACCCTCGGCAGAATTTGAACTCAGACGGCAAAGGGACGTAACTTTATGCTACAAAGCATGGAGTCCGACCCTCTACTGATACTGCCAATAATGTAAATAAATTATTTGAATGAAAATGACAGAGATTATTAAAATCATAAAAGTGATAATAATTAAATATATACATACATATACGTACATACACGTGCATACGCGAAAACACCCGCCATACATACATATACATGCACGTACACATGAACACGCGCACATGTACGTAAACAAGCGCGACACATATACCCGCACACATACGAACTTATTCACCAAAAACACACATATATATATATACATATATATATGTGTGTGTGTGTATATATATATATATATATATATATATATACATATAATTATAAATACAGATATAAATATACACGCATGAATGCGTATATAACACACACATACCTACAGGTAAATACACATATGTTTACCAAACATACATATACCAAAACCCTATGTACACATATACACAACATACATACATGCAAACACACATACACACTCATACATACCCATATATATACATATACATACATTATATATGTGTATAAGAAATAAAATTAAAAAATAAAAGAAATTAAAAATAAAAATAAAATTTAAAAAATAATAAAAGAAATACCAACATACATATACATATATACATATACACTCACCCGCATATACAGCAACTCATACACATACACAACGATAATCCATATATATATATATATATACACATACATATACACACACATATACACACATATACACACATATACACACATATACACAAATATATATATATATACATATATATATATATATATATATATATATATATATATATATATATATATATATAACGAAGAAAAAGTGGTAAGGAACCGGATGGACCATAAAGCATCAAAGTACTCAATACTTAGGGTAGTAGAGTGGGTAATAGGAACAAGTATGACCCCGAGGGCAGAGCTCAAGCCGTTTCGACGGCTAATTCTGGACTAAATAAGAATTTTTAGCCTGGTAAATAAATAACCGGGAGTAATTCCTTATATGGGAAGATAGTAATTGTCAAAAGGATTGGTCAAAAATTTGTTGTAAAGACAGATATTTCTATCCTGGCATTTGGGGGGAGGTAGGGGTAGCTGAACTTGCCGGTAGAACAAAGAGGGAGTGGGGGAAACCAAGTCAAGCGTTGAAAGTGAAATCTATACAGCAGATTCTAAGGATAGTGTATAGAAGATCGAAAAAAGTGTACTGGCGAAGGGGAAGGGGGAGTTGAAAGAATAGGTAAATCGAAAGGGAGTAAACAAAAAAAAACATTATAAAAATAAGGAAATAAATATAAAAAACAATTTCTGGTTACTACTCCATCTCCACAATCACCAAATCTCTCATTGGTATTGCTAAGCTATAGAAAAGTTTAATAGGTGGAGAAAAATACTAAATACGAGATTGTAGTGAAAGAATTTTATAAAGCCGGCTTTACGGGTGGTCTAACACCACTGTTATAGTTAGTTAGTAATCAACCAATGCTATCTTACAATGACAGGTTAATAAGTTGAGAACGAAAATACTAAAATACTTACAAATACTTACAAATACTACTACAAAATACTAATACGAAATATTAATTCAGAATACTAATACAGAAATACTAATACAAGAATACTAATACAAAAATACCACTAAGAAATTTAGAAATCACAGAAATAGAGCAGCAACCAGAAAGAAAACACATCTGCTATAAAAAGCGTAATCGGCCAAGTTTATCTTAAAATTAGGGGGGTGGGGGTACTGAGGCTACAGAGGACCGATGGGCTGTCTCGGGGTAGGCGAAAAAGGTGAAAAAAAGACAAGGAAGGAGATCTGGGGTGGAAGGACTAGGAAGAGATGTCGGGGGAGAAGGAAATATAGAGGAAAAGATAAAAAAGTTACGTCTACCTTTGTAAGCAGGGGTTGCCCCTTACAAAATCGGCAAGTGGGGTGTTTGAGCCCTTGTCTAACCCCCCCCCCTCCCCGGGTCATTATGGGGTTTGAGGGCGGGGTAAGTCCTACGCAATCTGTGTTTGCATGCAGTTACCAGTTCGTCTTTCTTGTTTAGGAGTTGGTCCTTCGAAAACAGCATTTGTAATGTTTCCTCTGAGCATACGTTACACGGACGGCGTCCTCCCGTGTAAGAGTTAGCTCTGGACAGTGAGATTGTAGGTTATATTATTATCTTTGAGGTCCCAGATGTGGCCCGAAAGTGTAGTGGCATGACGCCGGGCCGGGTTTCGGAAAGTATGTCGGTGTTGGTAGAGCCGGGTCTTGAAGTCACAGGCGGTTAATCCTATATAAGCTTTGTTGGAGGTGTCCGTCCTCACGTTGCACTGGTAGATCACATTACGATCTCGGCATCTGTTGTTGAGGGGGCAAAGGGATCTATCAGGACAGTTACACCTCCTGGTCGGCTCTTTACTGCTGTCTAGGTTATTTCTTCCATGGGGGTTGAGTTTTTTGTTGTTAGAGGAGACGATGTTTTGTGCGAAGTTAGGTGTGGTGCTGTAGGAGAGTTTGATGGTGTTTTTGTTGATTATGTTGTGGTAGCGGTGTTGTAGTGGGAAGTGTTTTTCGATGAGCCTAAAGAAGATTTTCCCGATAGCTGTTGTCACCTCAGCATTGTGGGGAGGATTGAACCGAGCTACGTTGCGTGAGCGGCGGTGTCGCCTGCTGGTTCCGCTAATGGAAGCTGGATAATAGGATATTTCCTCCCGGAAGCCACTCCGCTTGGGGGCCTGGTTATAATAAGGCGCATGTTCGTCGAATATCTGCTCATTAGCGGACAAACGAGATATGCGGAGGGAGATGTTTTTAACCAGGTTATTGGTGATGTTTCTAGGATGGTTCGACCGGTGGTGGATGCAATGCAGGTTGTCGTTTGGTTTCCTGTATGAGTAGTACAAATCCTTATCGAGGTTAAGAGTAACGTCCAGGAAGTTTACTCGGGTTAGGGACATTTGTAGGGTTAGTTTAAATCCCCAGTCGCGGAAGAAGCTGATCAAATGTTTACGGACCCGGTCTGTACTACTGGGGTTGTACCCTTTGAGGGTAAGGAGCCCATCGTCATGGTACAATCCACCGCCGAATGCAGGAAACATTTCGGTGAGTTTAAATATTAGGAATAATCCTATAAGATCTGGGACCTCAGCCGAATCCGTCGCGCCCATACTAACGTCGAAGGGGGAGTCAGGAGCTCTCTTTATCCATTTGGAGTTGTCGAAAAGTAGGACTGTCTTCCTGGCGTGGAGGATGATATTTCTTTCCTGGTCGGTGATGGGCGTGAGTGTTTCGGCAAAGTCCAAGGCGGCCGTAAGGAGCGGTAAGGTAATTGATGCATAGTAACTCTCTATGTCAAACTGGATGAATTTTGTGTCTCGTTTGTCCTCCATATTGCTGAACCATGAGATTACTTCCTGGGTGTTGACCCATAGGCTAAGTCTCGCGCTTTGCTTAACTTTTGGTATAACGCAGTCTAGGAATTTTTTACTTATTCTCCCTATGTCGGACTTCGTTGGTTTATAAACCTGATGGATGGTTTACGGTCGAAGTAGGATTTGTGGTCCTTCAGTGTGAAGTAGGGAGTCCGTGGGTATAGGGGTTCAGTGCGGTCAGCGACCCCGAGGCTGGAGGTAATCTGTTGTCCATTTCGATTTATGTCCTCGATACTTGAATGCTTAGCCTTTTTATAGGTGGAGTTTAGGCTGCTCCTGATCAGTGTGTGGTATCTGTCGGGGTTGGCGAAGTAGAGGTTTCCAGTTTTGTCCGAGTGCACCATGATGTCGTTGGTGTTTTCATACTCTGTTAATTTGCTACGGAGTTTTTGTAGGAATCTGTTGTGTCTGGGTTTGAATTTAATGCTCTTGGCCAGTTGGAAAAGGTCTTTCTCGAAGGGTGAGAGCATAGGGTTCGGAGGGGGAGATTTGTAGGTATTAAATCCGAATCTCTCCTTGGTATCGAAGTCCTTATTGTCGCAATATCTGTCGTAGAAAAAAGTTCTCCATCTTAGTCTTTTCGCAAAGAGGTCGAGTTTTTGTGTGAGCATCCGAAGGTAAAGATTTCTCGGTGGAACTGGGATGTTCTTGGTGGAGAAGTCGATGTTGGTTTTCGCATGGTGCGGGTGAAAAAACTTGAGCTTGGCGGAAAAGTCTGGATAAGGCGTGGTAGGGTCGGAAAGTGCTCTACTACGGAGATAGGAGCTAGATAACGAAGGAAAAGTGGTAAGGAACCGGATGGACCATAACGCACCAAACTAATCAATACTTAGGGTAGTAGAGTGGGTAATAGGAACAAGTATGACCCCGACGGCAGAGCTCAAGTCGTTTCGACGGCTAATTCTGGACTAAATAAGAATTTTTAGCCTGGTAAATAAATAGCCCAACTTCTCAGGGGGTAATTCCTTATATGGGAAGATAGTAATTGTCAAAAGGATTGGTCAATTTGTTGTAAAGACAGATGATTCTATCATGGCATTTGGGGGGAGGTAGGGGTAGCTGAAATTCAAGGTACGTCCAAAAACACTATTCACAAGAACATCCCACTACTGAAACAAGACCCAAGAATGAAAAAAGCCCTTGAAACACACAAAATAATCAAAAGCAAAAGACAACCGAAATCACTGAAAACATTACTCACCAATGCCAAATTACATACCACAAACCCACAACCAACTGTCAAAAAAAGTGGTCGCTCTAATTGTGGAACCTGCACTCACCTCATTGAAGGCAACACGTATACATTTAAATCAGGACAAAATTTTGCTGTAAAAAAGTCACTTCACTTGCTCATCAAAAAATCTATTTTATGCCATTAAATGTAAAGGTTGCAGTGAAGATTATATAGGACAAACTAAACTCACACTCAGAAATAGAATGACAGCTCATCGCCAACAATTACGAGATCCAACCAAGAGACAGATACCACTAAGCGCACATCTAGACATTTGCGCAAGTAATAAGACACCCAAATTCCAAGTTTTCCCATTTTACCTTTGCGCTGACAATACAAATACGAATAAATAAGGAAAATATGTTTATTCAAAAATATAGACCAGCATTAAATATGGTTTAATATACATTATGTCAACACCATAACATGCTAACCATCCAAACACACACATACACACACACATAACACCTTCTACTTTAGAAAATAAAAACCCGAAATAAATAAACCTTAACATACGTTTGCGCTGACAATACAACAGAACAAATACGAATGAGTAAGGAAAATATGTTCATTCAAAAATATTCCTACTAACGGAATCATTTTCCTACACACACACACACACACAAAATATATATTCTCTTCATCTTAACATGCTAACCATACACCCACACACACATAACACCCACACACACACACACATAACACCCTCACACACACACACAACTCCCTCCCCCATTTCTACTAATAGAATCACTTTCCTACACACACACACAAAATATATATATTCTCTCCATCTCAACATACTCCCACACACACACACATAACACCCATATACACACATACACAACTCCCTCCCCCATTTCTACCAATAGAATCATCTTCCTATACACACACACACACAAACACACAAATAAACATACATATGTCTACTTTCTTTATTTCAATAGAAAATCTGAACTCTGACACCCCAGCGAACTAGCCATATTCTCCTATCCCATTTCTCTTGACCATTCTTTTCCTTGTCATAAAATTCTCTAAAAGGCTACAAAATAAATTCACAAATACGGGCACGAAATTTAATGAACTTGTTCACGTGACAACCATAATTTTATTTATAACCAATCAAATTACATTTTTTTTAAAAAGCCTTCGTGAGCCCCTTTTTTTAAGTAAAAAGAAATTCAAGCACTCATATATGAAAAAACAACCTGAGACCCCCCCCCCCTTGTTTGAAGAACTTTGTAACGCGAACTGGCGCGAAATTTATTATACTTATTGACCAACTAATCAAATTACTTCTCTAAAAACCTGGCGTTTCGAGCCACTTTTTTCCATATAAAACAAGTACCATTCAAAGACCAACCAGATGTGAGAAAAACCACAGACCCTCCATCTCAACTCTATTTTTGAAAGGCAGAAGAACTGCGAAACCGGTAAAGGAATGAAATATATATATATATTTTTTTTTAAATAAGACTCCAGTTGCATTTTCGATTTCATCTTTTTTTCTTTATATTTTCACTCGTGTATGACACCTCGGTTATTTTTCATTTTGTAAAACAACCTCACTTTCTAATATATATATATATATATATATATATATATATATATATATATATATATATATATATATATATATATATAGTAATAATAATAATAATATATATATATATATATATATATAGTAATAATAATAAGACTAAAATCCAAATATATATCAAATATATAAGAACCATAGAACAAATATTTGTTAAAATAACAGATCAAAGTTTAAGCAAAGAATCGCTGCTTTCACCCTTAACGGGATCTTCTAAAATTAAAAAAAAAATCAATCTGCGTTCGCAGAAATAAATATTTCGAAAAATGTTGCAACCGAAGGAAAACAGGAAGAGGATACTTTGATTCGTGAAAATGTTTCCTGGCAATGAACGGGAAAAAGCGAAGATAATAGGTCGTTGTGTGGAGGGGTGAGAACAATTACACGCAATGACAAAACCACGTTTATGGTATAAATGGAGTCATTAGACTAATATTCTATTTAGGAAACCGAATGATTCTCGGCTTCGGAGTTAAGAATAATGTAAATAAATTAGTTGAACAAAAATAACAGAGGTTATTAAAATCATAAAGTGATAATAATTAAATATATACATACATATACGTACATACACGTGTATATTTATGTATATTTATGTGTATATTGTATATATATGTATATATATATACATGTGTGTGTGTGCGTGTGTGTGTGTGTGTGTGTGTGTGTGTGTGTGTGTGTGTGTGTGTACGGATGTATGGGAATGTGTGTATGTGTAAGTACGTGTATTATGTATTGTTTATATTTGCGTGTGTGGATTTATATAGATATTTATATATATGTGTGTGTTTATGTATAGGTATGTATACATGTATGTATGTATGTATATATATATATATATATATATATATATATATATATATATATATACATATATATATATATATATATATATATATATTTATATATATATATATATATAGGAACAAGTATGACCCCGACGGCAGAGCTCAAGCCGTTTCGACGGCTAATTCTGGACTAAATAAGAATTTTTAGCCTGGTAAATAAATAGCCGAACTTCTCAGGGGGTAATTCCTTATATGATCACGAAGGCGGCGACCGCAAGAGGTGTGGAGCGCTAGTGCACGGCAAGGCACTAGAGATGTTGTGGCCATCCACTGCAGCAGAGGAAGTCTCTGGTCGTGACGGTCCTCCGTACCACCGGTTTCTGGCTTCTGCGGCCGAGTGAGTGGGACCGTTACTATGCACTGGCCCTCCCACTATAAATCTTTCCCGCACAGGTTTCTTCTTTAGCGTGCACTCCCAAAGCCCTGCGGCGATAGGTGAGAGGCGGAGGTAACAGGTGGAGGTAACCTCTGGAAGTTGCCAATCTCAAACCCACACGTGGGCGGCCTGGAAGCGCAAGTCGTTCTTCTCCTGACCCTGGGATGACAGAGGAGATCAGGCGTTCCACCGGGCGACTGAGCAGCCTTTTTCAAGGGGGCACTGCTCACCCTCGCACGAGGGGAGGGGCGATAAGTGTGTCGAGCAGAACATGGACCTCTTTGCTGTCTTCATAGACTTGGCGAAGGCCTTCGACACTGTCAACAGGGAGGCCCTCTGGTCGATCCTATCGAAGTTTCGATGCCCGACCAAGTTCGTGAACCTGAAACAGCAATTCCATGGCGACATGACCGGACAGATGCGCTCCGGCGGAGAGGCATCGGAGCCGTTCGGAATCACCAACGGCGTCAAGCAAGGATGCGTGCTGGCTTCCCTCCTCTTCAATCTGCGTGCTCAATCATGCCGTCAGGGACTTCGAGTACGGAGTGTATCTGCGATACAGACTGGACGGCTCCCTGTTTGACCTGCGGCGCCTGACGGTCAGGACAAGGACCGTGCAGAGGGTCGTCCTAGAGGCATTTTTTGCTGACGACTGTGCCCTCATGGCCCACAGGGAGTCTGACCTCCAAGTCATCGTTAACAAGTTCGCGGTGGCCTCCTGCCTCTTCGGTCTCACAATTAGCCTTGGAAAGACTGAGATCCTGTTTCAGCTTGCACCTGCCTCCGTCGCCCACCCTCCTTCCATCTCCATCGGAGGCACCCAGCTAAAGTAGGTGAACGACTTCAAGAAACCTCAGCAGTGTCTTCAGCAGCGATGGAAGCCTCGACAAGGAGATAAACGCCAGGATCTGCAAGGCCAATCAAGCCCTTGGCTGCCTGAGGACACGATCCTGAACCAGCACAACGTCAGGCAGTCCACCAAGCTCAAGATGTACAGGGCCGTTGTTCTCACCAGCCTCCACTACGGATGTGAGACATGGACCCTGTACAGAAGGCACTGAAGCAGCTGGAACGGTTCCACATGAACATCAAATGGCAGGACAAGGTCTCCAATCTCGAAGTTCTTGACATGGCTGAGACAACCAGTGTCGAAACTATGATACTGAAGAGCCGACTTCGATGGGTGGGACATGTCATCCGGATGGACGATCACAGGCTTCCGAAGCAATTGATGTATGAGAAACTCTGTTCGGGGAAACGAAAGCAGGGCAGGCCTCTCAAGAGGTTCAAAGACTGTGTGAAGTCCAGCATTAACAACACTGGAATCGCCCCAAAACAACTCGAGTCCCATGCTCAGGACAGGACTGAGTTGCGAGTCCTTACGAGACGCGCCAAAGACTCTTTTGAAGAGAAGAAACGGGCAGAGGTCACTGAGGCCCGTGAAAGGAGGAGAAATGCGGCCTCTTCCCCTGCCCCCTCTGTCCCCAGACCTGCAAGTCAAGGATCGGCCTCCACAGCCACCTTCGTGCCCACGACAGACGGGAATAACAATAAAGAAGATGTCATCATCGTTTACGATGGACAACCACGAATATATATATGTATAATAACAATCAATTTTGATGTAGATCCACTGAGACTTCTTTTTTATGTATAGATAAATTAGAGAACACACTTATATTTTTGCTGTGATAAAACAGTAAGATAATGTTATGCCACGAGTTAGAAGAAATATAACACTTAAGATTCCTGTGCTATTTCAGAGACGGAGAAAATACATAGAAGTCTTATCGTTTGGGTAAAAAAATTTGGAAAATATATAACTCAAGATTGTAATCTATGAAGCTATCAACAATTGTCTCGCCGATTAATATTGTAAACTGCAAGTTCATACGGGACCTACTATTTAAAGCTAGGAAAACTAATTTATTGAAAGTTAAATGATTTTACTATTGACGTGGATATGTCCGTTGAAGAGCTATTTAATTAGATGTTTTTTAATGTGTGACCGGCTTCCAATGAATTCTGACATCAGGGATATTTAAATCCGTTTATGAAGATGTATGTAGTAAAGAAAACAATATATTGACTTGTAAAATTTCTCTCTCAATTTTCAGAAAAAGTCCTAGAATGAATACATATTCATGAAATATAAGTAATTTCCTCGATCATTATTGTTATTATGGACCTTTACGGTCTGAGTTCAAATCCGACAGAGGTTAACTTTGCCTTTCATCCTTACGGGGTCGATAAAATAAAGTACCAGTAATTCACTGGGATCATTGCTGGCTTTGTGCCAAAAGTAGAAACAATTATTGTTATTCACATGAAATATATCAACTAAAAAATTATTTTTTTAATGTTAGAAAACAACATTAATCAGTTCATAATAATCTTTATTATTCATAATATTCTTTAATATAATTGTAATGCATCATCATCATCATTGGCTTGGCTTCGCGAACGAAGATCATGAAGCGGGTAGTCCACGTTGACTATAGGCACGCTCGTAGCTATTAAGGCCAATGCGAGACAAGCAAGCACGGGTAAGGTTTGATGACTTGGTGTTGTACTGTAGTTCTTCATCATGTGTCTTTGTCCTTGAGGGTGGTTCTGCGAGTGTTTCTGAAAGAGGAGACAGTATGGTTGAGGATGAGACGCTAAGCGTCATGGTTCTCAGCAAGGGTGGGCCACTGGCGATGGTCAATGTGACAGGCACCAAGGGACTTTTTCAAACAAACAGTCTTTGTATCACTTCCTTGATGCCACCCTGTCACGATTGCCAGTGAAGAGTTCGCTGTACAGCGTGATTCTGGGCAAGCAATGATCCTTTATCCTGGAGACCTGCTGGACTTTGAAAACAGGCGAGAATATATTGTTTTCTCGTCTGTGTAAATGAAGTGATTAATCTCATTTGAATATGAATCTGTATAAGTTGACTCAACTTATAATAGAATAGAATTAGAATTTAGCTTCGAGATTAGCTGTATACAGATATGTATTGGAATGTCATGTGTCTAAAGAAATACGGTATGTTTATAAATAAACATTAAGAAAGCCGTAGCTATACAAAAAAGCCACCGGCTCTCACTACCTGGCGGTGTCCAGCAGAAGCAAGGGAGACAATCGTCGATGCGCATTTCGAACTGAACTGGTTCCCCCTTGCTTCTGCTGGAAATCGCCAGGTGACGATAGCCGCTTGTGTTTTTGTATAGCTACGGCTTTCTAAATGTTTATTTATAAACATACCGTATTTCTTTAGAAATACAAAATTCCAATACATTTCTGTATGAGCTATGCTCGAAGCTAAATTCTAATTCTATTCTATTATAAGTTGAGCCAACTTATACAGCTTCATATGCAAATGAAATTAATCACCTCATTTACACAGACCAGAAAACTATATATTCTCGGCTATTTTCAAAGTCCAGCTATTGGAAGAGCAGGAGCGATCGTCCTGATGAGAACCAATTCAGTTCGAAATGCGCATCGACGATTGTCCCCCTTTATTCTGCTGGACACCGCCAGGTGGTGATAGCCGCTGGTCTTTTTGCATAGCTACGACTTTCTAAACGTTTATTTATAAACATATTGTATATGAATTGGAGAATAACTACTTTGTATTCAATGACAAATCCTACAGACAGAAATCTGGGACTGCGATAGGCACGAAAACGGCCCCCCTCTTATGCTAAACTAGTCATGGGGCACCTGGAAATCACGCTCTACCGAAAAGTACTAGAAAAATACGGAAACTCCTCCTACCTGCACATAGAAAATAACTGGAAGCTATATCCAGATGATAGTTTCAACCTTTGGCATGAAAATATAGAGAGACTAAATGAATTTAAAGCACTTCTAAATGGACTTAACACAAACATTAAATTTACGATAGAATACAACCATCAACAACTTCCTTTCCTCGGCATCCTTATTAAGAAAACTAGCAACATCGTCCATTAAACTCATGCCACCCGCAACACATTAAAATGAATATCCCTTACAACCTAGCCAAAAGGATTTGTACAATAGTATCTGATAGAAACACCTGTTACATACGACTACAAGAACTAAAGGACACACTCATTAGCAGGAATTACCCACCACCCCTAATTAACAATGTATTCCAACGTGCCCTAAAACTAAGTTTACAACAACTTAGACACTCCATACTAAAGAATGAATCGAAACTGAAAGCCCTACCATACATCTCCACACACAACCCTCTAAACAATGAGGCCTTCGACACCATCCTCCAGAACATCCCTCTACTAAAAAGGGATCACAGAATGAACCAAATCCTTCAAACGCACAACATTATAAAGAGCAAAAGACAACCCAAGTCAATGAAAAATGTCCTAACACTCGCCAAAGTCCAGTCGTCCATAACAACGAAATCAACAGTAAAACATGTGGAAGACCCAACTGTGGTATATGCGTCAACCTAATAGAGGGATCGGAGTTCTGCTTCAAAAACAATTACACATGCGCATCAGAAAACCTGATATATAAGTATTAACTTGCTGAGGCTGTCGAGAACATACATATGGAAAACTAAAATAGTCTTCGTTAACGTATGACCGTTCATAGATCCCAAATTAAAATACAGGAATACAGAAAAATAGCACTGAGTAAACACATTGACACCTGCGGCTCTAATGAACAACCCAATTTCAGAATGTTTCCCCTCTCCAAAATTAAAGACAACGCTACCCACATTTAACGCATAAGCAAAGAATCATATTTTATCATAAAATATGAACCTCGTTTAAATACATCCACCACAGACGGAACTGCAACAAGCACCCAACATTAACACCATTGGACAAATTAAGAACGACAGTATTTCCTACAGAAATACTAAGAAAGATAGATATATTTAGAAACATTCACACTTCAGGTCAATTTTACGGTCACTCTACCATTAAGGTCAGTCTCACGGACAGCTTCTATTACTACTACTACTACTAATAATAATAATATCATACCTCCCCGCCGTCTCCTCCTCCTTCGGCTCCCCCTTCCTCCTTTGCTACAGCCCTATTATTACTACCACACCTTCTTCTTCTTCTTCTTCCACTTCTTCTTCTTCTTCTTCTTCTTCTTCTTCTTCTTCTTCTTCTTCTTCTTCTTCTTCTTCTTCTTCTTCCACTTCTCCTTCTCCTCCCTTTACTACTACTGCAATTGTAGTCAACAATCAGTCAGACTATAACAAGGAACAAACCAAGGAAGAGAGAGGGAGAGAAAGAAATAAACAAAAATGTGAACTCTTTTATATGTATGTAAACTATGTTCTCTTATATCTTCTTCTTATTAATATACACCTTAATTTTATTATACACTTTTTAATCATGTTTCCTGTAGCATGAAGACGCCTAAACAACTTTTGGCTGAAACCGGTACGATTAATTGCCTTTTTTTTCAGATAAATGTTTTGCTGTTATTCTATGAGAAAATCCCATTAGCATTTTATACTGTTTTTCTTATTTTCCTAATATATATCAACTTGTGTGTCACTTCTCAATGTTTCTAAATATAGTTATATATACACACACACACACACGCACACGCACACACACACACGCACACGCACGCACACACACACACACACACACACACACACACACACACACACACACACACACACACACACACACACACACACACACACACACATATATATATATATATATATATATATATATATAATAAAGGGCCATGGCTCTGGTACTGAGAATCCAATTAGGATTAAAAAATAAAGGAATGGTATCATTACAAAATGGGAAATTAGGTAGGCATAATCTAAAACCGCTTGTTTGGTGGTGACTGTATATATATATATATATATATATATATATATATATTCAGTCAAGATATTAACAAAAATAGAACTTCATTGTGATCAAGTATATTTTATTATACATATTTCAGAGGTACTGAGCAAACTTCAACAGTACGTCCTCATCAGATAAAATAAGATGATGCATGATATACCCTGACATAGTAGATGGTTAAGATCCAGTCATGGTAGTGAGTAAGATATGACAAAACTCAATATTTATATACCTTAAGATTGATACATGATAAAACTTACATATAATACATATAATACAGAGGGTGCGTGTAAGAAAGCTTAAAAATACATGACAGTAATTTACATAACTGTTAGACATTCAAATAATTATTGAAGAAAGAGGAAAGAAAAAAGACAGAGAGAAAACATATGAGGGGAAAATATAGCTAGAAGAGGTATAGAGAGCAAAGGAGAATTGATCAAGGAAAGGGAGACAAAGTGGAATAATTATAATTATAGGGAAGGATGTATAGTTATGTATGATATATATCCATACACAACTATACATTTGGGTAAGCTATGCGATAAAGTAAACTCGAATCATTGAATTATTGAATTATCTATAAATATTCATCAATCTAAATGCTAAATATAACTGGGTGTAATCAATAAAGGTTAATTTCCTCAGTTAATTAGTTATATATACTATCCAAATGTGTTCGGTTGACCGTTAACTTACAAATCATTTAAGTTAGTTCAGAGTAATGAATTAATTAAAGTGTATAATATTTCAGGCTATAAAAGTTTATAAATATCTGTATTACTATTAAAGTATACTATCATATTTAATTTATAAAGTCATATTTTATTAATTCATATTTAAACTATTTGCAAACACGAGAGAGAAAACATGCTATTTTTCATCCTCTCGAAGGTAAATCTTAATAATTTTAATTATTTATATTATATTGAAGATATAATTTTAAAAAATTCAGATTAACAATTAGAATGCCTTAAAGCATCAAAAGGCCTTATAAATAAATTTAAAAAGTTTATTATTAAATTAGATATATGCATTTGTCTAAATATAAACAAAGATTATATTGTCTAAAGATTAAGATGATACCTATCATTTATATATAACATAATATAATACAATAAATAAGTTACTGATAATATTGTTAAAAATTAAGGTTTTAGATCAATTATTATAATAAGGTCATGTAACACATATATACTATAAATATACAAGTCAAACTTCTTGAATCATACGGATAAGAATCTTATTCAAAGTTAAAAAAATGAATTGTCTGCGATCTTAGATTTTCTTTATAAATTTATATAGTAGTATAATGTGTCTGCAAACATGAGAAAGTGAAAGCTTAAGGATTTCATTGACCCGAAGGTAAGCCAAATTTAATTAAATTAAATTAAATAATTGTTTCTACTTTAGGCACAAGGCCAGCAATTACCCAGTGCATTACTGGTACTTTATTTTATCGACCCCGTAAGGATGAAAGGCAAAGTCAACCTCGGCGGGATTTGAACTCAGATAGTAAAGGGACGTAACTATGCTGGAAAGCATGGCGTCCGACCCTCTACCGATACTGCCAATCCACAAAATAATAATCGTTATATAACTTAGAAAATTTAGAAAATATTTAGAACATATTTAACGATTATAACGCTAGAAAGTCATTAAAGTATTTAAAGTACTTATAAATGTAACTAGAAGCATGTTATCATACTAGATATACAGATTTGTTCAAATATAAATAGAGTATTCCAGATATTAGTGATCGATATACATATAATAAATAAATAGTACAATAATTGTTAGTAATGTTATAATTGAAGTTTTACATCAAGGTAAGTGGAAAAAAGTTTGTCGACTAGTATGGTGTGATGCATATACCGTAAATATATATAAATAAAAATATATAAATTCAAACTTCCTAAATCGTAAAACATACTCCAGATAAGTAAATATACAAAAACATAAATGTATGAATGATTTACGGTACATTATAATTGTTAAGCGTATAATCCATATATTTAAAAAAATATATACAAGAATCCCAGTCAAAAAACCCAGTCAAAAATTAAATGTATCTTAACAATCAAAAGATATGCACATTCCTCCAGAGATCATGTTAACCAATAATATGTTTATATACCTAAACAGGACCCTTTAATCTAACATTAATCATATCATAAAAGAATTAAAAAAATTAAAAAAATAATTTAAAAAATAATTAAAAAAGATAATTAAAAAAATAATAAAAATAAAATTTAAAAATTTTAAAAATAAAAATAAAAATAAAAAGTCATATATATATATATATATATATATATATATATATATATATATATATATAGTATTAGTTATACTATTTATGGTTATGTAAATACAAAACCTTATGCAGTTATAAGTATTTATAATCACCTTCGAGGACCAACTATGGACACGCAAGGATACGCACAACAACTCCGACATAACCATGGGATCTAGTGACTCGGCGCAGGTCACTGATTTGGTCGGCCTATACCTTCTCAATGAAATCCATAAGGACCTCCCTTACCTCAACGGTGGTTTGTACCGCGATGATGCACTTCTACTTATAGAATATAAAAAATTTAATATAGAAAGAACTAGAAAACAATTGCATAAGACATTCAAAAACTTTAACCTTAGTATCACCATGGACAAAAACACTAAAAATGTTAACTTCCTAGACGCCACACTATACCTAGACTCAAAAATATATACACCTTTCCATAAGCCTAACGAGAAACTTATTTACGTAGATACCAAGTCTAATCACCCTAGATCAATATTAAACTCTATCTCTAAGGGGGTGTCCAATAGAATCTCTAGTCTGTCCTATGACGCAAACATATTTAGCAAAAACTCACAATATTACAATCAAGCATTAGCTAGCTCCGGCCATAATATAGAAATTGAGTTCCTACCTAAGAAAACACATAGCTACAACATCATCTCGCACAACATGTCCATGAGGAAACCTAATAATAGGAATAGCAACCACAAGTACACCAAAGCGGAGGGTGCCACCGGAAGTAACCATTACCATGGAAACTACTGTGGGGTCTTAGGAAGAAGCAACACACCAAACACTAAAAGCAAAAATAGAAGAAGAAATAATACATTTTTCAACCCTCCTTTCAACTTAAATGTCTCCACCAACATACTTAGGGCTTTCTTCTCACTACTAGATAAAAACTTCCCTCTAGGACACAAGTACCACAACCTCTTAAACAAAAACACCATTAAAATTTCATACTCTACGACGCCTAACTTAGCATACCACATAGCTAGCAGCAATAATAGTAAAATTAGTTCTTACTTCCAACAAACAAAATCACAATGGGATGCAAACCCTCTAAATACCACTGTAGCAAGCAACCATAGCAACGGCAGTAACAATAGAACTAACACTAGTATAAGTAATAACACCAGGGTTGTCAACCCGAACGCCCAAAATCCTATAGCTACCACACAGACTTCCGCACTGCATTATAACCAGCGGACTAACGCACAGGATAATTGTAACTGTAGAGCTAATAGAACCTGCCCTTTAGATAAAAAATGCCTGACCAAGGATATCATATACTCATGCACCGTCACGACTAACAACTCTTCAGAAACCTATGTAGGCTCCACTTCTAACTGCTTCAAAATCAGATATAATTCGCACATTCACTCGTTCAAAAAGCACAGCCTAGCAAACTCCACCTCACTTTCTAGCTACATACACTATCTAAAAACTAAAAATAAACCATACACACTCAAATGGGAAGTGATAGGCAGCGCGACCTCGTACAAACCACCTAATAAATTTTGTAACCTCTGTATACTAGAGACACACAATATTATATTCTCCAACCGTAACCTACTTAACAAAAAATCTGAGGTGTTTGCAACTTGCCAGCACCGCTTCAGACATTCCTTCCTAAACTTTAAGCCCAATATATAGCAATGTCGGACTGGAACCTAACACCACATCTAGCATCAAACACCAGAGACACACCTTATACTACATACCCAACACTAACTGATCTATTATAACACAAACAACGACATCCCTCTGGAACCCTTCGCAGGGAGAATACCCATTTATACCTCTACGTCAGGTGTGACAACATCCACCCACTTGAACGGCACTACACCGCACTAAGGGTAATTTGAGCATGAATTGATCGGTTGGATAGTGTTGTGCAGAGGAAACACCTTCCTTAGACAGATGAAAAATGATTTAATCTAGTAACGCTGTTGAGCAGTAGGACCAGGCTGCTGAGCGCAGTGAGTGAATGCATTGCAACTGCCGTGCGGGTTGTACATATATGGATGATCTGACGGTCAGAGAGGGGTCGTGAGGACTGCGGATTGACCTCTGGCCGGCCTGGGGATGATTATCTTTCGACATCCAATGTAGCAAGCGATGACCCAGAACTTACCAGAGATCATTGGGTCCTGAAGCAATCCTGCAATCACCGCGCCTGGTCCTATGAGTAGACTACAACCACAGAGATCATTAATTTAGAATCCTCGCTCATCATCTATAATTTCCATTTGTGGCACCTTACGATGGGTTAATCGACCATAATAATATGATCACCTTCAGCATAACTTAATTAAACTACTCTATAGTTAATACACTTTATGCTTTAAACATTTTCTTGGAGGATGCGCATCACCATAGAAATTAGGGTCTATATTGTGACACATTTTAATAGCTAGGTATAGAAACCCCGGAGTTACCTCCCCGCATGCATTAACTCCCCTTAGCCACACACACACTTCCGGGCGGTATTCAATGGCGTTTCTCGAAACGTAACAGCCTCCTGTATTGAACTAAAGAACACCAGACTACGATCTCTAACTGGATTGTCAAACGCTCAATATCGGATTGTCGTGGATTATGTGAGGGGCATATAATCGAAAAATACACTCCCCTGACCATGAAAATGCCGAAATACATGAAATACTTGACATCCCTTCGCTGTGCATCTCCAATACTTTTAACACTTTTAATGCTTGCACTATTTTTAATGCTTATAACATTTCTCCACACACAGACTATATCAATCATATAAAGAATTTGCCACCAGATCTACCAACCTAACACTCTTGTTTACCTACCTAAGTGCCTCTACCACACATATCTCTCTGCCACACTATATAAACAAGACGCACATGCGTGCCACACATATAACATTTGCACTATATAACCGCTTATCTTCATGTTGTATTTTAACCTGTATTTTTGATTTTTGATTGTACCTCTTAATATAAATGTAATCTCGAAGTGTGTACTGCCACTCTAAATTCTGTAATGAATGTTGACCCACAATGTTTGAATATGTATCAATGTTTGAATATGTATCGGTATGTCTCTCGGCTGAAAAGGAGGTCATATAACTGTCCATGCATTAATAAATTGCTCCGAAGAACCCAAACCTCGGTTTGGAGGAAACAGCTGTAAGCACAATAATGTTTTGAACAGTTCTTTGATTCTTATATTTCATATATATATATATATATATATGTAGATAAATCTACCAAGAGTTTACGATAGTGTCCAATCCGTATGAAGAACTCAATGTAATCCGGATATCATGGAAAGAAGAGATGCAATGAAAAATCACTTTCGGTGAAAGATAAACGGAATACAGAGTCAAGATAAAATATTTAAAAAATAATGAATAAAACAATGAAACAGTTCCTTATATTAAACAAAAAAAGTTCATTATTTAACGATCGTTTCTAGGATATATATGTGTTAGAATTGGCATGCATATTCAACAGATCTATGTACAAAATTATACAAAATTATACAAACTATCAAAATTAAATATACATACCAACACATATATATGCCGTCTTCAGAAATAATGAAATATATTTATTGATAATAACAACAATTCAAAATTACAGGTCTGTTTGGGAACAGAGTTCAAATTGACCAATGAAAACACAAAATGTTTATACAGTTAGGTGTATGTATATATGTAAGTAACTTCGTTCACAGATATGCATAAAAATATATATGTTCACATGCATGCGCATGCCGAAAAGATGTATGTAAATACAAAAATTCAGGGCTAATGTCTCTGTATGTTTATAATCTACAGATAAAATACGTATACGCATATAAACATATAAATATAAAAATAAATATATACACATTCATATACTCACACATATACATACATTCACACACACACGCGCGTTTACGCATAAACATACACACAACCACGAACATACATACACACACACCCCCCCACACACATATA
>OZ024740.1:147419498-147536998 GCA_964016885.1 Eledone cirrhosa | reverse complement strand
TGTGTATGTATGTGTATGTATATGTGTGTGTGTGTGTATGTGTGTATATATTTATATGTGTATATGTATCTCTATTTATATATGTATATATGTGTATGTATATCCCTTTATTTATGTATGTCTGAGTTGTGTGAGCGTGTGGTTGTGTTTGTATGTGTATACGCATACATGGATGTGTATGTATGTGTATATATGCGTATATGTATGTGTGTATGTATGTGTCCATGTGTATATATATATATATATATATATATATATATATATATATATATATATATATATATATATATATATGTGTGTGTGTGTGGGTTTGTATGTGTATGTGTGTATATACATGAGTGTGTTTATATATGTGTATATATATATATATATATATATATATATATATATATATATATGTGTGTGTGTGTTGTGAATGTATATATGTATGTATGTGTGTATATATATATATACATGTGTGTATATATGTATATGTCTATGTATTTTTATGTGTATATGTATGTGTCTCTATATGTATGCGTGTGTGTATGTGTATGTGTATTTATATGGTGTGTGTATGTATATGTATGTGTATGTATGTGTTTATGTATATGTGTATGTATATGTATGTATATATATATATGTATATATATATATATATATATATATGTATATGTATGTATATCGATGTATATTTTATATTTTACTTGTTTATATATATATATATATATATATATATATATATATTCTTAATATTCTTCTTTTTTCTTTTTCTTTTTATTTCTAAATTTATAGATACATTTATAAATAGGCAGTTTGCTGACACCAGTAAATACTGATCTCTTCCCCCCCCCCCCACCTACTTTCTGTATCCGGATCTTAATATGTGTGGCAGTGTTTATGTGCGCGCATTAATGTCCATATGCTTATGATAATAGTATATACACATATATGTGTGTGGGGGTGTGTGTGTGTATGTATGTTCGTGGTTGTGTGTATGTTTATGCGTATACGCGCGTGTGTGTGTGAATGTATGTATATGTGTGAGTATATGAATGTGTATATATTTATTTTTATATTTATATGTTTATATGCGTATACGTATTTTATCTGTAGATTATAAACATACAGAGACATTAGCCCTGAATTTTTGTATTTATATACATCTTTTCGGCATGCGCATGCATGTGAACATATATATTTTTATGCATATCCGTGAACGAAGTTACTTACATATATACATACACCTAACTGTATAAACATTTTGTGTTTTCATTGGTCAATTTGAACTCTGTTCCCAAACAGACCTGTAATTTTGAATTGTTGTTATTATCAATAAATATATTTCATTATTTCTGAAGACGGCATATATATGTGTTGGTATGTATATTTAATTTTGATAGTTTGTATAATTTTGTATAATTTTGTACATAGATCTGTTGAATATGCATGCCAATTCTAACACATATATATCCTAGAAACGATCGTTAAATAATGAACTTTTTTTGTTTAATATAAGGAACTGTTTCATTGTTTTATTCATTATTTTTTTAATATTTTATATATATATATATATATATACAGTCACCAACAAACAAGCGATTTTAGATTATGCCTACCTATTTTCACATTTTGTAATGATACCATTCCTTTATTTTTTATCTTAATTGGATTCTCAATACCAGGGCGATGGCCCTTTCTTAAGAAACCTCGACAATATCTTGCCGGTAGCATCTGGCAGTCTCCACTAGTCTCTAGTCTTACCTGTAATGGTTTAGTAGTTCCAGTTGCCAATCGCTAAAGTTTGCCGCGTTACGGAACCTCATTGGGGTCTCGGAACACGTAGGCTTTGTGCGTTCATTCCATGCCTTCCAGGACAGGTGGTAGTCTCATCACCAGTTCTTGCAGCGTTGGATGATGTCTGCAATATAGTTTTCGATAAACACTTGATAGGTTTTCTGCAGGGTGCAACACGGCAGGAATGAGACACTCGTCCTCTCAAAGAAGTCTGCACAGTGTACCCTACATGTGAATGGAGTTCCACTGAAATAGATGGAGAAGTGCAAGTATCTCGTAGCCGGGTTCACGTTTGACGGAAGGCAGGGGGCTGCAAGAATGCAGTAATGCGCAAGCATCTGCATTTGAACATCATAAGAAGAGTGGTAGGTATAAAAGCCAAACTTGCTATCTTCAATTCGGTATTCGTGACAACTCTTACCCATGGTCATGCGTCTTGGGTAATGACTGAAAAAATACGATCGCGAATGGGGTTCCTCCAAACGGTCTTTGGAATAATGTTACTCGATAGGTTGCGTAGCTCAGAGATCAGAGATCGATCCAAGTAGAGCCGCTGTTTCTCCAAACTGAAAGATCACAGCTCCGATATTACGGACATATGGTTAGAATGTGTCAGGAAAGAATCGCTAGTCAGATTTTACGGGCAAAACCAGCTGGCAAGGTCCCAGGGGTAAATGCCGATCCAGATGGTTTTGATATGATCTATGAGCTCGGCTGGTCTCGCTTGGGGATCCAATTGCATCAATTGGAGATGGTGCTTTTGACAGGATGCGCTGGAAGGAGAGTTTGAGGACTCTACCCCAACCAACACGCAGGAATATGTGGGTGAATAAGCATATACACACGTACGCACAATACACATATACACATTCGCAGGTACAAAGGCTATATGAACACACGCGATATGCAAATTAGGCTGCTCAGCCGTTAATATGCATAAGGAAAGTATATACTTTCAGACGTTCAACCATCTGGCAGGAAGGTATACGATGCTGACGATAGCTAATAAGCTTGAAACTAGTACATCGTTCCTGTGTCAGTGTTGAACAAAAAGGTGACGTGGTTGCCTAAACACTGTACGGCATAATTCGGGCTGTTTGTTTGTTTACAAACAAACCGAGCATTATAATAAATGTTCGGTAAACCGATACGTGCATATATATATGTGTGCATGTATGTATATATATACATACTACTGTACGTCTGTATACATATATGTATGTACGTATACATACATACATACATACATACATACATACATACATACATACATACAAGTTGTGCATGGATACTTGAGGCGTAAAACACAGACCATAGAGGAGATAAACCACTCAAAAAGCCTGGCATGGAGTTCCGACAAGTTTATGACATCACACCTTGAGGGATATCTCTATGCAATACAGGAACAAGAACTCCCTACCAAATATCTGCTGCACAAAAGAAGAGGGCCAGCAGCTGACAATAAATGTAGGCTATGTAAAACAAAGATCGAGGATGTAAGCCACATTGTTGCCAGCTGCGAAAGAATGTCATCTCGCTACTACCTCCCCATGAGACACGATGGGATAGCTAGAACCATCTGGAACGCACTTCGGAAAACAAAATTAACAACAAACGAGGAAGAATATATTGAGACAGATGGCACTAAGGAATACTGGTGGAACCTGAAAATAAAAACTGCCACCAAATTAAAGCACAACCGGCCTGATATTGTAGTTTGGGACCACACATTGAAAACGTGTTCTGTTGTGGAGATCAGCTGCCCACTTGATGTAAACGTTGTCAGAAAAATACAGGAGAAGGAGGACATCTACGGACCATTGATGAGGAGTTTACAAATCCAGTATCCAAGATACACCTTTAGCTTCATACCCATCATTATTGGTGCTACGGGTTATATACCAACCCGCTTGGACCAAAGTATGACCGAACTTGGATTTGCGGACAAAAATCGCAGCTCCCTAATTCATAGTCTACAAATGGCTGCGATAGCTGGCACCTTCAAAATTTGCAAAACATTCTTGCGATTCAAGGGATGACAATTTCTTTTCTTTTACAACCTTGCCACCAGGAAGGTGGCCGGTCAAAAAAATATACTCGAAATTAAGAGAAAGAGAAAACATACATACATACATGGTGACTGCCAACTCGTTTTCGAGTACGGCCACTACTTTATATCCATGTAGGAGAACCCCTACCGATGCGCTGAACGAGTGGGACTTTTTAGTCCAGCCAGCGACTTGAAAACTCTGGTACAAACACTACACTTGCGACAATTATTGACACATAGTGCTGGGCCCATGGTACCATGTGACGACAAGGGCAGAGAGATCTCCAGATATTAAGCAATGCCTGTGCCGTGGAAGCTTTTATAGCGAGCAAAGGCACTGCACAAAGCCAGTCCCACTCTCTTAACCAAGATGATATTTACCAAAAAGAAGAACAAGTCAACATCATTGGATACCATCAGGGTTGCAGGTGTTATATCAGAGTTTTCCTTCTAGAATTCTGCCTTGACAAAGGCTAGGGGGTCATATCTCCCGGTGATTTTGGATGGCCATTGACTCTTAAGAGGTCCTTTTCCCTTTGACAGATTTTGTTTTTAGTCCTGCAGGATGTCCAAAGTCACCCTCCCCACCAAGAAACCTTGGTGGCGTTGCCAGTTTAGTCGCCAACGACCCGACCATGAGATAGGTTGTACTGGGATACATGTTACCAGTAGCACCAACTGGTGACCTGACATACATACATACATACATACATACATACATACATACATACATACATACATACATACATACATACATACATACATACATACATACATACATACATACATAAAAGATAGCCCCGATAACAAACACATTAAAAGCTACAACAATGTAAAAAAGATAGCCCCGATAACAAACACATTAAAAGCTACAACAATGTGGAAGACATCCATGTACATAATATGAAAGAGTACTGGTGGAATGTTCCAGTAAAAACCCCAATAAAATGCAGACATAAGAGACCAGATATTATGATATGGGACAGGGAGAAGAAAACATGCACAGTAGTGGAAATTAGCTGCCCAGCAGATGCCAATATAATATCAAAGATTAGTGAAAAGGAGAATATTTATGCAGAACTGATGAGAAATCTGCAGATTCTCCACCTTGATTACACCTTCAGATTTATGCCTGTGATTATTAGGGCACTGTGGTATGTTAGTAACTGCCTCAATACAAATCTTGAGAAGCTAGGCTTCACGGGAACAGAAAGAACACAACTAGTTAGGAAATTACAAGTACAATCCATTAATGGAACAGTAAAAATATGTAAAACATTCCAAAAATTTTGCATCTAATAAATACACATGTACAGATACAAAGCATATACACATGCACACATACAACTCAAAACATACACATCCACACATACAATAACATCCATATCTACACATGCATGCATGCAGACATACATACATATCTACCTAGTTGATGTTGTGTAAATTCCAATGAGAGAGTCTTGTGTCTATGTTAGAAACCAACTCTCTCTCTCTATTGGTAAAACTTTGTGAAATTATAAAAGCAGAAGAACATACATACATACATACATACATACATACATACATACATACATACATACATACATACATACATACATACATACATACATACATACATACATATGGCAGATGGCACTAAGGAATACTGGTGGAACCTGAAAATAAAAACTGCCACCAAATTAAAGCACAACCGGCCTGATATTGTTGTTTGGGACCATACATTGAAAACGTGTTCTGTTGTGGAGATCAGCTGCCCACTTGATGTAAATGTTGTCAGAAAAATACAGGAGAAGGAGGACATCTACGAACCATTGATGAGGAGTTTACAAATCCAGTATCCAAGATACACCTTTAGCTTCATACCCATCATTATTGGAGCTACGGGTTATATACCAACCCGTTTGGACCAAAGTATGACTGAACTTGGATTTCCGGAGAAAAAGCGCAGCTCCCTAATTCATAGTCTACAAATGGCTGCGATAGCTGGCACCTTCAAAATTTGCAAAACATTCTTGCGATTCAAGGGATGACAATTTCTTTTCTCTTACAACCTTGCCACCAGGAAGGTGGCCGGTCAAAACAAAATATACTCGAAATTAAGAGAAAGAGATAACATACATACATACATACTTATATATATATATATATATATATATATATATATATATATATATATATATATATATATATTGTTATACTTTGGGAGGGTCATGTTGCCAATATGAAACACACGCACCAGTTGCTTTCACTTCAATTTATTATATATTTATAAATTTATAAGTTTATAAATTTATAAATTTCTGGTTGGTTGGTTGGTTCCACAACCAGATAGTTGTTTATATATAGTCATACACACAGAAACAAAATGGCGTAGGACAGAACAAAGGAGAGGCACAGAAACAAAGAAAGGAATCCCCAGTCACTGAAGAGGTCACAGAGTGTGTGACGAAAGAACTATGACTATATATAAACAACTATCTGGTTGTGGAACCAACCAACCAACCAGAAATTTATAAATTTATAAACTTATAAATTTATAAATATATAATAAATTGAAGTGAAAGCAACTGGTGCGTGTGTTTCTTATTGGCAACATGACCCTCCCAAAGTATAACAATATCGGTTTCAACACACGATTTTAGATAAAGAATCTTGCTAAACAAATTCAGAAACGATATATATATATATATATATATATATATATATATATATATATATATATATATACATGTACACACATACAAGCACATTTCTGGGCCAAACATGGGAAAGATTCTTTGAAGAATTGCAGCATTGTTTCACTTATAATATAGATTATATTTGTTTAAAATAGTAGAATCACCTTTCTTTTGTTGAATGACTGTTGAAAAGCACCAAGAGTGGTGGGAAGAAAGGATAAAATGTCCGTTGTCAATTGCAGTTAATAACTGATAAGAAATTCTGCTAACACCGAGCTGGTTGCTGATAATGTATTCGACCTTGCCTTAAATTCATAGCTGATAAAATATTTGATATTGATGTTTGTTTAATACAAAAAACAAATATCATTTGCCAAAAAAATCGTACCATATTACTTTAAATTTTATTATATAACTATAAAATTTGAAACATGAAATATGAATGGAAATAATTTTATATATACTCCTTGTTTTAAACTTTCCTACAATTCAGACCTGTCAACTCTCCCCGTCTGACGGGGAGATCTCCCACCTACTCTGGGTTAGCTTTCATTATGTAAAATCTCCCCATTTTGGGGCACTTTGGGATTTTTTTTTTTTTCGACAAATTACTTCTTTCAGGCATGTTTACAAGTGATAGTTTTTTTTATAATAATGTAGGTGTTTTCTGACTGAGGCAGAAGAATAGAAATTTAAAGGGGAAAGGAAATCGGATAGACGCAATACCAAATATCTCAATGGGCAGCATTAGCGACATAAATCAAGCAAAAAAGGTTATAATCATGACATTGCAATCAGTTCACAACTTGTTTTACCGGAGTCATTTTTATGTACAGTATGGTTTGATAATTAACTTTTATTGACATTATGTGCGACCAAGTTGACTGTTATTAACTGTCTAAAAATGAACAGGAACACTGATTTTAGATGACAATCCAACTGAAACTCAACGATAGTTGTCTGCAGAATTTAACATAACAAGCAAAAATGACACAATAACCATGTTAAACCCATCACTTATACAAGAAAGGTCTCATATTAGGAGATAGTGAGGGAGCATCTGTGTAGTCCAATCGAACTGTTAAGAAAAACAGTCTACTCCTAATAATTCTAGTCTACTATCTGAAGTAGGAAGGTTATACTGAGGCTCCAGATACACATTGCCAAACAAAAATAGGGTGGTCATATTTGGAACACACTTGATCTTAGGATTGCTCGGTGAAAGCTAACCCCTGGCTAAAATATAAACCAGTTGCAGAATCTTCTGGCTATGAGTGAAAAGAAGGCCATTGTAAAAAATTACCAATATGGAGGTGTGTAAGTTTCATAATCATAATAACTGAAATATGAATTGTAAATACATGATGTATTCGTTAATTTAACAGTTTTATCAATACATTCAGTACGTATTTGATAATTAAATATCCTGATCACACGCAATGCACACAACCAGTTACAGATTACAATCTGTTGATTGGTTTTTAGATACACTCTCCAATCAGTTATTCATACAGATATTATGTGTGCATTGAGACGAGTTACTTTCCCAGGAGAGTCTCAGTTGTCACTTGACAACACATATTAGTGGAAGAGTTAGGCGTTTTTCATCGGCTGCAACATGGATGAACCATTGGAAGGCAAACATTATCAAACTGCATTATTTAAGAGTAAAGGGCGGTGGATTGGCAGTATCGGTAGAGGGTCGGACGCCATGCTTTTCAGCAAAGAGTTACGGCCCTTTACGGACTGAGTTCAAATCCCGCCGAGGTTAACTTTGCCTTTCATCCTTACGGGATCGATAAAATAAAGTACCAGTAATACACTGAGATAATTGCTGGTCTTGTGCCAAAAGCGGAAACAATTATTTAAGACTCAATGGTGGATTGGCAGTATCGGTAAAGAGTCAGACGCCATGTTTTGCAGCATATAGTTACGGCCCTTTACGGTCTGAGTTCAAATCCCGCCGAGGTTAACTTTGCCTTTCATCCTTACGGGGTCGATAAAATAAAGTACCAGTAATACACTGGTAATTGCTGGCCTTGTGCCAAAAGTAGAAACAATTATTTATGAGTTAACAAGAGAGGCTCAACACCGTCACTCGACATGCAAGGAATAGTAGCTATGTATACCTGAAATCACATCTAGACAATTTTGTTCCAAATACCATAAAAAATGGAAGGGTCACGGCTTGAAAGCTTTCAATCATCAAGTTGTTCTGGCAATGCTGAATACTAAACAAAAATAACAAAAAAACTACATTACTTGGGTTTATGAATATGATGAATTAATATATATTTATATATATATATATATATATATATATATGTGTGTGTGTGGGGGGGGGGGGGTAATTAAGGAACAAAGAATCAGTATTGCATCATATACATAATCAATTACATATAACATATGTTTCACTGCCGATCAGCTCGAGGAATGATCGATTATGTTCGTTCTTGACTCTGGAATCGAAAGCTCCTCAGATATGTGTTCTCGCATTTTTGTGCGTGTATGTGTTTGTGTGGTGCATATTTACGAAACAATGTTGCACGCAAGGTGATGTGGCAGAAAAGAATAATGAATTCCATTGACTGACTGTTGAAACACAGATTAGATGATGTGCCCAAAAGTGCATTTGAACTGTAGCAGCTCATTAATTTCAATTCAAAGTATTAGTCATGACTTAATCCATTTCATATTTTTTCTGGAAGGTGGCTTTACATCTAACGCTGCAAAGCCACCTTTCAGAAAAAAAGACGTTCACATATTTGGAATAAGGATAAAATCCAGAATCTGGGGAAATTGGTGATAAATTCAAATACAATGAGGAAATTTGAGAAAGAAAGATAAGAGCAAAATCAAGCAATGAGAAAATAGAAAGGGGTAAGGGAGGGAAGATCTGGATGTAAGGAAAAGTAGAGTAAAGGACTCTGAAAGCCATAATTGAGAGGAAAAGGAATGAAAAACCAAAACCTATTGGGGAACGCAAGGACTCTGGGGCCACAGAAGGAAGGGAGGTGTAAGGGGTTGGGTGATAGCTCTGGGCCTTTGGCGTGGTTGTATTGGGGCAGCGCCCTGCGGACAATGGCCATTGACACCCGCTGAAACAGCCACCCCACCTCGCGGGTTTCCTTCCTCAGGCGGGCTGCTGACGTTCTGATCTTGCAAAGGAGTTCGGCAGTGAGGGGTCTGAATACGCCTGATGTCTCGACGGCGACCAGTGCGAAGAGGAAGCGGCCGGACAGAACCCGGTATTTGTTTGTCTTCCTTTCCTCTGCATTTCGGGCCGCAGTACCGGGGTTTGTGGCCGAAGCGACTATGTTGAAGGTGGAGAATGTTTCACAACATGTGGGATCCCAGATGAGGGATCTACCAACTTGGAATGGAAAAAGGGTAATTCCGTCGGAGCGCTTGCCGTCTCCGCGGTCGAGGCCTGCTGGCTCCAGTTGTGATGGGAAACCAGCAACGTCCAGGCTCTTTCTTAATATTTCGTTAAGAGCGGCGTGTTGAGGGAACCGGCCCGCGTTCTGGCGGCAAGACAGTGGGTGCCGGCCAAACATGTCAACGACTGCCCCACAACGGCATTTATGTGGCTCACAAACGTGGAACACCTGGAGGAGGACCTGCATTTGATGTCGTCTTAGTTGCGTTGGACATTTGTATACTGGAGGATAGAGACGCCTTCGTCTGTCCAGTCGGCCTGTGCCTGCTCGAGCTCTGAGGCCACGTCAAGTTCGGCTGTCTTGCTGGGAACCTCGTTTATCACCTCTGACTTGGAAGGGTTGATCTCGTGTCTGAGGAGCTTTAGAGTTGGGATGGTTAGCCGAATGCCCTAAACTACGGTATCAGCCGAACCACCCAGTTACCAAACGTTGAGGGGTGACCGGACCAAGCGGGCAATGTCTTCGACTGCCAGCGCAAGAAGAGCAGGCTGAGTGGGATTCCTTACTGGACACCTGTAGCGGAAGTAACACTGTTGTCAGCGGCCATGTGTAACTGGGTCTTCCGTACGAGAGGTGAGCAAAGGGTAAATGGAGGGAGCTCGTTTGAGACACGTCTCAGACGATGTGGGGTGGCTGTTGCAGCTGGTGAAACTGGCCATTGTCCGTGGAAATGCTTTTGCAACTATTGCATTTGTTTCTACAAGGAGCTATGCATTCTGGAGCAGCTTTCTGCATCACTTTCTTCTGCCTTAAGTGGGACTTTTTACATGCTAGATTTAATCTATTAGCTATTAACGTCATTTCATAAACACACACACACACCATTGCATCCATTAAGAGTAAAATTAAATAATCATCTGACAAACCTTTAGCGTAATTTTACTATTTTCATATACTCTACTGGTTTTTACTATAGACACAAGGCTAACAAGTTGGGGAAGGTCGATTAAATCGACCCCAGTGCATTACTAGTGCTTTATTTTATTGACCCCGTAAGGATGAACAGTAAAACCTCACCTCGGCGAGATTTGAATTCAGAACGTAAAGAATTATAACGCCATGCTACAAAGCATGGTATGACGCTCTACCGATACTGCCAATCTACCGCCCTACTAAAATTCGTACTAATAACAATAGAATTCTGAACTGGAACGAGGAAACCTACTTCTGTTCATCGTGCCGAAGCTCCTACAATAGTAGTTAATGGGGACCACTACATCGAACAGCAGTCATCAATCATGAGTAGTCCTATTTAGCACCAGTTAGCACCAGTTAAACACTTCTTATTCCATCTCGTGATTTGAATTAGCCAACGAGGATGAGCCTTGCTCAACATCCAATGACAATCAACCTTATTTAGAAGCTGTGAAAGCTTTCTTACTCAGAACAAAACGTCTGAACGATCAGAAATACATTTCTTAGCTTCTGTGAAACTAATGTGATTGTGAATCAAACCGTTTATACAAACAGATATATATATATACATCGAAGCAAGTGCTCTGAAAGTAAATATCTTGTGTGGAAGGTTACGCAAATTAAAAGTGTGTCTTCAGGTTTTTAAAAAAATATCATTCAAACTTTAGATTTCTCATAACTGTAATTCCACTCTGGTTTTCTAATAGTGACGTGTGTTGATAAGAATACAAATATATTCGAAACATTAAATCCAGATGATATTTAACAGGCACCTTTAATATTTCAGAAAATTTATAAAATAAGATAGCTGATCTGAGGAAAATGTATCTATAATATTCTCTTAAAACGCTTAGTTCTAAACGGTTACTTTCTAAAAGGTTATAAAATGGACTATCCATATTTTCAATTTGTTCATAATCCGCGAAAGAAATGCTCAAGAAAACTCTACATTGATGACGCAGAAAAGGCTATTGAAAATGTTGGTTTGGGGATCTAATTTAAATAGGAAGTTGAGAATGATCTACTTGGATACAAAGGACATCGACATGCCAAAAAAAAAAAGAAACCAAAATGCCCGCTATGAAAGGATGCTATCAATTGAACTATATGCCAACTTGACTCTAGATTATGCGATGCAAATAATGCGTTCAAATATTTCATTTCTTAATCCATATCATTGAAACTATCAATAAAAGTTTTCAGATTTACCTATGTAGTTTAGTTGCGAAAATGCCGTCGAAATTGAGTTAAAATATAGGAAAATACTGTGGCTGATTAGAAACAAGAATAGGTTTTTGAAAATAATGAAATTTCATCCCCACATGCCCCAAAAGAAACCATAAATCACTGAAATTTTGGTTTGGAAGATATTGCGTCAAACATTTCCAACAATTGACACCACATGCCAATAATTTCAGTAAGTACTTTTATTCAAAGAATATTTTCACTTGTCAAAACAAAACCAAAGAATAGTATGTAAGTTATTGTTTTAGACGTTATCATTCGAATTTGGGAACATCTCATCGATAGTTGAATGTGCTACATATCACTAAATAATTTCACAAGAGATATCCTTCATGGTTGCGGCAGCAGCAAGTCATCTACATGACAACCTCAAATACGGGAAGAAAATAGACTTTGGAATATAGAATTGATTGATTTACATTAAAAATTTTGCAATAATATTTATTTATTTATCTATTTTGCTTGTTTGCTTCCTCTGTACTGCTAAAAGTAATGGCAAATGTCAGGAAAAGGGGAACGCTATTTTCATATATCCTACAGTGGCTGTTAAAATGGTAGAGTTATCAGTAGCGCTATTGGTTAATGGATGTCGCGCTGGTGGTTGTGTGTGTGGTACGTAGAGAGAGTGTATTATTTTATATTTTGAACAAATGTTTTTTTGATCGTCAATCATTCAAAACATACGCTTAAGTATAATTAAATATCGTCTTTCATGTTTTTACTTTGTAAAATATGGCCTGTGAAAGACGATATGAACTAATATAAGAATGAATATGAAGGTACGGTGGGTTGAATCACTAGAAAGAAAATGGAAGCAGCAGGGTAGAAGCAGAGAAAATTGAATTGTCTTTTCCTTTTCTTCATCTGGAGCGAAAATATTATATCTGAAGGACATGGACCTTATAATTTCAAATTTCAGGGACAAATTTACAACACAATTCCTACTCTTCAACATGAAAAAGAAAGCCCACATTGTGACCATTTATATATAAAACACTGATGAAGCATTGCAACACCGGTTGGAAGCTACTTAAAATGCTCAATGTTTACGTAACGTAATAATGTTCAAACGATATTCATCGTTATAATTCATATATTCAGTTATATACAAACATACGTTCCGTACATATAGAAGAAAAAGAACGAACAAACAAAGACAATGTTCCGATTTGTATAGTGGAACTTCATTTCAGGCAAAGTATGGAGATTAGATTGTACAATTTCCAGCGAGTAGCGAAATGCTGTTGTATTTATTGATAAGAACGGAGCTCCGTAGAATAGGTGAATTTTAATTTAGCTAAACAATATGCCCCCTCCCGAATTTTCTATTTGTTACGCCATCTAAATATTACGTGTCATTCACTTCAGTTTTTTTATAAGGTGGCTCAAAGAAATAAAACATCGTGATCCTCATAGAACATGTGATCTTTTCCGAATAACAATGCAACAGTTTTATTTTCGACAAGCAGTTAAGCATGGAATCACTATTATCTATAAAGCATTAACCATTTTTCAGTAGTAAAGGTTGAACGGTGTCGTTTGCAGTTCATTAAAGCTGTGTTGAACAATATAGTGGACTAGTGAACTGGTTCTATGCAGAAGAAGAAAGAAAATGTGATCATGGAGTTCCATTTATACTGCCTTCTTCGTTTTTTAGCAGAAAAATAATATTATGCTGTGTTGGCATAATGTTAATACGAAAGTTTATTATGTCGTGTTGGCATAATAAGAATAAGTAAGCTTCATGTTATAGATGATAGCACACGAGGAGCCGCCTAGCTAATTGTTATAGCGAGAAATGTAACGGTATATTATGTTAGAGAGGCAATGTTAGCCTGTTGTGTCTGTTTGTTGAAGTAAATGTATATTTGTATTAAGGATGAATGTAAGAAGTGAAGTTCAGTTGTAAGTCCTGTAGCCACGAAATAAGTACATCTGTTGCTATAGTGATAAGAACTCTGGGAAAGGATTTTTCCATATCACATTCAAAGGCGATGGCTGTGGTAAAAGTATCATAAAACCTTAAGAATTTGTACATGTTTTATTTACAAACCGATTACAAAAGTTGAGTTGACATGCCATTTAAAAAGGAACAAACAAATTAAGAATTAAGAAGGTTCGGTCGACTGGCCGACATGTGCCGACCAAGCCGAAATAGAGTTGTTGTCGTTACATAATGGATAGTGGTTTAATCGCAAGGAAAAAATGGTGTTTACCTTTTCCCGAATAGGCAGCAACTGTTTTGTGAAAACAAAGGAAGCTGGAAAAACATTTGAGCTTGGGCGAAAGTTGATAAATATCCATGTGCGGCTTACGATTGGTCTGACATAACCAAATCACGCATGGATAGATTATTGATACACTCCATGCAAGTAGCTCCGCTACAGTTTCAAGGAAGTCCCCGGGACATGCATAACTATTTTCAAAATAATATGACAATATTAACGAAATTTAATAAAGCCAGATATGTTTTTTTAGCATTAATCCGAAAATCCCTACTATAACTTGCAGCAGAATGAAAAATTGCCTAAATATAATTGCAAGGTTTTATAATGTGCACCTTAATGAATATTTAAAATATATCAGAGTGACATGCACTTGGCGTGTCAGTAACTCTTATGTATCTTGTTTTATTTCAGAAAGGAAACTGTCTTCACTAGTACACGTTGATTTATCTTCGGAAAGAAGACAAAATTAGAAATGTAGATGGCATCGATAGATTAGTATCTGCAAACATTCCTAATGAAGACATTCTTTTGCAAAAACCATGTAAAAGAAATCATGATCCATTGACTAAGTAGTATTTTGTTTCTCCTTGTATAGAAATTATAACATTCACAAAATATTTCCAAGAAGAGATATTGGTTAACGTAAATGTTTACCCGAAATACCTGAGGCGTAATAATAGAATTAAAATACAAGTTAAACAATATCTTGTGAACAACTACAACGTAGCGCCGTACAATGCCTTCCTATTGAAATCATTTTTCAAAGTAGACATGTTCTTTAGCATAATTCAAGCTTAATGATGAAATGAAAGTTCACATCAGTACTTTACTCTGAAATTACTTTACATTCAATGAATATAAAAGGTGGACGGTCAGGTAAATAAATTCTATTATGTTTACCCACAAGTATTTGGTGAATCCGAAAACCTATTGAAAGTTTTCATTTCCACGTGTTACTACTACACGTTTCAGAAGCAAGAATCTGTGAAGTATAAAGAACAGTTATGTTAGCTTTTAAGGATGCTTGCATATGTCTCGATTTAATAGAAACTGATTATGAGTTTCAAAACACTTTAGAAGAAGCATCGACATTTAGGATGTCGTCATAATTTAGAGTAATGTTTGCAGCTATTTGTGCCTTTTGCGAACTTCAAAATGTAACTTAGCATTGTAACTTTTTTACAGAAAAAAATGATAGCTTGTTTACAGAGAAAACGTAGAAAACCCCACTTCTAATGCAATAAATAAAATATTAATTGAAAATAAAACATTGTCAGAGATTAGGACTACCAGAATCTCAATGAATATTTAGGCGAATACATGAACAAGACCTTGAAATTTCTTCTATTAATTTAAATAATTTGAATAATAAACAGAGAATTATTGCCAACAAAGTGATGGATGCAACCGAAAAGAAAAGAAAAGGAGCAATTCTAGAATGTAGTTGTTTTTTGTATCAATGCTCCATTATTATCATTTCTCATCTTAGCAACAAAAGATTTAATGTATCCAGTGCTACGCAGACAGGTATTTGCTTCTACATTATTGTTAGGTGGTGAGAAATTATATAGCCTGTTCAAACCGCCGGTACTATTTAGAGATATAATCATTTGTAATATATCTTTTTCCTCTGAGTAAGAGATCAAGATTTAATTCTCATTGATGAAGCATCCGTGATAGCTACTTTTGCTATTCTTGCCCTCGAAATATGACTTCAAAATATTATTGGTATCAATAGTATTTTTGGAGGAAATATCATCTTATTGGGAAAGAAATACAAACAAAAGTTACCTATTCTTCCACGAACAACACAAGCTATTATTGTTATATGTCTAAAATAATCTCATCCCTGGCAGTATTTTAGACGATTTTAGACCTAATATTTTAGACCTAATTCAAAATATGAGAGCCACAGAAGAACAAAGAGAAATTGTAAGTAGGTGGCTTCAACTTGGAATTGAAATCCTACCAACCAGATCAGGATTAACATCAGATGATATCGAAGTATGATCCTCTTTATGTATTGAAATTTAGTTAGTAAATTCTATTTCTGGTGAAGCACCCACTAAGACCCTTGACTGTCTTTCTTTAAATTAGGAGATTTTAAAACTATTGCCAGAAAATGAATGTTACATCTGTTACAGGTCAAATTGTTAGTGATAATATAGTGAACGATACACAATAGACTCTTCTTCTTCTTCTTCTTCTTCTTCTTTCCTTAGACATTTTAACTATATGTCCTCAGTATCGGATCTGTAATCTCTCAAATCGGAGATGTAGCAGCTCAACCTGACATAGAGAGGAGTGATTGGACGGAAAGGCAATCCCGATCTAAATATGCCTTATTAGACATTTCTTCTACTAATAGGCTCTCTATTATGAACACTTTCTTCCAACACAAAGACATCCACAAATACATATAGTATAAGGGAAATTGGGATCAATGTTTGATTTTGTTATAGTCTCTGTTCTCTTCGAATGTGTACTGTATGTTCTTATTAAGAGAGTGGCTGAGCCTTCAACTGACCACCATATAGTTATCTGCAGCCTGAAACTATCTAAAGCCAAGAAGGCCTACAAAATGGGCAGGTCCAGCTCAACCTAGATGATGAAGTGGGAAGCGCTGGCAGATAAGGAATTCAGGATGACGTGTGTGGTTCTTATTACATCCAAATTCAGAGAACTCCTACAGCAAACTGAGGACGTTCAAATGAGGTGGAGACTATTCAGTTTGGCAGTTTCTACTTCAGCTGTTAAATACTTCTGGCGAAAGCGGCTTGGTGTGGCGCCGGATGGCAGCAGATCCCTTTGGTTCAATCAAGATGTCAAAGATGCCATCCGAGCAAAGAAGTAGGCTTACAAATCTTGGCTTTGATATAAGTCCTCCTTCTTGCACTTTCGATACAAGCAGGCATGAAAGAGACAAAATAGAATTATTTCAATATTTTACTTCATCTGTAATTCTTCCCCATAATTTTAATTTAAATACAGTTATGATATTATAAAGTAATATATTAATTCAGTAAGGGCTTTGCAATTGAATTAAGCTAGAAATTGTTAACTTACATCGCAATTGCATTCAATGTATAAGTATCGCTTTCGCAGGTAGGCGAGGGTCTGACGCCATGCTTTGCAGCAAAGAATTACGGACCTTTATGGTCTGAGTTCAAATCCCACCGAGGTTAACTTTGCTTTTCATCCTTACGGGGTCGATAAAATAAAGTACCAGTAATACACTGGGATAATTGTTGGCCTTGTGCCTATAGTAGAAATCATTATAATTATTATTTTTTGAAACTGCCTTTGAACTCTGCTTCTTTCCCATATCTTGCCAAGTATCATCCAGACAGCCGAGGCAAAATTTGGTACAATCAATTGCCATACAAATAATACTATAAGGGTATAAACCATATTAATGTCTTTGCAAAGTATTTAAATTGATAAAGCCCGTCTCATGACATGGACAGTGCCATTCAGTACTATTTGCTGTATCTCTTGCAAAGATGGCCTTCCAGGTATCTGGTTCAAATATTCTCAGCTCTCTTTTGTATCATTCCAAGGGGATTGACAATCACTAGTACTGCACAAGCCTTAAGATGCCATATTTTCTCAATTGTATGATATTTATATTTAATGAGCTTTCGGAATTCTTTCGATGAGATGTTACGATCTCATAAGTGAGTTTCCATCCTCCATCCAAATCTACAGTATCAGAGCCACGGAACCTTGTTGAGGAAACCCCGACTATATATATCTAGCCGGTAGGATCTAGCCTCCTCCACTAGCTCCTGCTCCTTACATGTAAGGATTGTGATGTAACAAGTTCCAATTATCAAGGTTTTCCCCCTTCCAGGCTTGGAGACTGCAATATATTATTCGAACAGACACCTCTAACTAAGGCCTGAACGCGTCCCTCGTTAACCCGCGCGAAGGACGATGCGGTATGGTTCTTATTTGTTTTCCTCAACGTATTGCAGTTGCAATTTCAGTGGTCTTATTCGCGCCAGCCACCAATCTGGTACTTTGTCAAACCCGCGAAGACCAGGCATTTTTAGAAGCGGCCTTAACTCGCCTCTTAATAGCTCCGTCACTGGGTTGTGAGAGTTTTCTTCAGAGCTACATGTGTCACCTATTGCTTCATCTCCCCTAGTAGTTAGCTGCTGCTTGTCCGGGGTTGCTTTTTCGCCCGGCAGTGCTGGTGGCCGTATCGCTATCCGCCACGTGCGACCCGTTCACTAGCAGAACAGCTCTGGGCATAGGGTTAGAATGTCTCAGGAAAGAATCGCTGGACATATTTTTACAAGCAAACCAATCGACAGGTGACCCAAGGGGAGACCCCGAGCAAGGTGGTTGGATAACATCCATGAGCTTGGCTGGTCTCGCTTGGGGATCCAGCCGAATCATTTGGAGATGGTTGCTTCTGACATCACCCGCTGGAAGGAGTGTTTGAGAACTCAGCATCCAAGAAGAAGAAGAAGAAGAAGAAGAAGAAAAAGAAGAAGAAGAAGAAGAAGAAATTGCTTTCTTAAAAGTTATCTACTGGAATTGCCAAAATAATTAAACATTGGCTGTTTTTAATAATTTCTATATGGTTATTCAATGCTCCATAAATTTAATGTGTTAACCTTAATTTATCGATATAATAGTTTGGTTATTTTACTTAGTAAAAGCTGGATTTAAGTTTTGGTGAGCCTAAGTGTGTGTTCCTGAATCTTAGATGAAAGTCATCTCACTTTTATAAAGATCGGGCTGTTTTGAAATTACATCTCATCTTGTGTGTTTTAATAAGATGATAAGGAAACGAAGTTTGCAGTTCTTTATCATAAAGTTACTGTACTCACTTATAAAATATACACTTGATAGAAATGTCATGTTAAATTACATTAAGTGGATTTTCGATAAGGTTACTTTTCGATAAGGTTACTTTTCGATACGCAGCAGTTACTGTTTCTCTAAATGTATTATTGGTGTCGTATATCTCAGCATATCTTGGGGACTATTTCTGTATACACGCGTTTTAAGTTTGTCTAGGATGAGTTGGAGATAATATTATGAAAATAATACTGTATTGTTGTGAACGAGTTGTATATGTGGCTGGAATTTTGCATGAACATTTTTCATGTAGTCGCAAGTACTATGCATTTCGAGTGTCCATCGTTTGTCAATGTGCTCTTTTATGTTTTGTATTTTTGTCTCGGTTTGTAGGTGACTTCTTGGTGTGGTCTCTATACAGCCTGTGATGATGGAGAGTGTAATTGTTTGTGTTCTTTATAGATTTTTGTGGTTTCTAGTGGGCTCAGAAATATATATCATAATCCTCAATATAATTTAAGCTTCTCACAGTAGCGATTGTAGGATGTACTCAACAGCGGTTGTAGGATGTACTCCCTTAGAATGCAACCGTTGTTAACCTTATAAGAGACGTTTCTATAGTGTGTGTGGGCTAATCAGGTTATTCACACAGCTAATATATTTGTGCTTAATGTAGTGTTGTGTGGGATTGTGATGTTACAAGACTAAAAGGTGGTGTTTGAACAAAAACCGTTGAAAACCACTGTTAGTGGGATAATCGTTTTAGGGTGCTTTTTAATGAAGCTTCCAGGCTATTAAAGATGTATTCTGGAATTTGTGGGCTATTGAACAGTGTAGCGGCCGAAACTGGCGGTTGACGTTCACTGTGACAGCAACCAGTGTACCTTGCGTATATATGTAATCCTTTCTCTTTCTTTTTTTGTCTGCAGATATTTTTGTTTCGCCTCTGGAATGTACTATTTTGTGTTATTTACTTAACTCAGGTCAGCCTGATCGAGCAATTTATGATTAAAAACGTTCCGGCTATGTCTATATCATCCAATGTGTCTTTCTATTTTAAAGCTTGCTAGGTGTGATTTCAGGGAAATTTGATTGTTGTTTCTTGTAGGTTAAGTAACTACGCTTAGTAATTTGTTGTGGTTTGTTGAGGAAAAATTGGCATCCCTGGCAAGTTTGATTTAATCTATGCTTGGAATATTATATTCATTGTACATTATTTATTTCTGTTAATCCTTACGGGGTCGATAAAATAAAGTACCAGTAATGCACTGGGTAATTGCTGGCCTTGCGCCTAAGGTAGAAACAATTATTTATTTCTGTTAATAAAACATTATATCGTCAAGAGTTCAAATCCCGCCGAGGTTAACTTTGGCTTTCATCCTTACGGGGTCGATAAAATAAACTACCAGTAATGTACTGGATAATTGCTGGCCTTGTGCCAAACGTAGAAACAATTATATCGTCAATCCCGATTTGAAGGTTACCAGACAATTAGTGATAGAGTATCAAATATGCCAGGAACAAGTGGCTATTCAGCCACAAAATCAGGCCATGCCACGTTATCTATAACACTTCTAATTAATTAATGATAAGAGGGAGATGAAGTGGTAGGATCAGGAGTGACGGACTATATATGATATTTAATAACATTTACGTTCCGAGTCAAATTACTCAAGAGTTGATTTTGCCTTTCATCCTTACAATGTTAATAAAATAAATAAAAGCCAAGTACTGGGTTAGATGTAATCGACTGTCCCGTCGCCACAAATACCTGGTCATGTGCCAATATAATAAATTATTATTATGAAGGGCAACTGATGACTTGTAGGATTTAGGTATGTCTGAACTGCCAACCTTCAAAAACCCAAACGGGGAGTACCATGAGAAAACGTGTCCCAAAACGGGTAGAAATGAGGCAAAATGGGGAGATTTTACATAATGAAAGCTATACCAATTTTCATAAGAGAAGACACCTCTCACCAACCCCAAAGTGGGTGGGAGATCTCCCCGTCTGACGGGATAAGTTGACTGGTCTGGTATGATGTTTTACATGTTCAGTTCAAATCCCTCAAAAATTACCTTAGAAATTCACCCTCCAAGTGTTGATGAAATGTGCCAGTCAAGTAGATGGCTTGATTTAATCGATTGTTCGCGCCAACAAAATTAACTATTACTATATCAGTGGACGTCAGAATCGGTAAAATATCGGTCAAAATTATTTTCAGTATATAGTTACATTGTTTATGGTGTTGACTTCAAATCCTATCGATATTTACTTTTCCTTTCATCCATCCGTAGTTGATAAAATACAATACCAGTTATGAACTGGAATCAATTAATGATGATATTCCTCCCACAACCTTTGTAAACTTGTGCTCATGTTATAAACCATTATTGTGAATATTGTTAGTACTGACTAGATTATTATATTTATTTCTCAGATAATCAAATATATGTTTCATGAATCATCGTCTAAAGACTCAAGACAACACATGTTTGATTAAAGCTTTTGCATTTGTGCCAAGCTAATATTTCTCAGTGATACTTTATTTCATGTTTATAGCTTATTGAAGGGGCGAAATAACAGAGTCGTTAGAACTTTGGATGAAATGCTTCGCAGTATTCCTTCCAACTCTCTGAATTTATATCCCGTTGATGTAAACTTTGCCTTCCACTCTTTCAAGGTAGGGGCATTTAGCTCACGATTATTAGCGAAATCCTTAGTATTGTAATTCGCAGCGTCAACTTTATATGAAATTGAACCTGTTTATATGAAAATCATGGTCATTCTACCAAAAGAAAAATTATGCATTATAAACAGTGTAGGTGTCAATTCTAGGTTTCGAGTTCAAATTCAACATATTATCACTTCCACTTTTATCCCACTGGGTTTATAAAATAATTATTTCTAGCATTGGCGCAAGGCCAGCAATTTGGGGGAAAGAGGAAGTCGATTATATCGACCCAGTACTTAACTGGTACTTTATTTTATCGAACCCTGAAGGATGAAAGGCAAAATTAACCTCGGCAGGATTTGAAATCAGAAATAGAAGATCGTATCTAAATACCACAAGGCATGTTGTCAGCCGCTCTACCCCTATTGCTAATCTCCTCCCTTCCGATTCTATAAAATAATTGTTTCTACTTTTGGCACAAGGCCAGCAATTAACCCCAGTGTATTTCTGGTACTTTATTTTATCGACCCCCGTAAGGATGAAAGGCAAAGTTAACCTCGGTGGGATTTGAACTCAGACCATAAAGGGACGTAACTCTTTAATGCAAAGCATGGTGTCCGACCCCCTACTGATACTGCTAATCCACCAATAGCCATGCTTTAACTTTCACCAAAAAACTCTATATTTTATGGAACGCAAATAATAATTTTATACATTGCACTGATAATGGTGTGTGATTTAGGCACAAGGATAACAATTGTTGGGGTGAGGGGAAAGTCGATTAAATCGACCCCAGTACGTTACTGGTGCTTTATTTTATTGACCCCGTAAGGAGGAAAGGCAAAGCTAACCTCGACGGGTTTCGAATTCAAAGCGTAAAAGGCCGTACCTCTATGTTACAAAGCATGGTGTTGGACGCTCTACAGATACTGCTGCTGATAATGTTCATTGTTATATTCGAGAACGCACAAGATTTAAGTCCCTCTATTCTCTCTCTGGTATCTTACCACAACCTCTTTGTTTTATATACATATATATATATGTCCAATACCAGAAAAAACGGCTCAAGCGAAAATATGAGTGGACCTTGTCGAAACGCCACAACGAGAACATCGACACTAACGAACAGACGGACCAGAACCACGTGGGAAACAACAACTTAACAACCGCCACCGCCGCATCCACCAACACCGAGCCATACCTCAACGATACGACGCACCTGGTCACCGACCTAACCGGCACTCTCACGAGCGACGAGCTGTAACTCGGACCCAAGTTCATCGTCTCACAACGTCTCGACGACAGACTCAAACTTAACATCGAGGCCAACTTTTGTCGAGCCGCTTACCAACTTAAATGGGTGACCACCATCAACAGCGCCACAGAAAATAACAGCGCCCACGCAACCCACCCCAAGTTCCCCACTTACCACCCCGACAACCCACTCCACCCCCCACCCACCAACCACGAACTCGACACTAAACTCATCAGGCTAAAACACTCCATCTCGGATATACTTCACAAACACACACACACACGCACAACACATAACCTCACCAAATCTCAACTCACCACTCTCTCCAACCTAAAATCGAAGAACCTCATCTATCTCCCCTCCGACAAGGGAAAGGAATTCTGCGTCATCAGCAGATAGGCCTACAACACCCTGGCCCTCCAACACCTTGACGATGACAACCTCTACTCCAAGGTAACGGGAATCACTCCCGCGCAGATAGAAGAGCACACCAACGCCGCCTGGACCAACATCTGCGACCGGCGGAAGCTCCCGAAGAAGCTGAGATACAACCTCCTCACGAGGAACAGCAGACTACCCACCTTCTACCACCTCGTGAAAACACACAAACAGGGACCCGACCTGAAGATCAGGCCCATCGTATCGAGCGTGGAGGGACCACTCTACAAAATTTCATGGCTCCTAGCCAGAATACTCAAACCCATCTTAGACACCTTGCCGGGACACGTTAACAGCTCCGAGGAGGTGTTGAAGCGCCTGCATCAAATGGATCCCGACACCAGAAGGAGTAACAGATACGCCTTCAACCTTGATGTAGTCGCTCTCTACACCTCGGTCCCGGCACTCCCGGCCGTCAATATACTGATGGAACGCGTCCAATCCACCGACCTACACTGCTTCGGGCTCACCACCACTGACATCCACCAACTCCTATCCATCGTCGTCGACAACACCTACTTCAGATTCCTTGACCAAACATACCAACAAACCTCGGGATTGCCCATGGGATCAAGCCTATCAGGTGTGTTAGCGATCTCTTACATGGACAACCTCGAACGCAAGGCACTCAACGCCTGCCACCCCAACGCCGTAGCCTTTTTTCTCAAGGTACGTGGACGATATCCTCATCCTCAAATCTTCCCAAGACACGGCGAACAGAATCTATGAGACGTTCAACAACACGGACGAGAACATTGACTTCAGTGTTGAACACCCCAACGAAGACGGGTCACTTGCCCTCCTCGACTTCTGAATCAACATCACGGAACAGGGAAGGATCCACTGCAACTTCTACCGAAAGGCAGCCTGCAGGGACCTGTTCGTTCACTACAGGTCCGCCCTCCCTAACAGTGCCAAAATAGGATACATCACGAACGAGATCGCGTGAATCAAAAACAGATGCAGCGATCCCGCGAGTGGTGTCACTCATACCAAGCGATTCCACGAGGTGCTGGAGACGAACGGGTACCCTACCTCGATCACAGACAGAATAGGAGACACCAGACGCAAGAGACAGAGAGGCACCCAAGGCAAGTGCTTCCTTAAAATGCCACACCTGGACGAGAATACCACCAACGCTATCCGCAAGGCTATACGGAGGGAGGGCTTCGACATCCACCTGGCCCACTCGGGCCCCTCCCTGCAAAGATGCCTCTCCAGGAAACCCGGGAAATCTACTGACGCATGCTCCCTCAGAGACTGCCCGATACGCCATGCGAACTGTTGCCTACGCACATACGTCGTGTATAAGATAGAATGTGACAGGTGCAACCAATACTACATAGGTAGCACAATCCGACCTTTGCACATCCGGATCAAGGAACACACTAAAACCAGGGCCTCGTCTTTCCGGAAACACATAGACAAATGCGGAAACAAAGACGGAAGGCCCATTGTCACAATTCTAGCGACTGGAAGAAACGTCGGCACGTTACGTATCAAGGAAGCGCTTTTTATCAAACGCCTGCAACCGCAAATAAACAACCGATCAGAGAGAAGCGAAATGAGATGGCTGGTTTAAGCTAACAAACGATGCAGCAACACACGCACACACACACACACAAACGAGACAACTACACACACACACGCACACACACACAGTAGCATTCCACCATACGAACATACTACACTGCCAATACAGAGGAACAAGGCAACAACACACGCACACACACACACACACACTCAAGCGAGACAACAACACACACACACACAGTAACATTTAACAAACAGGCAGAGAATGGACTGACAGCTAGCGTCACCCCACTCCCTCATTAGGCCGCTGACCTCTGCCCGACCGACCCCATTTCACGCGCACGCGCGCTCTGCCGAATACCTCAGATATTCAAAACAACAAACAGCGGAGGACGCGTTTCGCACCTGTCCGACAGACAACCTTTCCCCCACCCCGAAAAAACCCCCAGTTGATGGATGTGAATCCGAAATATATAGGGACAATTAAATCTCTCCCAAGGTAACTCTCTCTCGTGTTGTTATTTTTATTTTATCCTTTATACTCTTTCCTTCATTCTTCTACACATCTTATACACACCACGCATCTCAACGTACACCCACTTACATCTCTCTCCACCACCGGATCTTGTTACCCGGAGATTTACCCATTTGCATTGTCGAGGCTTCCAAACGACTTAAAGATATTTACATATATATATATATATACATATATATATATATATATATATATATATATATATATATATATATATATATATATATATATATATATATATATATATATATATCTTCGCGAGTTTGAGAAAAGTACCAGATTAGTGAATGGCGCGAGTAAGACCACCAAATACACTGCAATATGGTAAGAGACAAAAAAAAATCATACCGCATCACCGGTTAAAAAGTGAACAAGGGACGCGTTCTCTGAAAAATATAATACTGTCGCCATCTCATGCTGCAAAAACTGGTGATGGACCTGCGACATGATCTGGGAGGCGTGGGATTAACGCACAATGATTGCATATCCTGAGACCCCAAACATGGTTCGGAAAGGAGAGAACCGTAAACATTGGAACTTGGAACATCACATCACCTACAAATAAAGAGCAGGAACTATTGAAGGATGCTAGATGCTGCCAGCTAGATATAGTCGATGTTTTCTCAACAAAGTTCCGTGGCTCTGATATTGTAGATTTGGATGGAGGATGGAAATTCCAATATTCAGGTGTGGCGTCAGAAATGACTGCACAGGCGGAAGTGGGGATACTCATAAGCCTCTGGTTGTCAGAATGTATTATGGACTGAATCCCATTAGGAGGGGGGGGGGTTGCCTCCTGAAGCTAAGGTTTGAAAGATATGTCTCTGTGGGTGATGGAGATTTATGCACGAAATAGAAAGCCCGAATACAGTTACTTCCTTGATGAAGTCACTGCAGCGTTAGATGTAGTTATGACTGAATCATATACACTAATGGGAGACTTCAATGCACATGCTGGAAGGCATGGCGATCACGATTTAAATACGGATGGAAATGATTTATGTTCTAGTAATGGACTCTCTATTATGAACGCCTTCCAGGCCAAAGACAATTATTATTGTCTCTGATTTCTTCAAATCTCTATTGAATGAACGTGTTAAGAAAGGATAAGCTATCAACAAATCACCATCTAGTTATCTGCAGTTTTAGACCCCCTAAAGCCAAATAAGCCCACAAACCTGGCAGGTCGAGCTCGACCTAGAGAATAAAGTAGAAAGTGTTGGCGGATAAAGAAGTCAGGACTAAGTATGCGGATACTATTGCACCCAAATTCAGAGAACTCTCTGAGCAAACTGAGGACATTGAAACGGATGGGTGTCTGTTTAGCCTGACAGTCTCTGCTTCAGCTGTTAAATACCGTGGGCAAAAGCAGCTTGGTATGGTGCCGTGTGGCAAGCTGACTCAGAGGTTCAATCAAAAGTTCAAAGATGCCAAAAGTGCAAGAAGTAGGCTTACAAAGCCTTGCTTTAAAATTTGTTCTCCTTGCACTTGCGGTACAAGCAGACACGAAACGTCGTAGCCAAAATAGTAAATGTGTCTAAAATTATGACATGGGAAAACTAGGGGTTAAGTTGGAATCCGACTTTAGATCAGCAAATAAAATATTCCGGCAGATCATCTGCCAACTTCATAATAAGTAGACACTCTCCACACCTGCTATCAGGAACGCGTCTGGACTTCTGCTCTCTTCAGAAAGGTGCACCGTGCGAAGTAGAAAAAATACTTTGCTGATCTCCTAAACCTTAGTCACAGCATCTTCTGATGTACACGAGTTGCATCTGGGAACGATGAGTAATTTCCCGGAGGCTGAGGTCTTATGAGCAATTAAATAGATCAAATGTGGCAAGGCCGCTGGGGAAGATGAAATACAGTCCAAGTTGTTAAAAGTCTTAATTAGAGAAGGGGTTCTCTGGCTGACTCGTATGTGCCGGGTGATTGCATCACTGGTAAGACACATAAGAAATGGCGATCTCGAGTGATAATCCCAATTTTCAAAAAGGGAGTCAAGAGGGCTTATAGAGTGATCTCCTTGTTAAGCCCCTCCAGTAAAGACGATGCTAAGTTCGTCAAATAAATGTAGAGAGATTGTCGAGTCCAAGCTAGCTTATCAACACTGTTGTTTTCTCTCTGAACGCAGCATAGCCAGCCAAATATTCACACTGCGGAAGGTCTTTGTGAAATGGGGCAAACACTCCCAAGACGAGTATATATGCTTGATTCGTAGACCTCGAAAAGGCATACGACCGTGTTTCATGGGACCTGCTGGGGAAGGTCCTGCAAGAGTATAGAATCGATGGACAACTTCTTGTTTCCCTGATGTGCATACGTATGCCCTAGTATTTGTTTTAGAATAAAGGCTGCTAAATCGAAACCATTCAACGTGGGAATCGGACTTCACTAAAGGGTGCGTACTGTCACCTTTCCTGTTTATTATCTTCATGAACTGAATTGACATGCGCAGGTGAGTTAGAAGTGGTACCACGACTGGTGGGTTTAGGATTAATCGACTGGAATTTGCGGAGGACTTGGTATTACTTAACTTGTCAGAAGTGATTTCCCACAGGCACTTGATACATTTGCTGCCGCGTGTTCCACGGCTGGAATGAAAATCAGTGCTGCAAAAACTGAGACACTCGTCGTATCAGAGAAGCCCGCGCAGTGCGCTCTACATATGGGTGGAGTTCCATTAAAGGAGGTAGATAAGTTAAAGTATCATCATAAGAATGAAGGTAGGTGTAAGGAGCACACTTGCTATTTATAAATGAACTGTATTGAAATATAATTATAAATAAATGGTTTCTATAGCATGATTGCGCCTATTTTGACCACGCACTGCATTATGATCTAAATTATGAACAACAATTAAATTCGGTATTCGTGCCAAACCTTGCTTATTGTCACGAATCTTGGGTAATGACCGATAGAATACGATCGCGAACACAAGCGGCCGAAATAGGGTTCCTCGAAATGGTCTTAGGAGTAACTTTACTCTATAGTGGGCATAGCTCGGAGATCAGTGAGTCGCTCCAAGTAGTGCCGCTACTTCTCCGAAATAAGAGATTACAGCTCTGCTACCACGGGTTTGAATATCTCAGGAAAGAACCGCGTAGAAGAAGAAAGAAGAAAGAAAAAAAAATATATATATATATACATATGAATTATATGATTAAATGATTGAATAACTGACCACATAAGAATCTGTGTTCTAAATTAATAATTCTATTACGTGAAGTCGCAAATCATTTGTGTGACTCGAAAGTGTTCACATAATATGTTAATTTATCATTGACAACTCACTGTCAGAAACGTGGGACACTCTGCACTTCTCGAATCCAAACCTCCTGGTTGGCAACCAGTTCCTGATTTATTGTTTGATCACTTCTCAATGGAACACATGCGCTTTACAAAATAATGCCGGATAAAATGTTGGTTAATCCATCCTCAATGGCGCACACACGTCAGCAAACAATATCTGTAGTCTTTTGCTGACAGCATTAGTCCGGCATTTTTTCCACAGATTTGCCGATTCCACCTTATCTTACCCGACCCTGCCACGAATGAGTGAGTTCCTTGCCACAAAGCACTTCAGCCACTGTTGTTACTCGGTGTCCTAGGGTATTGTATTTGCAGAATCGTTAGCACGTCGGACAAATTCTTAACATATTTTGTTCCGGGTCGTTACGTTCTGGGTTCAAATTCCGCCAAGGTACACTTTGCTTTTCACCCTTCCAAGGTCGATGAAATGAAGTACTACTCAATTACTGGGATCGATATAATCGACATCTCCCTCCTCCAAAAATTTCTAGCCTTGTGTCTATGTTATTAAATCATTATTATTTGGACACAGGGCAGTGGATTAGCAGTATCGGTAGAGAGTCAGACACCATGCTTCGCGGCATAGAGTTACGGCCCTTTACGTTCTGAGTTCAAATCCCGTTGAGGTTAGCTTTGCCGTTCATTCTTACGAGGTTGATAAATAAAGTACCAGTAACGCACTGAGGTCGATTTAATCGACTTTCCCCTCCCTCAAAATTGCTGGCCTTGTGCCTAAATCAGAAAACAATATTATTTGGACACTTAGTAGAGAAAGGTTCCTTCTACACCACCACCATCACCACCACCACCACGTAGAATCAAATTGGAGCGAAGTCAACCACCCGAAGACACAGTTCATGCTAGTTGTTGTATTTCAAACTTAATGTTGTTGTGGAGGACATCATTAGGCGAAGGATTCGATCCCACTGTGTTGCATCTTAAGCAAATAATTAAATGAAGAAATCAAAACAATATAATTAAATCAAAAATGGTTTTATTGAAATTTACTTTACTAAATGTTCATAATTTAGAAAATAATGCAACGTGTGGTCAAAATAGGCGCATTCATACCATAGAAAGGTTTTATTTATGGTTTTATTTCTATACGGTATATTTATAAAATCATGTTACACTGTGGTTTAGAAACTTCCACTCATATGGCTTAAACAAATACTTTGAAAACATTAATTTCTAGGTTTTCTTTCTTGATTTTCTTTATATTTTCCCCAAGTGTATCTATTGCACAGAAACATTTTGACTAATTTCAACCCAGTATTAGTGGAATAGCCTGTAGTGAGATTTAAGTGATTGGCAGAATTGGTCGAGCGTCCAACAAATTGCTATGTGGTATTCTCACTTCAAATCCCGCCATGGTCAACTTTACCTTTCATCCTTCTGATATCAGTAAAATAAAGTATCAGTCAAATAATCTAGTTAACTTCATCACCTTGCCCTTTTCTCCAAAATGTTCTGGCTTTGTGCTTAAAATAGAAATCAATATTGCTCATAAAGATTTACCTTGTCTTCAGTGAAGAATAAGATTTGGGGTATTAAATTCTGCAAGAATCATATATTTGAATAAAATTGACTTTAGGTTAAAGTGTAGAAGAAAGGGCAATACGGAAAAGTTGTTCCTCTTCAAAATGCATTTAATAAATATCTTCCTCGTCAACTATGTCTCTTTACTTAATATTTAGACACTCAATTGCAGTTGTCGTTGTTCTGTGACTACATTTGTGTACAATTCTATGTTAGCGAATTCAACATAACAAATAACTTTTTCTACTGTACATCACATCTCCTTATCCAGTTTGTTGAGTTCATGTTATTTTCTAGTATAAATCATTTGACAGTACAATGGTTTTTATGAACCCCTTGTAAATCTGTAGATTTTGATCAATTAAATTTGAGAATGATTAGAGTTATTCCCGGTTAAATTTAATTTCAGAAATGCAAACGTCGGAAACGTCAAGAGCAAAATAAGTAATAAATATTATGTTATAACATCTGAATCCCTTGGCTTTTCAGATTTAGAAATCGTTTTGAAACTTCTCTCCAGTACCACATCAACATTTATTAATCATGGTTTACTTCTACTATAAATTAGAGGTTGTTATTTAAGACAGAACTGCAAACTTCTAAAAACCGAAACGGGGAGTAACATGAAAAAAAGTGCCCTAAAACGAGGAGAAATGAGGCAAAATGGGGAGATTTTACATTACGAAAGCTATATCCATTTTCACAAGAGAAGTCATCGCTCACCCACCCGAAAGTGGGTGGGAGATCTCCCCACCGGACGGGGAGAGTTGACAGGTCTGTTAAGACATTATTCGTACAAGATAGCCCCAGTTTCTAAGCTGTCTTTCTGGTCATCTAACATTAAGAATATTTAGATTCTTAAGCAGGTATTAAAGGCAACTTTTTAGAACGTCGAATACTTAGGTTTGCATACGCTTAAATATTATACAAATTTACATTGTCATATTGTGTATGAGTAATTTGAAATACTGTTAATATGTGGATGTTTATACTTTGCAATCTTTCTTAGTAATTTCTGAAAATGTATACCTACGTTATCTTAATTCCCTTTTCAATGTTTATATTCATGTGTCAATATTTATTTTTATGTGTCAGTATTGTTTAAGATATACGTTAACTGATAATAGCTATCACCTGATTATAGAAACACCTCATAAGAGGCACATTTTTATCTCTATAAAATTGATATAAAGAATATTTAAAAGGTTCATAACATCCTTCGACATGTAACAAGTAATTTGACACATTTTGATATAAGATTTCAAGGAAACATACAGTTGCTGTCTAGTTTCATTATTTGTAAGAGGTAAGTTAATCATGGCATTTTGATGAGCTTAAACATTTATGAATGGAGATTCCCAAACACACGCGCACACGCACACACACACACACACACACACACACACACACACACACACACACACACACACACACACACACACACACACACACACACACACACACACACACACACACACACACACACACACACACACACACACACACACACACACACACACACACACATTGGTTTGTATCTATCTATGTATGTATTATTCTTTTTGTCTCTATGTATTCCTATCTATCTATCTATCGCCAACTACAGAAAGCATTCTCAAAAGGAGATGAACTGAATTTGTCTTCCAACCCGCCCATGCCCTCAATCTATCTTATTTCTCATTCTTTCTTCTGATGAAGGACTAACGTCCCAAACGTTAGGACCCTCTTCCTGCTATATCAAGCGTTAACCTATTATATCCCTTCCATATACTGTACCGATTGTGTTGTTATTTCTGTTTTCCTTTTATATATATATATATAATGTTCCGAAGAGGTTGTTTTGGTAAAAAGCAGGAGCAAGCATATCACAAAATCGAATTTCATTTGAGGATACCGTTCTCATAACAACAATAAATGCATGAATTACATCTTGATTGCATGGGAGAACCGTATAACGTTCTGTTATATTTCTGATTTATATAATCAAGATTTCTTAGATATATATTACTAATAAGATATATTAAAATGTTATATCTGGAATTGAAAGCAATATTTAAAATGAAATATAAATACATTTTTTGTAAATATTGAATTATTCTACACATCATTTTTTCATATGCCTTTCAACGACTGAAATATTCGCTGACCACACATTTCACATAAACAACAAGCAAATTAGATCACAGTGTTTTATGAGTTCTACTGGTAATTCCTGAGTAGAACCGTGTGGAAATGGAAGCACCAATAGAAACATGCATTTTAAATCTCCGAAGCCGTTTATGAAAGTATTGAAGACAAGAAAACACACTTCGATCTTCCGACGTGGAAGAGGCTCCTATCAGAAGAAATCGAATCATCATTTTTCTTACCTGTTGTACAAACCTGGCTGGACACAGAACACTGCACAAACATTCTAAACGTTCTATAGAGTTATGAAATAATTGTTTCTACTATTGGCACAAGGCCAGCAATTACCCAGTACATTACTGGTACTTTATTTTATCGACCCCGTAAGGATAGAGTTATGAAATAATACATATGAATAAGCCATAGATGACGAACATCATTAAGTAATGTCAGTTTCATGAGGAGATAAAACGCCTCCATCCTTTTGAAGGAAAAATAAACACAAATAAGTCTATAAATCCTGGAAAACTGTAAGTCCGGTATTGGAAAAAAAAAAAAAAAAAAACACAAGGGATTGACACTCCAATTTCACTATTCTCCTTTTACTTTGCTCCACTTTTCAAATTAAATGACACGACGGTTCAGTTATATTCAAATATTGTAAGCGCGTCCATTGAGAATATCGTTACGATGTATGCGGAAATGTAAAACAAATATTTATATCCCAGACAGAAATGTTAACTTTATTTCTATATACTTTTTTTATATAATTGTCTGCTGGTGGATTTTGTATTTCGCTCTATATCTTCACCATTAACAAGAGGAAGGCAACGACGTCAACAGTGTCATTAACAACAACAACTCTACCATTAACAAGAGGAAGCCAACTCCAGCATCAGTGACTCACCTCAAGAGACCCTTCTTTTCTCTCTTGTTTTCTGGCACCTCCATATATATAGTAATGTAATTGTCCCACTGATCTTGACATGTCAAACTACAGCTTTCTGGAATATGCTGTTTATGGAGGAAACAAAGAATCACCACCAACTACCATACCAATGTTAATGTGAAAATATACAGACACATAAACACACATATATATATATACACACACACATACATATATACATACATTTTGTTCCTCTTTAAACATAAATAAATTATAAAGGAAGGTCTGCGGGATTGCGTACGGGTTTTTTTTTATCCCCTTTGTAAAATAAGTTGGATTACTTTGAATAAATAATGAATGAATATTACGTAATTTATCTAGTAAATTTCGTGGCTGTTGATTAAATATATTTTGTTTATTTAAAGTTTCACTTCTTTAAAATTTCTGAAATGTCAACACTTCCGGTTGGCCATCGCTTAAATAAACATACTAATTTTCTCCTAATGCAGTTTATATATAATATCGACTTGTTTAATGTATCATGGATTACGTTACTGATTAAATAAGACAGTGTAACGCAGTCTTCGTTCAATTTCTATGTATTATATATTGTCAATTACGATTTTATTTGATGTATCATATCTACATGTATATATACCTGCGTATAATATCAATATACACACTACACATGCTAGCAGAAAACCACCCGAAAGGTGGTTTTTCTGCTAGTAATTATAATGAATAAACGATTTATGTAACATCAGCATCTTTATTAATGTTATTTTATATATATATATGTGTGTGTGTGTGTTTATACATTTAGGTTTGTTGGTTCACCACTGGATAGAACTGGTTATTACGTATAGTCAACCGCGATGTAATATTAGGAAAAGCACTGGACGTAATATATATATATATATATAGTAATAATTGTTTCTACTTTAGGCACAAGGCCAGCAATTAGCCAGTACATTACTGGTACTTTATTTTATCAACCCCGTAAGGATGAAAGGCAAAGTTAACCTCGGCGGGATTTGAACTCAGACTGTAAAGGGACGTAACTATGCTAGTAATAATAATAAATTTGAAGACTAAAATCCAAAGACGGCTCGATAAGGATAAATATATATCAAATATATAAGAACCGTAGAGCAAATATTTATTAAAATAACAGATTAAAGTTTAAGCAAAGAATCGCTGCTTTCACCCTTAACGGGATCTTCTGAAACAGCGATTCTTTGCTTAAACTTTAATCTGTTATTTTAATAAATATTTGCTCTACGGTTCTTATATATTTGATATATATTTATCCTTATCGAGCCGTCTTTGGATTTTAGTCTTCAAATTTATTATTATTACTATATATATATATATATTACGTCCAGTGCTTTTAATAAATATATATATATATATATATATATATATGAAGGTACGTATACTTTCTCGTACATATATTTGATTGTATATGTTATGGCGTATATTTTTTATATATTCTGCTACATATGCTTTTGGTTATGTGTATACGTGAGTTTTGCGTCTGTGCGAGTATGCGGGTTGGTACGTATGTAGGGTGTGTGTATATGTGTACTTCGTGTTTTGGTTGACGTACGTCTCCGAACATTTGTGTATTTACATGTAGGTATGTGTGTGCGTTTGTTATATACGTATTTATTTATTTATATACGTTTATTTAATTATTTGTATACACGCACACACACACACACACACACATATTTATATGTGCGTGTATTTGTATACCTATGGCGAGTGTTTTCGCGTATGCTTGTGTATGTACGTATTTGGATGCGTGTATGTATTTATTTAATTTCAATTACCTCTGTATTTTATTTACTTTATTCTTAACTCTGAAGCGGAGAATCATTCGGTTTCCTAGTTAGAATTTTAGTCTACGACTTCACTATACCATTTACGTGGTTTTGTCTTTGCGTGCAATTGTTCTCCACGTTCCACTATATGACGTATTATCTTCGTTTTTTCCGTTCATTGCCAGAGAACGTCTCTATGAACCACCTAAGAGAATATTAGTCTACGACTTCTTTTATACCATAAACGTGGTTCTGTCTTTGCGTGTAATTGTTTTTCACCGCTCCTATTAATGACGTATTATATTCGTTTTTTCCAGTTCTTTGCCAGGGAACGTTTCCACGAACCAAAGTATCGTCTTCCTGTCTTCCTCCGGTTGCAACGTTTTTTTAAATATTCACTTCTGCGTTTACAGATTGACTTTGTCAGTTTCAGAAGATCCCGTTAAGGGTGAAAGCAGCGATTCTTTGCTTAAACTTTAATCTGTTATTTTAATAAATTAATATATATATATATATATATATATATATATATAGAGAGAGAGAGAGAGAGAGAGAGAGAGAGAGAGAGAGAGAGAGAGAGAGAGAGAGAGAGAGAGAGAGAAAGGGGAGAGAGAGAGAGAGAGAGAGAGAGAGAGAGAGAGAGAGAGAGTGAGAGAGAGAGAGAGTGAGGTAGAACACTGGAAGGTAATATCCGTAGTGGTAGAGCACTCAGTCCATGGGACGAGTATGGTATATATATATATATATATATATATATATATATATATATATATATATATATATATATAGTTATACTTGGGGAGGGTCATGTTGTTGTAATACTATTGCCAGAAATAATAACAGAACACACTCACTGTTTGGTTGGTTTTCGCTTCTGTATCTTTTATATCTCCACAGTTAATTCATTTGGCCATCAATGTTTATCATTGACTGACCAACGGTCACAAATACAGATATAAATACATATATATAGTCGAACAAAGTTCTTTCGTTGCACATCTGCAGCATCATCAGTGGTACTATTATGTTTCCTCCTGTTGTATTGTATGTCTACGCCATTTATATATATATATATATAATATATGTATATATATATATATATACACATATATATGTATATATATACGTATATATATATATACATAAATATATTGTTGGCGTTGGATGGTCATTCTTTTGCGTAATGACACACACGTCTGTCCTATGTAGTTATGTCGACAGCCACCGCATGTGATTACGTAGATCAGGTTCTCTGAGTTGCAAGTGAAGTTGTTTTTCACTGTGAACGTTTGATTATCTTTAAACGTGATTTTTTGTCCTTCAATTAAGTATAGTTCTTCCGCATTTTGTTACTGTAAGGTTGGAGATTGGTTTGTGTATATTTGTTCCAGTAAGAATATGTTTTAGTGATTTGGGATGACGTTTCCTGTTAATGATCTTGTGTGTTTCTGGGATTTTTTTCATGTTTTCATCTTTAAATAGAATTGGGAGGGTTTTGTGTAGGTGGTCGAACATTTCGATGTTTCTGGGGTTGAATGTGGATACATATGGTAGGTATTGTTTGTGGTTCTGTGCTTTGGGTTGTTGGGTTGATGAAAATTTGCGTGTTTTGCTGTCTATTCCGTTATTAATTATGTCAAGTGAGAAGGCTCTAAAGGTAAGTCTGTTTTTTAGTTCATTTAGTCTTTGTTCTCGTTTAGCTGGGTCTGATAATATGGTGCATATAAGTTTGGTTAAATTAAAAGGAATGTTAAGTTTTGTATGCTTTGGGGTATTTGATGTGAATAGGGTACTGTTTAGAGTCCGTGGGTTTATAAAAGATGTCTGCTTCTATTTTCTATCTTTTTAAAAAATAAGGATATCCAAGAAGTCTAATTCCTTGGAGTTGGATTCCATTTCGAATTGTTTGTTATTGTTAATGTTCGTTTATCATATTTTTGAAAATAGTGAGTGTATTCATGTCTTCCTACCATAGTATAAAGCAATTGTCTAGGTATCTCTTCCAATTATTTTTAAGATGTGTAAGGAAAGAATCTCCGAATAATAAAAGGGATTGGTTGTAAATTTTTTGTTCGTGGAATCCCATGACTAAGTTGGTGTATGTGGGGGCTACCTTTGTGCCCATTCTGTAAATCGGAGTCGATCAATAATAAAGTTTTTTGTTGATGCGTGTTTGTATTTCAGATAGGTGAGTGTCTAGCCTGTACTGGATTGCCATTATTCCATAGTTATGGGGTATGTTAGTGTAAAAGTTTACTACGTCAAAGGAGACAAGAATAGTGTTTTCACTTACTGTTTTGCGCAGGTATATATATATATATATATATATACACACACGCACAAACACATAACTAATAAATAGTTTTATCGCTCTACATGACTGAATACAAGAAATATAAATCTGAGTTTTTCGAATATTAATGATAATAGTAATTATTATTATTATTATTGTTGTTGTTATTCCTTGAATCTCAGTCATTGATGTTGGTTAACTGGAAAGTCCGTTGGATTGAATATCAAGCCACTACCTGCAGCCTCAGATATTCAGGACGTATCGGAGGGTTCTTGCTGTTCCCAGCAAGCATGCCTTTTGAAGCGTTCCAAAAAGCGTGAAGGGGCCGATTTTCTTTAACCATCCCTGGAAACTTTTTGAGATAGTCCCCAGTGCGCCTATGACAATCGGGATCACTTTGACTTCATGGCAGTTCCAAATCCTTTTCACCTCCCACTTTAGGTCCTGGTATCGGTTAATTTTCTCCCTCTCCTTCTCTTGCACTCTCGTGTCGAACGGGCAGGCCACATCCACAATCAGGCACGATCTTTTTTCTTTGTCCACAACCACCAGGTCAGGTCTATTGTGTTCCAGTTTTTTGTCCGTCTGTATCCTAAAATCCCACAGCACCTTCACCTGATTGTTCTCCATCGCCGCCTCTGGCCTATGCTCATACCATTTCTCAGAATGTGGTAAATTGTTTACTTTGCACAGGTGCCAGTGGATCACCCTGCCCATCACATCGTGTCTCCAGCCCTTATAGTGGGTCTGGGCTAGGTGTTTACACTCGGACACAATGTGAGCCACAGTCTCCTCTCTCTCTCCACAGATCCTACACAGTGGGTTAGCCTCCTCCTTGTAGATATGGTGCTTCAACCACTTCGTTTTGAGGGCCTGCTCCTGCGCAGCCATTAGCATTCCTTCTGTAGCCTTTTTGAGGTCTCCTCTTCTCAACAAGTTCCATGTCTGTGGATCTCCAAATTCAGTTTTCTCAAAGAAGGTACTATGAAGGGATTTTCCCTTAAGGCTGCTCTTCCTCCTTGATGTTATTTCCTCCTTGGACATCCCCTGGCCTACTGTCCCCTCCTTCAGTACAGTTCTGAGCATTGGCTCCTTACTATAGGTCACGTATTTGTATAGGTTGTTTTTCTCCATCTGAACACAGTCCTCTATGCTGATAAGACCTCTTCCACCCTCAGATCTCCTTAGGTAGAGTCTATCGACATCACTCCTCTTGTGGAACATGTTGTAGATAGTCAATAGCTTCCTAGTCTTCCTATCCATTTCTTTTTGTTCAGCAACATTCCATCTCAGAATTCCCGCACTGTACCTAATAATAGACACAGCTCGGGAATTTACTGCACTTATGGCATTTCTGCTGTTCAGATGTGACTTCAATACGCTCCTTACTCTCCGAATGTATTCAGTTCTTAACAATTCCTTCATTTTTTTGTTCTTTATGCCATCAGCCTCCAGAACGCCCAAATACTTGTATCCTTCCTCAGAGTCAATTTCCTTTATCATCTCACCTGTTGGTATCTGGATCCCGTTACTTCTGCTCAACCTACCCCTCTTCATCATAATGACTCCACATTTACCAATACCAAATTGCATACATATATCACTGCTGAAAATACGGACAGTGTCAACAAGCACATCCAACTCCTTCTCACTTTTCCCGAAGAGCTTAAGATCGTCCATGAAGAGGAGGTGATTGATGGTAAGCTCTCCCCTTCCCAACTTGTATCCTGCTCTCACTTTTCGCAGCATAATGGTCAAGGGCATCAGGGCAAGGACAAACAACAGAGGGGACAGGCTATCTCCCTGGAAGATACCTCTGTTGATCTTCACGCTTCCCAAGGATACTCCAGTTGATGTCAACTCTGTCTCCCAGGACCCCATACTCCTGCCTAGCAACTGTCTGATGTTATCTGCCACCCTGAAGATCTCCAGGCTTTTGGTGATCCAGGAATGAGGCACCATGTCAAATGCCTTTCTGTAGTCTATCCATCCCATGGCAAGATCAGTGTGTCTCCTCCTGCAATTCCCCATTACCATCTTATCAATAAGTAACTGGTCCTTTGTACCACGTGACTTCTTTCGGCATCCTTTCTGTTCGTCCGGTAACAAGTTGTTTGTGTGGAGGTGATGGTAGATTTCCTCAGACACAATGCTCGTCAACAGTTTCCACATTACGGACAGACATGTGATAGGTCTATAGTTGGTAACATCATTACCCTTGATTCGGTCTTTCATTATCAGAACTGTGGTACCTTTTGTCAACCACTCTGGCACCTCACCCGACACCAAGCAGTCATTGAACATGGCCGTCAGCTTCGGGTGGAGGGATGTTAAATGTTTAATCCAATACCCCTGCACTCCATCTGGGCCTGGTGATTTCCAGTTGGTTAGTTTTTTGGCCTGCCCCTTAAGAGTTTCAACTGTGATACTCAAATCAGTTTGTTGTTGTGCCTGCTCAACGATCTCCCTCTGTACTGTCTCAATCCACCCTGCCTGGGCATTGTATCTAACATCCTGCTCCCATATTCCTCTCCAGAATGTTTTAGTTTGTTCCGCCCCAGGGATCAAGTCGTTGCCTCTTTCTTTCCCCTCAAGCTGTCCAAACAGCATCTTCTGGTTGTTGTCGAACATGCGGTTCTGTTTATACTGACTGACTCTGTTCTCGTATCGCCTGATTTTTGCACTCTTTGCTACAATGCGTTGCTTCAATTCCTCTATGATAATATTTAGCTTTTTACTCCTAGTTTTGTATTTTATTTCCAGTCTATTTTTAGTGCCTATGTTTTTTAGTGTCCCATTCAGTAGTGACTCAAGCTTTCCTATGTCATTTCTCATTTCCCCGATTTGCCCACTCAGTCGCTTCTTCCACCACGGCTCTGCTCTTTCTTGTCTGTTGTTTCCTCTCGCTTTTATACCAAGTAGTTTCCTCACCGTATTTGCTGTTGCTTTGAGGATATTGTTGCACTGGTGAAGGCTCCTCGCCTCAAGGTATGGGATGACTTTGTTTACCTTAGCTGTTGTTTCTTTTAACTTTTTCCTGTCTACAAATCTTAGGTTCATAGGTCTCCCACTATCATTGTTCAATTCATCTACCACTAAATTTAGGATGTCAACCGAATCTTGTCCTAGCCCGTCAGCATTCATCTCCTCAGTGGCCGTATCTCTGTTCCAGGTATTATTTATCTCAGTATTCAGATCATTGTCTGCTTCGGGTGGTTCCTCCGTTCTCAGGACCTCTTCACCTTCATTTCCCACTGGCTCGCTTGTCTGGCATACTACACCCGCCATCTCCAAGCCATTCTCTCTGCTCAGTTCCTCCAGTTCCAGCTCGCTTATCCACCCATTAGTTCTTATTACCCGAGCCTGCCCGGCCAATTTTTGTTCATCTAATTTAAATAAACCAATCTCGTTCCAGATGTTATGCATCCGTCTCCTGTAGCCCCTCTCCTTGGGGTTACTTTTCAGGTAGCATTGCATAACAGTTCTATTCAATTCTTTCGTCCAGTTGGTTCTGGCCCCTTTCCTTCTTCTTCTTCCTCCAACATCAGCAGTATTTGGTTGACAGTCAGGTTCCTGCTGCTGAGCCAGGGGGCACCTGTTGGGTGAGAGTCTGTCACATGACGTTCTAGTCTCCATTTCACCGTTATTCGAACTGTTTATGTTCGATATTTAAACACTCTTATCGAGGATTGGCGAATGTATGGTTACATAGCCATCTGTGGATCCGCCATCCCACTTGGCCCTTGTGTAGCATTATCACCACGCTGTATACGAACACACATAAACAAACAAACACACAGGCAGAAAGGGCCCCAAAAATGAATAAGCATAAGTTTCATTGTAATGTAGTGTTCGAATGTCTGACTTAGTTTTTGTTTTTTAAGTTTTACTTTTTCCCCCCTCTTCTCTGTCCGTCCGCCTGCTTCTCTCTTCATTCTTATTTTCTTTACGTTTTTGGGGTTTCTTTTTTTGTTTTTGTTTTTTCTCTGTTTGTTTTTCTCGTTTTTGCTGTTGTTGCTGTGCTGCTTTGGTTTTGTTGTTTGTTTTTTCTTTTTTCTTTTGAGTCTATCTATATATTTTGATGCCTTCCTCTTTGTTAGTAGTAGGAATTCTATAATGTGGAAGTAGCAGCCAGCAGGGAGAAGTGGGAGACTGGCGGCGGTAGCGATACTGAGACAGTGGTGGTGGTGATGTCGATACCGAGGCAGTGGTGGCGGTGATGTGACCGTATTACTGTAGTGATGGTGCTGTAGCGGTGGCAGCAGTGAAGGAGTCAAGGGGTGGTGGCGGCGGTGATGGGATAGTGGTGGTAATGATGGCCGTAGTGAGCGGTGGTGGTGAAGGTGAAAATGCCGTTATCTGGCTGTTGTGTTTAGTGTACACAGATGATGGGGTGGGTGGTGTATCTAGTTTCTGGTGTTGGTGAGTTTGGCTGTCCTATATAGTGTAGACAGAGGAGAGGAGGGGGGGGGGGGGGGTTCTTCTTCCATTTATAGCCATTTTCTTTTTTTGGATATACAGTGTACAATACAAAGTTGAATATTTGAATATTTGAGCCTTATAACAATATATTTTGGGTCCGAATTTTTTGGGGCTCAAGCCGGGTGCTTTACGTAGCATTTGTACTAAGAGCTGTTATTTCACAAATGATTTAAATATGTTAAAAATTCAAAACTTACGGGAGCGATTTCATGACCTCCGTCACCTCGTGCGTCTTCTTCCCTTATTATTATTATTATTATTATTATTATTATTATTATTATTATTATTATTATTATTATTATTGTTATTACTCTTTGAGTCTTAGTCATTGCTGTTAGTTAACTGGAAAGTTTGTTGAAATGAATATCAAGCCACTACCTGCAGCCTCAGATATTCAGGACGTATCGGAGGGTTCTTGCTGTTCCCAGCAAGCATGCCTTTTGAAGCGTTCCAAAAAGCGTGAAGGGGCCAATTTTCTTTAACCATCCCTGGAAACTTTTTGAGATAGTCCCTAGTGCGCCTATGACAATCGGGATCACTTTGACTTCATGGCAGTTCCAAATCCTTTTTACCTCCCACTTTAAGTCCTGGTATCGGTTAATTTTCTCCCTCTCCTTCTCTTGCACTCTCGTGTCGAATGGGCAGGCCACATCCACAATCAGGCACGATCTTTTTTCTTTGTCCACAACCACCAGGTCAGGTCTATTATGTTCAAGTGTCTTGCCCGTCTGTATCCTAAAATCCCACAGCACCTTCACCTCATCGTTTTCTATCACCGACTCTGGCTTATGCTCATACCACTTCTCAGAATGCGGTAAATTATTTACTTTGCATAGGTGCCAGTGGATCACCCTTCCCATCACATCATGTCTCCAGCCCTTATAGTGAGTCTGGGCTAGGTGTTTACACTCGGATACAATGTGAGCCACAGTCTCCTCCCTCTCTCCACAGATCCTGCACAGTGGGCTAGCCTCCTCCTTGTAAATATGGTGTTTCAACCAATTCGTTTTGAGGGCCTGCTCCTGCGCAGCCATTAACATTCCTTGTGTAGCCTTTTTAAGGTCTCCTCTTTTCAACCAGTTCCATGTCTGTGGATCTCTAAATTCAGTTTTCTCAAAGAAGGTACTATGAAGGGATTTTTCCTGAAGGTTGCTCTTTCTCCTTCTTGTTATTTCCTCCTTGGACATCCCCTGGCCTATTGTCCCCTCCTTCAGTACAGTTCTGAGCATTGGCTCCTTACTATCAGTCACGTATTTGTGTAGGTTGTTTTTCTCCATCTGAACACAGTCCTCTATGCTGATAAGACCTCTTCCACCTTCAGATCTCCTTAGGTAGAGTCTATCGACATCATTCCTCTTGTGGAACATGTTGTAGATAGTCAATAGCTTCCTAGTCTTCCTATCCATTTCTTTTTGTTCAGCAACATTCCATCTCAGAATTCCCGCACTGTACCTAATAATAGACACAGCTCGGGAATTTACTGCACTTATGGAATTCCTACTGTTCAGATGTGACTTTAATATGCTCCTTACTCTCCGAATGTATTCAGTTCTTATCAATTCCTTCATTTTTTTGTTCTTGATGTCATCAGCCTCCAGAACGCCCAAATACTTGTATCCTTCTTCAGAGTCAATTTCCTTTATCATCTCACCTGTTGGTACCTGGATTCCGTTACTTCTGCTCAACTTACCCCTCTTCATCACAATGACTCCACACTTACTAATACCAAATTGCATACATATATCATTGCTGAAAATACGGACAGTGTCAACAAGCACATCCAACTCCTTCTCACTCTTCCCGAAGAGCTTAAGATCGTCCAAGAGGAGGTGATTGATGGTAAGCCCTCCCTTTCCCAACTTGTATCCTGCTCTCACTTTTCGCAGTACACTGGTCAGGGGCATCAGGACAAGGACAAACAACAGAGGGGACAGACTATCTCCCTGGAAGATACCTCTCTTGATCTTCACGCTTCCCAAGGATTCTCCGGTTGATGTTAACTCTGTTTCCCAGGACTTCATACTTTTCCCCAACAACTGTCTGATGTTATCTGCCACCTTGAAGATCTCCAGGCTTTTGGTGATCCAAGAATGAGGCACCATGTCAAATGCCTTTTTGTAGTCTATCCATCCCATGGCAAGACCAGTGTGTCTCCTCTTGCAATTCCTCATTACCATCTTATCAATAAGTAACTGGTCCTTTGTACCACGTGACTTCTTTCGGCATCCTTTCTGTTCGTCCGGTAACAAGTTGTTTGTGTGGAGGTGATGGTAGATTTCCTCAGACATAATGCTTGTCAACAGTTTCCACATTACGGACAGACATGTGATAGGTCTATAGTTGGTAACATCATTACCCTTGATTCGGTCTTTCATTATCAGAACTGTGGTACCTTTTGTCAACCACTCTGGTAACTCACCTGACATCAAGCAGTCATTGAACATGGTTGTCAGTTTTGGGTGGAGGGATGTTATATTTTTAATCCAATACCCCTGCACACCATCTGGGCCTGGTGATTTCCAGTTGGTTAGTCTTTTGGCCTGCCCCTTAAGAGTTTCAACTGTAATACTCAAATCAGTTTGTTGGTGTGCCTGTTCACTAATCTCCTTCTGTACTGTCTCAATCCACACTGCCTGGTCATTATGTTTAACATCCTGCTCCCATATTCCTCTCCAGAATATTTTAGTTTGTTCCGCCTCAGGGATCAAGTCGTTGCCTCTTTCTTTCACTTCAAGCTGTCCAAACAGCATCTTCTGGTTGTTGTCGAACATGCGGTTCTGTCTATACTGACTGACTCTGTTCTCGTATCGCCTGATTTTTTCACTCTTTGCTACAATGCGTTGCTTCAGTTCCTCTATGATAATATTTAGCTTTTTCCTCCTAGTGTTGTACTTTATTTCCAGTCTATTTTTAGTGTCTATGTTTTTTAGTGTCCCATTCAGTAGGGACTCAAGCTTTCCAATGTCATTTCTCATTTCCCTGATTTGACCACTCAGTCGTTTCTTCCACCACGGCTCTGCTCTTTCTTGTCTGTTGTTTCCTCTCGCTTTTATACCAAGTAGTTTCCTCACCGTATTTGCTGTTGCTTTGAGAATATTGTTACACTGGTGAAGGCTCCTCGCCTCAAGGTATGGGATGACTTTGTTTACCTTAGCTGTTGTTTCTTTTAACTTTTTCCTGTCTACAAATCTTAGGTTCATAGGTCTCCCACTATCATTGTTCAATTCATCTACCACTAAGTTTTGGATATCAATCAAATCTTGTCCTAGCCCGTCAGCATTCATCTCCTCAGTGGCCGTATCTCTGTTCCAGGTATTATTTATCTCAGCATTCAGATCATTGTCTGCTTCGGGTAGTTCCTCCGTTCTCTCGACCTCTTCACCTTCATTTCCCACTGGCTCGTTTGCCTGGCATACTCCACCCTCCATCTCCAAGCTAATCTCTCTGCTCAGTTCCTCCAGTTCCAGCTCGCTTATCCACCCATTAGTTCTTATTACCCGAGCCTGCCCGGCCAATTTTTGTTCATCTAATTTAAATAGACCAATCTCGTTCCAGATGTTATGCATCCGTTTCCTATAGCCTTTCTCCTTGGGGTTACTCTTCAGGTAACATTGCATAACAGTTCTATTCAATTCTTTCGTCCAGTTGGTTCTGGTCCCTTTCCTTCTTCTTCTTCCTCCGACACCAGCAGTATTTGGTTGACAGCTAGGTCCCTGCTGCTGAGCCAGGGAGCGCCTATTGGGTGAGAGTCTGTCACATGACATTCTAGTCTCCATTTCACCGTTATTCGAACTGTTTACGTTCGACATTTAAACACTCTTATCGAGGATTGGCGAATGTATGGTTACATAACCACCGGTGAATTCATCGTCTCCGGTGGTTTTGTCACTCCACGTGATTTTTGTGTGGCATTATCACGCTGTAGACGAACATAAATAAACAAACAAATAAACAGGCAAAAAAAACACACCAAAAATGAATAAGCATAAGTTTCATTGTAATGTAGTGTTTGAATGTCTGACTTAGTTTTTCCCTTCCCTTCTCTGTCCGTCTGTTTGTTTTTCTCTTCATTTTTATTTTCTTTACGTTTTTCGTTGTTGCTGTGCTGCTTTGATTTTGATTTTTGTTTTTCTGATTTTGACCGGGTCATCAATTCAGTCTATTTATATATTTTGATGCCTTCCTCTTTTAGGGGATTCTACGATGTAGCAGGGGGTAACGGGAGAGAATAGCGGCGGTAGTGAATATGAGGCAGCGGTGGCGGTGGTGGCGGTGCTGTGCTAGCAGCAACTAGCAGGAGGTAGTGGGAGAGAATAGCGGCGGTAGCGATAATGAGGCAGTGGTGGTGGTGATTTGATCGTAGTACTGTAGTGATGGTGTTGAAGTTGGAGTAGAAATAGCGTTTGAGTCGACTTGACCAGAGTTTTGATCGTGGTAGTGGTGGTGGTGGTGGTGTTGGTGGTGAAATTATCTTTAGTTATTTAGTCATTTTGTCATTTTCCTCCTTTTCGACTCTAACATTCCTGATCCAAAATTAAATATTAATCTTGTTTATTAATATTGTCTAGTGATACCGCCATCTTCCCCTTTCGTAAGTTAACAGAAGGTAATGGGGGGATAGCGGTGGTAGCAATGAAGGAGTGGTGGCGGCGGTGATGATTATTATTATTATTATTATTATTATTATTATTATTATTATTATTATTATTATTATTATTATTATTGTTATTACTCTTTGAGTCTCAGTCATTGATGTTAGTTAACTGGAAAGTTGTTGAGATGAATATCAAGCCACTACCTGTAGCCTCAGATATTCAGGACGTATCGGAGGGTTCTTGCTGTTCCCAGCAAGCATGCCTTTTGAAGTGTTCCAAAAAGCGGGGCTGGACCAATTTTCTTTAACCATCCTTGGAAACTCTTTGAGATAGTACCTAGTGCGCTTATGACAATCGGGACCACTTTGTCTCATGGCCGTTCCAAATCCTTTTTACCTCCCACTTTAAGTCCTGGTATCGGTTAATTTTCTCCCTCTCCTTCTCTTGCACTCTCATGTCGAATGGGCAGGCTACATCCACAATCAGGCACGATCTTTTTTCTTTGTCCACAACCACCAGGTCAGGTCTATTGTGTTCCAGTTTCTTGTCCGTCTGTATCCTAAAATCCCACAGCACCTTCACCTCATCGTTTTCCATCACCGACTCTGGCTTATACTCATACCACTTCTCAGAATGTGGTAAATTGTTTACTTTGCATAGGTGCCAGTGGATCACCCTGCCCATCATGTCTCCAGCCTTTATAGTGAGTCTGGGCTAGGTGTTTACACTCGGATACAATGTGAGCCACACAGTCTCCTCTCTCTCTCCACAGATCCTACACAGTGGGTTAGCCTCCTCCTTGTAAATATGGTGTTTCAGCCACTTCGTTTTGAGGGCCTGCTCCTGCGCAGCCATTAGCATTCCTTCTGTAACCTTTTTAACGTCTCCTCTTTTCAACCAGTTCCATGTCTGTGGATCTCTAAATTCAGTTTTCTCAAATAAGGCACTATGAAGGGATTTTTCCTGAAGGTTGCTCTTTCTCCTTGTTGTTATTTCCTCCCTGGACATCCTCTGGTCTATTGTCCTCTCCTTCAGTACAATTCTGAGCATTGGCTCCCTACTATCAGTCACGTATTTGTGTAGGTTGTTTTTCTCCATCTGAACACAGTCCTCTATGCTGATAAGACCTATTCCACCTTCAGATCTCCTTAAGTAGAGTCTATCGACATCACTCCTTTTGTGGAACATGTTGTAGATAGTCAATAGCTTCCTAGTCTTCCTATCCATTTCTTTTTGTTCTGCAACATTCCATTTCAGAATTCCCGCACTGTACCTAATAATAGACACAGCTCGGGAATTTACTGCACTTATGGCATTCCTACTGTTCAGTTGTGATTTTAATATGCTCCTTACTCTCCGAATGTATTCAGATCTTATCAATTCCTTCATTTTTTTATTCTTGATGTCATCAGCCTCCAGAACACCTAAATATTTGTATCCCTCTTCAGTATCAATTTCCTTTATCATCTCACCTGTTGGTACCTGGATTCCATTGCTTCTGCTCAATTTATCCCTCTTCATCACTAGGACTCCACACTTATTAATACCAAATTGCATACATATATCACTGCTGAAAATAGAGACAGTCTCAACAAGTACATCCAACTCCTTCTCACTCTTCCCAAAGAGTTTAAGATCGTCCATGAAGAGGAGGTGGTTGATGGTAAGCTCTCCTTTTCCAAACTTGTATCCTGCTCTCACTTTTCGCAGTATAATGGTCAGGGGTATCAGGGCAAGGACAAACAACAGAGGGGACAGACTATCTCCCTGGAAGATACCTCTCTTGATCTTCACGCCTCCCGGGATTCTCCACCTAATGTTAACTCTGCTTCCCAGGACTTCATACTTTTGCTCAACAACTGTTTGATGTTATCTGCCACCTTGAAGATCTCTAGGCTTTTGGTTATCCAAGAATGAGGTACCATGTCGAATGCCTTGAGAGTGAACGTCACCTTTCGAAACCGTTATCTGTTGAAGTTAAGAAATTATGATAAAGATATATAAATCGACAACTATAGTTGAATTAGCTCCTTCATGTTGAAAAGGTTTAGATCTGCTTTTTCAATATATATATATATATATATATATATATATATATATATATATATATATAAAATATTAAGCAAATAATGAATAAACAATTCCTTATATTAAACAAAAAAAGTTCATTATTTAACGATCGTTTCTAGGATATATATGTGTTAGAGTTGGCATTAGATTTATCTACATATATATTGGCATTAGATTTATCTACATATATATATATATATATATATAATATTATTCAAAATATTAATAAATGAGAAATATTATCATAACCAAAGTATATATTTTATTATACATATTTCAAAGGTACAATTGTGTTTCAGTACGTTTTCATCAGATAAAATATATAAGAGATTGGATATAAGACATACCGCGAAGGTCTTGAATCTTCAATTCCTGTAGTGGTAGTAAGTTATTTCACCAACACTCAACATTTATATACCACAAATATTATGATAAACTTAGAGAAGAAGAGGAGGTAAAGCAACGAAAAAATATAGAAGGGAAGATAATGTACAGAAACGCATAACTAGAATATCCGCTAATAAATCCATATTTGATGAAAAGGCAGGATATTATAATGACGCGCTACGAAAGGCAGGTTATAAAAATAATATAGAATATATAGATAATAATAATTTGAATTATAATCCTGATAAAAATAAGATTCTAATAATTATAAACACCAGTACCGTGAATAAATCGGGGGAAAAAATCAGAACTAAATCAGTTATACTCGATTTCTTGGACGAAGTTGTGTAATAGTAGAATTTACTTGAATTCTTCAATATCACCTAACTGCAACCTCTGTACCATGGAGACCCTTTTAATAATTACTAATTATGAAAATTTAATTAACAAACAAGTGAATTATTCTCAAACTGCCTTCATAAAGCTTTGTCTACATTCCAAGCCACGCAAAAAGTCAGGAAAAAAACACTAAATAAACAGGTTCTAATTGTTGACGTCTCTTGTCAACTGTGTACCTAAAACGCTATAACAGATTATAAAACTTTAATAATTTTTTATTTTTTATTCATTTATGATATGATTAATGTTAGATTAAAGGGTCCTGTATAGGTATATAAACATATTATTTGTTAACATGATCTCTTGATGAATTGCATATCATTTGATTGTTTAGATATATTTAATTTAGATTGAGATTCTTGTATATTTTTTAAATATATGGCTTATATGCTTAACAGTTATAATGTACCGTAAATCATTCATGCATTTATGTTTTTGTATAAATATACAAAAACATAAATGCATGAATGATTCATTTGGAGTATGTTTTATGGTTCAGGAAGTTTGATTTATATATTTTTATTTATATATACTTATGGTATATGCGTCACACACGATACTAGTCGACAAACTTTTTTTTCCAATTAACTTGATGTAAAACTTCAATTATAACATTACTAACAATGATTTTACTTATTATTTATTATATGTATATCGATCACTAATATCTGGAATATTCTATTTATATTTGAACAAATCTGTATATCTAGTATAATAACATGCTTCTAGTTACATTTATAAGTACTTTAGATACGTTAATGACTTTCTAGTGTTATAATCGTTAAATATTTTCTAAATATTTTCTAAATTTTCTAAGTTATTATTTAATTTAATTTAATTAAATTCGGATTACCTTCGGGTCAATAAAATCCTTAGGTTTTCTCTTTCTCATGTTTGCAGACACATTATACTACTATATAAATCTTTTAAAAAATTTCTTGTATTTTTAAACTATATAGCTTGGATATTGGGCACTTTTAAGATCGCAAACAATTCACTTTTTTACTTTGAATCTGGTTCTTATCCTTATGATTCATGAAGTTTGACTTGTATATTTATAGTATATATGTATTACATGATCCTATTATAATAATTGATCTAAAACCTTAATTTTTAACAATATTATCAGTAACTTATTTATTGTATTATATTATGTTATATATAACTGATAGGTATCATCTTAATCTTTAGACAATATAATCTTTGTTTATATTTAGACAAATGCATATATTTAATTTAATAATAAACTTTTTTTTAGTTTAATTATAAGGCATTTAGATGCTTTAAGGCATTCTAATTGTTAATCTTAAAATTATAACTGTAATTATTTTATAAATTATATAATGCGAATTATTTTCAATATAATATAAATAATTAAATATAATATAATAAAATTTAATAAGAATTACCTTCGTGAGGATGAAAATATTATGTCTTCTTTCTCATGTTTGCAAATAGTTTAAATATGATTTCATAAAATATGATTTTATAAATTAAATATGATAGTATACTTTAATATTAATACAGATATTTATAAACTTTTATAGCCTGAAATATTATACACTTTGATTAATTCATTACTCTGAACTAACTTAATTGATTTGATTTGAAAGTTAACGGTCAACCGGATACGTTTGGATAGTATATATAACTAATTAACTAAGGACTGGAAATTAACCTTCATATAATTACACCCAGTTATATTTAGCATTTAGATTGATGAATACTTCTAGATAATTCAATAATTCAAAGATTCGAGTTTACTCTTTCGCAAAGCTATGCCCAAATATATAGTTCTGTATAGATATATATAATTCATCCCTCCCTATGTTTTACACTATAAAAATTATTCATATTTATCTCTCTCCTTGATCAATTCTCTTTTGCTCTCTATACCTCTACTAGCTATATTATCCCCTCATGTGCTTTCTCTCTGTCTTTATTTTTTCTTTCCTCTTTCTTCGATAATTTAAATTCTAACAGTTCTGTAAATTGCTGTTATGTATTTTTAAGCTTTCTCACACGCACCCTCTGTATTATATGTATTATATGTAAGTTTTTTCATGTCTCAATCTTAAGGTATATAAATATTGAGTTTTGTCATATCTTACTCACTACCATGACTGGATCTTAACCATCTACTATGTCAGGGTATGTCATGCATCATCTTATTTTATCTGATGAGGACGTACTGTTGAAGTTATCTCAGTACCTCTGAAATATGTATAATAAAATATACTTGATCACAAGAAGTTCTATTTTTGTTAATATTTTGAATTAATATATATACCAGCATGGCCTCAGCCAGATGGCTGGAACAAGTAAAAACGTAAAAACGTAAAACACACACACACATACATACATTTATATATATATATATATATATATATATATATACGTATATAAATAAAGACGTACGCACACACATAAATATACACACATACACACACACACACAAATATAGACATACACACATACACACACCAACACATGCATACACACACACATACGCACACACACACACACACATATATATATATATATATATATAATACGTTTGTGTGTCCGTCAGTATGTGTAGTGTTTGTCCTGTAGAGAATTTATATTGTTAAATTAGATAAATGGCAAAATCAAATATATCGGCATGGGTTCGTATCATTAGTATGTGGAAAGATGTACTTTTCCTTCGCGGGGTTACGTTCCTAGAGCACCCGGGAAGAGTGAAAAACCGCGAATATTGGACGTGAACCATAAAAATGCCTATAAACGTCAAGATATAACGTAAAATATTTTTAAAAAAAGAGAGAGAGAGCGACTCATACGAAAGGGCGTCCAATTGTCCAGCTAATACGGTATATTGTTATAACTTAGCATTAACAAATATATATTGTTTCTAGTTTTGGCACAAAGCCAGCAATTATTCCAGTGCATTACTGGTCCTTTATTTTATCGACCCTGTAACGATGAAAGGCAAAGTTAACCTCGGCAGGATTTGAACTCAGACCGTAAAGGAAGGTAACTCACTGTTTGGTTTGGGTTGTAGTTTCCTAGTATATATATATATTTACATATTCTTATATATACAAACATATTGAATATATTTACATTCTAATCGTTATATACACCTTTATTTACATTTGAATTAATATCGTTGTTATCATATAGATTTGTGTATAAATATAAACCTACAAACACCGATAAACACACACAAATACACACGCATACACACATACAGACATACACTCATACAAGTACACACATATACATTCACACAAACGCACACATTCATTCACACAAACAGACACATACATTCACACAAACACACACACATACATTCACGCAGTGTGGAACAGGCTGGAAGTCTGTTGGCTGTTTTTGCCGTAGTTTTTTCACCATCCCCCTTCCTCCCTTTTACACACACATACATTCACACACATATACACACAGAGCTTTGTGCAAAAGTTGAAACGCTGTTTGATTTTTTTTTTTTTTTCGCCGTAGAATAAGCAAGCACAAGGCCTGTAATTTGGGGAGAGGGGAATGTCGATTAAATCGGTCTCAGTGCATTACTGGTACTTTTTTATCGACCTCGTACGGATGAAAGGCAAAGCTAACCTCAACAGGATTTGAACTCAGAGTATAAAGGGCCATAACTCTATGCCGCGAAGCAGGGTGTCCGACGCTCTACCGATCTGCCAATCTACCGCCCTTTTAATAATGGTTTCTTATATAGGCACAAGGCAAACAATTTTGGGGGAGGGGAACGTCGATTAAACCGAACCCAGCGCGTGACTGGTACTTTATTTTATTGACCCTGTAAGGATGAAAGGCAAAGCTAACCTCGACGGGATTTGAACTCAGATCATAAAGGTTCCGTAACTCTATGCCGCGAAGCAGGGTGTCCGACGCTATACCGATCTGCCAATCCACCGCCCTTTTAATAATGATTGTGAATGGAATGTAGTCTCTTGAACTTCGACATTTGTGTAGATAAGATACAAGGATCAGCAAACTTTGGAACGTAAGCCAGTAGTTCATTATGTCCTTGTCCTATTTTGATTATAAAGGTTATCGTTGAAACATTCTGACAAATGCTTACCATAATTGTAGAGAAGGTGGGGGATTGTTGTTACAAATACTGCTGTCGAGTAATATTACACCTTAAGGGCGGAAAGTTGGCAGAATTGGTAGAGCGTCCAATAAAATACCAATGGTATTTTTTCTGAGTCTTTACATTCTGAGGTTAAATACCAATGAGATCAAATTTGCCTTTCGTCTTTCCAATGTCGATAAAATAAATTACCAGTCAACTACTGGGGTTGATTTAATCAGCTTTGCCCTACTCCTATAACTTGCTGGCTATGTGCCTAAATTATAAATCAATATTATATCACACTCTCAGCACACACACACACACATACACACACACACACACACACACATATATATATATATATATATATATATATATATATATATACACACACATATACACCTTCACTCTCGTTTATTCCGATGTAACTAATTAGTTTATTGTTTGTTCCAGGATTCACAAAACTACAAAACCTTCACAACACCATGCCCTACTTTATGGCACTTGATTTTCCAGAACCCGCATCACCATTTCCAGATGCTTTCAGAATTGACAAAATTGCTGTAAGTTTACTTAAGCAGTTGCATTCGAAAGAAAAGAACCTTTTAAGAAATGTTAATAACATCATTAAATCTCGACCTCTTACGGCAAAGAAAATCTTTACACATAATATTCATGGATGGACATTTGTGCATGCCTGCGTTTTACGGGGTCATAAAGAACTACTTGAAAAAGTCTTAGATTCTGGAGTAAGTATCAACTGCCAATTAGGCGAATCAAGTGATGGATTACCAGGTAACTGTACACTGTTGCATTTAGCAGCGTATAGAGGTGATCCCAAAATTGTTGAATTTCTTTTGTCCCGTAATGCAGACATATCTGTTGAAGATAGTTTCAAAGAAAAACCAATCGCTTACGCTCGATACCACAATCACCATAAAGTTATAGGACATATTGAGAAAGCTTCCCAGAAACATAACTCATCGGACAAAGTTCATAAACGGTTCAAATTCTTGACACATTTTTCACACAGGCTTGCCTGCATTTGCTAAGTATAATATATAAAATATACTAGCACACAGACACACACACACACACACACACATATATATATACACACTTACACAAAGACAATAACACAAGCATATCTACACACATATATCCGCACGCACATAAACAAACATGCACGTGCAACTTATCAATATTGATGTCCATGGACAGATATAAACACCGTTATGATCAAAACTACCAAACAGTTATAGATGCATGACTAAAACACTTTTAAAAAAAAAACGTAAATAAATAAATCCTGTGATATTTAATAAAATTATCTAACTATTAACGCATCACATAATGTGTACTCACATAAAGACAAAGAAACGTGCACAAGCTCGCACACACATACACACACTCATATATACACATACGTACATACATATATATATATATAGGAAAATGTATGACCCCGTCGGCAGAGCTCAAGCCGTTTCGACGGAGTCCAGAAATAGCCGTCGAAACGGCTTGAACTCTGCTGTCAGGGTCATACATTTTCCTATTACCCACTCTACTACGTAGTGAGTACTCAGGTGCGTTATGGTCCATCTGGTTCCTTACCACAACTCCTTCGTTATATATATATTAAAATAACAGATTAAAGTTTAAGCAAAGAATCGCTGCTTTCACTCTTAACGGGATCTTCTGAAACTAAAAAAAAATCAATCTGTGAACGCAGAACTAAATATTTCGAAAAACGTTGGAAGTTATATATTTGATATATATTTATCCTTATCGAGCCTTCTTTGGATTTTAGTTGTTCAAATTTATTATTATTACTATATATATATATATATATATATATATATATATATATATATATATATATACAGGGCGTTCATCTCAGTGTAGAACCTCTCTCTCTCTCTCTCTCTCTCTCTCTCTCTCTCTCTCTTTATACACACACACACACACACATATATATATATATAAAATATGGGGAGAAGAATACTGCATGGTTGCACATGGATTACATATTATAAAATTAGTCCTCATCGGTGATTTGCCAACGATCATTGGTATTTCATCGCATTAAAAATCATATACCTCACGTTGGTGCGAGCAATAACTAAAATAAGCTATTGGGACAAGTGAAACGCATAAAGCGAGTGAGACAAGTAAACAACAAGGAAAAGCTAACCGAAGATGGGAAGAAAAACAAGCAACATGGTTATTCGATCAGTATAAGCTGGGTGAATTCATGAGCGCTTAGCAAACAGACCTTTCGCTGTGAATGAGATGTGAGAAAGAAGGAATCCGACTCCTAGCGAACGGGAGGAAGTGAGAAGGGGAGAAACAGAGAGTGAGTGAGTGGAAGTGCGAGGAAGAGGTCAGTCGAGAGAAAGTGTTAACTGACAGAGGGGACGAAAGAAATATATATATATATATATATATATATATATATATATATATATATATATATATATATATATAAGTATGTATGTATACGTACATACATATATGTATACAGACGTACAGTAGTATGTATATATACATACATGCACACATATATATATGCACGTATCGGTTTACCGAACATTTATTATAATGCTCGGTTTGTTTGTAAACAAACAAACAGCCCGAATTACGCCGTACAGTGTTTAGACAACCACGTCACCTTTTTGTTCAACACTGACACAAGAACGATGTACTACTTTCAAGCTTATTAGCTATCGTCAGCATCGTATATCTTCCTGCCAGATGGTTGAACGTCGAATTACGCCGTACAGTGTTTAGGCAACCACGTCACCTTTTTGTTCAACACTGACACAGGAACGATGTACTAGTTTCAAGCTTATTAGCTATCGTCAGCATCGTATATCTTCCTGCCAGAAGGTTGAACGTCTGAAAGTATATACTTTCCTTATGCATATTAACGGCTGAGCAGCCCAATTTGCATATCAAGTGAATTTAGTCGGCCAGGCGCACCGAAAACGATAAATGGAATAGAATGAAACGAAATTTCATTTCTCACTCTTAGTACGGCAGTTACTTAAATGTAAGTATGTATGTACACGTACATACATATACGTATACAGACGTACAGTAGTATGTATATATATATACATGCACACATATATATATGCATGTATCAGTTTACCGAACATTTATTATAATACAAACAAACCGAGCATTATAATAAATTTTCGGTAAACCGATACGTGCATATATATATGTGTGCATGTATGTATATATATATACATACTACTGTACGTCTGTATACATATATGTATGTACGTATACATACATACATACTTACATTTAAGTAACTGCCGTACTAAGAGTGAGAAATGAAATTTCGTTTCATTCTATTCTATATATATATATATATATCAAAATAAAGATCCGAAGGTATGGTATAAATTTCCAATAATTTTAATCACGACACATGTTTCAATAAGAGATAGATCGATCGTGCGGCCATGATCGATTATCACTGACCTCGGCAGGTGAAAATGAATTGTCTTCAAATCTTGATATGAGGGAGAAAATTTAACGATGTTCACTCACTAGAGTTTTGTCCCCCATATGAAGATTAAGCAGCCAAAACACGCCGACTGCTATCGTCCTCAGTTAGGGTCATAAAACTATCAAGTCTCTATCTCTCAATAGCTGTAAAAGACGCTGGACGGGTCTAATCTCAACATCAAATCTTTAGAATTACAGTCGGTCACAGTTAGTGTGAGTGAGTACACACACACTCACACACACCGACGCGAGGTCGAAGAAAAAAATATATATATACCAATATAGTATTCACCGAAAGTTAGTTTACAAAACAACAAATGTTATATAGGTCAAATCTCAATTTGACGATGTAAATTGCAGAAATTGGGTCAACCGAAACCCTATACAAACGCAAGTAAATTCAGTTCAATGTCTACGACTGCGTGAGCGACGGTCTCGCCTGCTGGTTCCACTCAGGGAAGCTGGATAAAAGGATATTTCCTCCCGGAAGCTACTCCAGGACTGGGGATTTAAAATCACCCTACAAACGTCCCTAACCCGAGTCAATTTCCTGGTACTACCTATACAGGAAACCAAACGACAACCTGCACTACATCCACCGCCGCTCTAACCATCCTAGAAACATCACCAATAACCTGGTTAAAAACATCTCCCTCCGCATATCTTGTTTGTCCGCTAATGAGCAGATATTCGACGAACACGCGCCTCATTACAACCAGGCCCTCAAGCGGAGTGGCTTCCGGGAGGAAATATCCTTTTATCCAGCTTCCCTTAGCGGAACCAGCAGGCGACACCGCCGCTCACGCAACGTAGCGTGGTTCAATCCTCCCCATAATGCCGAGGTAGCAACACCTATCGGGAAAATCTTCTTTAGACTCCTCGAAAAACACTTCCCACTACAACACCGCTACCACAACATAATCAACAAAAACACCATCAAACTCTCCTACAGCACCACACCTAACTTCGCACAAAACATCGTCTCCTCAAACAACAAAAAACTCAACCCCTATGGAAGAAATAACCTAGACATCAGTGGAGAACCGACCAGAAGGTGTAACTGCCCTGATAGATCTACGTGCCCCCTCAACAACAAATTTTTATTCATTTCTCACTATATATATTTTTTTTCTATTATCTTTTATTGTCTCCTACTCTCATTCGATTTACCTATTCTATAACGCCCCTCCTCCACTTCATACACTATCCTTAGAATCTGCTGTATACATATCACTTTCAACGCTTGACCGCTCCACTCACACCCTTATTGTTCTACAGGCAAGTTCATCCACCCCTACCTCCCACTAAATGCCATGATAGACTTATTTGTGTTTACAACAAATTTTAACCAATCCTCTTGACAACTACAATCTTCCCATATAAGGAAGTACCCCTTGACAAGTTCGGCTATTTATTCACCAGGCTAAAAATTCTAATTTAGTCCAGAAATAGCCGTCGAAGCGGCTTGAGCTCTGCCGTCGGGGTCATACTTTTTCCTATATATATATATATATATATATATATATATATATATATATATATAAACACTCAATACATCACTCAATACATCAAATAAACACTCAACACATCAAATAAAAACAGAAACTCGACAAAGCCAATGGGCATCCTTATACATAATTATTCAAGTTTACAACAATTTCAACTGACTAAGTAAATTCTAAGTGGAGCGGAGTTAAAGCACGTGCAGATAGAAAATTAATTACCCTGATTACAATTTTAATTACTTCTGCAAATACCTCATGGTCGGCTTTTACATCCTCAGACTTATTAATGTCGGCTTTTGAACTTAAAGTCTCCTCGTATGTTAATACAATGAATGACTACCATTGGATGTATATTTCGACCATTCAGAATTTCACTCATTCACTCACTGATCAATCGGGCAACTTCGTCATCCAGTCACTCATATTCATTTGGGAATGTCTGGATGCTGATCACAGTTAAAAATATACACTTGAAATTTCTTATGATTTCGTGCTCATTAGCACCTCTCTTTAGTGAAGACTTACTGGTAAGCATTTGGGTCCAAATATGAATATGAACTTTTTTGCTGCCCTGATGATTTGAGGTGGTAAGATCTAAGATTTGCGCTACATACACAATCCATTAAGCATTTTTAGTTACCACTATTGTAGTTGCCACCATCTGCCTTTAATTAATATATTATATTTACAAGAAAAAGAATAGGTGAAGTAAATGAGAGAAAGAATGTGAAATAAAGGGGAAAGAGGTGAGAGGATGCCATTACAAATTAGTTATAATCCGGGTTGCTCAGTCCGTTGAGGACACATCTTTTAGTTGCTCTAAATTCTTCTAACTGGCTCTGATTATCATTTCTTTTTAGATAAATGATGGCAGACATCAAGCTAACTCAGCAAATGAAATGACATAATGTAATTGTTGCCTTAAAGGCAGAACATGGGGATTTAAGATTGCTCACTTTCTGCTAAGAAACCTAATGCCATCAGAACACCCAAATGTGCATGAAAGGTGCAGAAAATTATCGATGAGAACACCAGAAAGTCAATTAACGCTGTTGCTAAGGAGCTCAAGGTATCAAGACACACAATCGAAAGAATTGTGCATAAGGAACTTCGAATCTTGATACTTCGATATGTGATACGGTGAGGCCAATTCATGTCTGCAGAGTCAAATATAACGGTCTGATCCGCGCAAAGCGCTTGTTGAGCAAATTGAAACATCAAGAGTCTGGAATGCTTTGATTTTGCTCTGCATCAAAATGTCAACCGAAGAAATGACAGATGTTTATGCAGACCCCCCCCCCCCCCCCCCCGAAGATCTGCTAACGGTCATGCACACAAAGTTTCCAGCAATTCTGATGGTTCTGGAAGGTGCGAGCAGCGAGGGAGATGTCATGCCGCCTCAAATCTTTTCTCGGGGTTTAAGGGCCAGTGCTGCTGAATATAAGGTGTTGGAGAGTGTTGGGAGGCCTTTGAAAGAGAGTGTGAGCAAGAGAAGACCGTACTCCCACCAAAAAGACTCTGCGCCGTCTCATAAAGCCAAGATGACCCAAAAATGGATGAGTTACAATTTCCACAATCATATCACTCCAAACATATGACCTCCTAGCTCCCCAGACCTGAATCTGTTGGACTACAAGTATGGAACGTAGTTGAGAGAGAAATCAATCAACGTCCCAATAACACTATAAAGTTTCGGAAGTCCTCCATAACAAGCACAATGTCCAAAATAGATAAAGATCATCTGATTCGGGCATTCAACATTTCAGATTTCGTAATGAAGCAGTCATCGATGATAACGGTAGATTCATTGAGTTGATGGATCAAGGAGAGTCTCAGGATTATTCATGCTATTTTCTCTTCAAATAAGGCTCTTTTTTCATGGCTTATGCCTTTTTCTATTAAATGTCTTCAAGGAACCTGGCAGCCCGATATATAAATAAAAGTTACTCGCAGTTTTTAAGTATTTATGTTTGTTATGTCAGAGACACCAGCTGTTTATTAAACATCCGTACTGTGCATCTCTGTGTATGTATAAAAATAAATGTAAAACATTTCTTTACTTATTCGAAAGTATTACTAAGGTGCTATTTCAATAACTCCATAACATCACCAAATCCGAAAACAATGCATCTGAATATCTGGAAACGGTAAACTGTAAATTGCTGGATGTTGTATACCACATGAGATATCAGTAAATACAATATAGAAGGTTTTTTTATAATTCAAATGTAAGTGTGTACATACAGACTAGTGCTGATGCTAACCTGTTTAAGATGTCCAACCGCAAAGCTAAAACTTAGATCACACATCTGTTAATGATGGAAATATTTCCTGAAGATTGCACTCTTGAATCCAAAAGCTCAGAATTCATACAGGGCTTGGATTGAAAATTAACATCCGGAAGACTAAAGATCTTTTTCAGACAGGTTTTGTCTGAAGTCATGTAGCACAACCTGGCAACATTGTCATAGAAAACAAGAACTGCTAATTGAGCAGTATAGTCAAAGACAAATGAATGCAGTGGATTGGCAGTGTCGTTTGATATGTGTTCCGGTTCATTGCACTCTGAATTCAAATCTCGACAAAGTCAACGTTGCCTCTCAATTTTTTAGGTCAATATTTGCTCTCTCTCTCTCTCTCTCTCTCTCTCTCTCTCTCTCTCTCTCTCTCTCGCTCTCTCTCTCTCTCTCTCTCTCTCTCTCTCTCTCTCTCGTGTTGTCTGGAAGAATTTAGCTGTGTTCCGACCTAGAAAGGGGTGGACTCCCTTAGGCTTTGAATGTCCAAGATTCTTTAAGACTCCATAAGACTCCATCAGGAATTGATGGTGTTCTCTCTCTCTCTCTCTCTCTCTCTCTTTCTCTCTCTCTCTCTCTTTCTTTCTCTCTCTCTCTCTCTCTCTCTCTCCTTCTCTCTCTCTCTCTCTCTCTCTCTATATATATATATATATATATATATATATATATATATATATATATATATATATCGTTTTTATTGTATGTAAACTTCCCCCTTTGTATTTGTCTCCTTCTTTTGTGCCCCTGTGGCTAATAAAGAAATATATCTATCTATCTATATATTCAAATTCTAGCTGTCGTCTGTTCTACAGCGTAGATGTAATTCACTTCGCGCAGAAGTTTTGTTCCAATTTATTGCGGAAATTTTGTAAGTTCAATTTTAATTTTGATACTATTGTGTAGCTTGACCCCCCTGAACTGTCAGACGGTGGGTCAGCTCATCTTCGCCCCTCCCAGGGGTGAAAAACCTGTTTTTAAAAATTTTATGGCTGAAAATTTCAATCGTGTGACAGAAATGTTAAACGAAGCTAACGAAAATAGTGGTGGGGGGACAGCGGTAAGAGTTGTAAGCTCGCACGCTTTAGTCCCCCCCCCCCTTCCTTCCCAACTAACGTCATAGAGAAAGAAAGAAAAAATAAAAGAAAAACAGACGAATGTGCGGAGAAAAATGACGAAAACACAAATCTGGACATTGATTCCAACAAGAAAAAAAAATTGAAAAATTGCATGACAATATTAATACCACAAACAAAGACAACAAACACAAAAATAACATTTGAAAACAACATCATAACAGAAAGCAAAGCAGACGACAAAGTCAACACCAATAATATTTCGTTTGCACAAACAACAAAGAAATCTTTGACATATATACCTGAAAATATTTCAGATGTGGCACAAAGAATTAAAAACACCAAACAATACATAACTCAAGGGGAAAATGGTATTTTATCGGTAAAAATGCCTCAAGAACTCACCAAAGACATTGAAAGTTGGACGGTCGTTTTCCGCACCATCAACAACATTTCTAAAAAACCTCAACAACCAATACAAACAGAAATCAAAGCAGTACTTACAGAAGTACTTAATGAAACCACTTTCATAAGAAGAGACAGACTGTATGGAAGCCTAGCGATTATTATGAAGAACGAATCGGCGGCAAAAAAATATGCTTTGTCGCCGATTCGTTCGACAAATTTTACCTTTTATCCATCTTATATGGGTAAAAGAACTCAGCGCATATGGCTGGATGCAATGATGCCAGATGTGGACTACTGCTGGCTCATAGTTGGCTTCATCGATCCAGCGAATGACAACGCGATTTCCATTGGGAAAACCTCAGGCAATGCGTTCAGTGGAACAGGTATAGAACTTGTAGTGCAAATGAAGCCTGAACGCATTGCCCAAATACCCGACAGAATCCTATTAGAGGGCCACGGGTATATAAACATTAGCGTGGAGGGGAGAAGGCCGTCCTGTCATATCTGTGCAGGCAGAGGGCACCTGAAGGCGGCTTGTCCCCAACTCAACAAGAAGAAAACCCTGCTACCAACACCAGCTCCACCACCACCACAATAGATAAGCAAACAACAAAACTCAGTCCCACCCAACCCGTCCCTCAATAAAACTACACCACCACCACAACATAAACAGTCACAACACATTACCCAAAAACAAAACAGTCCCACCCAACCCCTCACTCAATAAAACAACACAACCACCGCAGCCACAACACACAACACAGTCTAACATAGTGACATCCATCTCCCCCACAAAGAAAACCAACACGGAAACATTACCAGCAAACATACCTCTTCCCTCCAACACTGAAGACAACCCAACGAATTCGGAGGAAGAAACGGAGTCCTTCAGACAGATTAAAAGAAAACATGTGCAAAACACACAAGACCAAACAACCCCTACCCAAATGTCAACACAATCCAACAAAACACAAAACACTCCTCCAGCAACAAACAAAACCAAACCTGCCCCTCCCCTCAACACTCACACCATCCGAAAAAAAGACATTACACTATACTTACATCAACAGAAACAATAATAAATTAAATGAACTCATAAACAATAACCCTTCGGTACTAACCGAAGGTGTAAACTTTGTTTCTTCAGAAAACTACCCACATTTAAAATTAATAAAGATCCCAATGAACCTCTACCAAAAACGAAAAAAGGATTTTAAGGAGGACGTAGGACCACCCTCTGTCAAACCCATAAACCGCGTCCTACTAAAAAGCTTTCCCCCTCCCCTTCCCCTCCCCAACACAACTCCAAACACCCCAACCCCACCACACACTGAGAACCCCACACCACCACAAGACACCCCTTCACCCAACACCCCCGACCCCATGGAAGTCGGGCGACCCGAACCCCGGGAATCAGAAAGGTAGGTCTCTACACTCTCCTTTGGCTTTGCCGCCCACATGGATGTGTTAAGAGTAGGATGTTTGAATGCACGTGGCCTGGGCTCAACTTGGAAGCAAGCAAAGCTTCTAAATAACCTCAGGTCACGTGGTATAAATGTAATGGTTATCTGTGAGACTCGGATCAGCGTCGTGCGGCAGCTGGCCCCTACCTTTGATGACTTTGAGGTGCATGCATCTCTCTGTCAACCTGGTGGTGGGGGTGGGGTTGTCGTACTGCTGGAAAAACAACTGGGTCTCGCCGTACAGGTTGTTCACTCTGACCCGGAGAGTCGCTTGTTGGTGCTAGACGTTGACAGTAGTGAAGGTGCGGCCTTGAGACTGGTCGCCGTCTACTCCCCTTTCGGAGCTGAACGACCCGACTTCTTCCAGCGTCTGGAGACTTTTCTGGGAACGTCGCGTTCCCTGCTTCTAGCGGGGGATTGGAATGACATCCTAGATGCACGTTGGGACTATGCAGGAGCATGTCCTAATAGAGGGGGGTGTAACAGCCTCAAGGGGTTACTCGACCGTTTTAACTTGGTCGATAGATATCGACTAGATTTTCCAACTGTGCCAACCTGGACTTGGACGAACCATAGTGGTCAATCTAGATCGTACTTAGATAGATTCTTAGTTAGAAGTAAGGATAGGGACATATTAAGCTGTCCAGAAATGCTCACGGTTGGCTATACGGATCACAAATTAGTGACCTGCGTAGTCAATCTTGAGAAAACACATAAACAGGGTCCCGGTTACTGGGGAGGCGAGGGTCCGGGCGGGGACGTGGATTTCGGTCCATACCTCGACGGCCTGCCGCGTCTCTCGAGCGAAGAGGCAGAGTCCTGCGAGGGACCAATCTCGGCTGATGAGATCGGGGATGCGCTGAGCCAATGCAGCAGATGCAAATCTCCAGGTCTCGATGGTATACCTTACGAACTTTATTTAGCAATGCCGGTCTTCTTCTCCGAACTCCTCGAAGCGGTCTACTGCAATTGGCAGCAGAACGGGAGAATTCCTTGTTCTGTAGCCAAGGGCGTAGTCTCGCTGGTGAGGAAGGACGAGAACAAGGGGGATAGTATAAATAATTTTCGGCCCATAACCCTGCTAAACACAGAGTTAAAGATTTTGGCCAAGGTGTTAGCAAAGAGGTTGGCGCTTGTCGTGGGTGGCCTGGTGGGAGATGCGCAGACATGTGCTATCCCATCCAGGTCCATTCACGATAACCTCCACCTCATGCGATACATCATAGAGAGGGTTGGCAACAAACCCGGCTTCGGTGGGGCCCTGATCAACTTGGATCAGTCTAAGGCATTCGATAGGGTCGACCATGGTTACCTGGATGCGGTGCTAGCGGCGGCTGGGTTTGGTCCTGTTTAGGGGCTGGATCACTGCCTTACATAGCAACCACATATGTTCTAGGATCAAGGTGAACGGCTACCTTTCGAAGCCGTTCGAAATCACACGATCCATTCGACAGGGGTGCCCTCTCTCCTCCCTTCTGTACGTATTGACTCTCGAGCCTTTACTGAGGAAGTTGGAGTTGTTGCAGGGTATCCTCCTGGAACCAGGATTGAGCAAAGCGGTGTCGGCCTACGCCGATGACGTAACAGTAATGGTATCGACCGACTCGGAGATCGAGGCGATCGGTACCTTACTGGAGGATTACGAAAGGTTGTCAGGAGCGAAACTGAACCGGGAAAAATCCATCGGGCTGCAACTCGGAACGTGGAGAGGCAGACCGATGCCTCCCGACGGTTTCGTCGGACACTGGACGGAGGGCCCAGTGAAGTTGCTTGGGGTCTGGTTTGGACCGGACCTCCAGGTGGAAAAGAACTGGGACGAGGTTACGAACAAGGTGTTTGCACTAACCCAGAAATGGGCCAAGTGTAAGCTGTCCCTAAAAGGTCGGGCGGAGGTGGCAAACATTTACATAGCGTCCGTCACTTACTACCGCCTGACTGTCGTGCCTTGCCCTAAGGAAACACTCACCACCATGGAACGCATGCTCTTCCAATTTCTTTGGAAGAAGCGCCCTCCTATGGTGAGAAGATCCATCTGCTGCCAACAACCTTCGAAAGGAGGGCTGGAGATGCCGTGGTTGATGATGCGTAGGCACGCATTAAGGCTACGGCACCTACAGGTATTCCTCACTGGTCAACCGGTGTGGGTTCCGTTCGTGAAACGAGCCTTTCCGAGACTCGTCTCGCTCACCGAGCTGCAGTCCTGGGTCAAGCAAAGATCCGGAAAACTGGGAGACTGCCACACTGAGTGTGCCCAGGCGCTCAGGGCTCTCTGGCAAGCGGGCCCGGCCATCGGTGGAGAATCCACCTCATCATTCTATAGAGGGCTGGTGGCTAGCAGGGGCGATGATACCCTTGGAGAGTCGCTTGACATGGAGGAGGACGAACTGGCCAGCCTGTTCGGTAGGACTTTCGGCCCGGGACCAATGGACAACGTCCAGAAGTCACTAGACTGGCAGTTCTACCGAGGGGGTCTACCCGTTCGAGAGAGGCTCTACAGACACGTGCGCCCGGGCAGGGATTCCTCGAAAAAGATTTGCCCTAGATGCGTGCGTCACGAAGAAACCGTTGCGCACGCATTGGTGCAATGTCCGGGCGTGGCTGATCTGTGAGGCTACGCCGAACGACTGCTGTCGCGGGTGGCGCCGATTCGATTGACCGCCGAGTCCGTGATGACAATCAAGCCGCCTCCCCTCTTCACAAAGGAAGCAAAGGCGGTTTTTCTGTGCGTAATAGCCATGTTGAAAGAGGTTGTTTGGTGGACACGATTGAAAGGTCTGAGGTCAGGCAACTTCCTCTCTGGCCATAGTCTGGTCTACTTCTTCCGATATCACTTCGGAAGAAGGATAAGAATGGAGAGAGAGGTGCTTGGCCACAGGCAGTTTTATGAAAGGTGGGTGATAGTGGCGAGAATGGCTCGTGTAAATGGGCCTTCTCTGTATACCATCCTGTAGGTAAAGAAGTGAAGGAGAGGGGAGCACCTTCTCCATGTGCTCCCCGGGCAAAGGATTGCACACTTTTTCGGTAGGGTGTGCAACCCCCATCACGTCTCCTCCCTTTTGAGGTTGTTTTCGATTATTTTCATTTTATACACTTTTTACTCGGTTTTATGTAAACTCCCCCTTTGTATTTGTCCCTTCTTTTTATGCCTTTATGGTAAATAAAGAAATATATCTATCTATCTATATATTTAATCTATATATTAATCTAGCTGTCGTCTGTTCTACAGTGTGGATGTCATTCACTTCGCACAGAAGTTTTGTTCAAATTTATTGAGGAAATTTTGTGAGTTCAAACTTAATTTTGATACAATTGTGTAGCTTGACCCTCCGTCTGAACTGTCAGGCGGTGGGTCAGCTCATCTTTACCCCTCCTAGAGGTGAAAAACCTGTTTTAAAAAAAATTTTGTGTAAAAAATTTCAATCGTCTAACAGAAATGTTAAACGCAGCGAACGAAAATAGTGGTGGGGGGACAGCGGTAAGAGTTGTAAGCTCGCACGCTTTAGTCCTCCCTTCCTTCCCAACTAACGTCATAGAGAAGGAAGGAAAAATGAAAATAAAAACGGACGAATCTGCGGAGAAAAAATTAAATGTCGAAAACAACGAAGAAAAAAAATTTGAAAAATTGCATGACAATACTAATAACACAAACAAAGACACAACAAACAAAAAAATAACAGTTGAAAATAACATAATATCAGAAAACAAAGCAGACGACAAGATTTCATTTGCACAGAAAACAAAGAAATCTTTGACTTATATAGCGGAAAACATTTCAGATGTGGTACGAAGGATCACGGACGCAAAACAATACATAAGTGAAGGTGAGAATGGTATTTTATTGGTAAAAATGCCTCAAGAATTCACGAAAGACATTGAAAGCCGAACGGTCAAGTTTCGGACCATCAACAACAGTACAAAAAAACCTGAACAGCCTTCTCAAGCAGATATCAAAACAGTACTCGCAGAAGTACTGAATGAAACAACTTTCATAAGAAAAGACAGACTGTATGGAAGCCTAGCAATTATCATGAAGAACGAATCGGCGGCAAAAAAATGTGCTTTGTCACCGATTCGTTCGAAAAATTTCACCTTTTATCCATCTTATATGGGAAAAAAAACTCAACGCATATGGCTGGATGCAATGATGCCAGATGTGGACTACTGCTGGCTCATAGCTGGCTTCATCGATCCAGTGAATGACAACGTGATTTCCATTGGGAAAACCACAGGCAATGCGTTCAGTGGAACAGGTATAGAGCTGGTAGTACAAATGAAGCCTGAACGCATCGCCCAAATACCCGACAGAATCCTATTAGAGGACCACGGGTATATAAACATTAGCGTGGAGGGGAGAAGGCCGTCCTGCCATATCTGTGCAGGCAGAGGGCACCTGAAGGCCGCTTGTCCCCAACTCAACAAAAAGAAAACCCTGCTACCAACACCAGCTCCACCACCACCACCACAACAGATAAACAAACAACAAAACTCAGTCCCACCCAACCCGTCCCTCAGTAACACCACAACACCACCACAACACAAACAGTCACAACACATTACCCCAAAACAAAATACAGGCCCACCCAACCTCTCACTCAATAAAACAACACAACCACCGCAGACACAACACACAACACAGTCTAACATAGTGACATCCATCTCCCCCACAAAGAAAACCAACACGGAAACATTACCAGCAAACATACCTCTTCCCTCCAACACTGAAGATAACCCAACGAATTCGGAGGAAGAAACGGAGTCCTTCAGACAGATTAAAAGGAAAAAAAGAAAACATGTGCAAAACACACAAGGACAAACAACCCCCACCCAAATCGCAACACAATCTAACAAAACAGAAAACACCCCTCCAGCAACAAACAAAACCAAACCTGCCCCTCCCCTCTTCGAAACACTCACACCATCGGAAAAAAAGACATTACACTATACTTACATCAACAGAAACAATAATAAATTAAATGAACTCATATACAATAATCCTTCGGTACAAACCGAAGGTGTAAACTTTGTTTCATCAGAAAACCACCCACATTTAAAACTAATAAAAATCCCAATGAACCTCTACCAAAAACTAAAAAAGGATTTTAAGGAGGACGTAGGACCACCCTCTGTCAAACCCATAAACCGCGTCCTACTAAAAAGCTTTCCCCCTCCCCTTCCCCTCCCCAACACAACTCCAAACACCCCAACCCCACCACACACCGACGACCCCACACCACCACAAGACACCCCTTCACCCAACACCCCCGACCCCATGGAAGTCGTGCAACCCGAACCCCGGGAAGCGGAAAGGTAGGTCTCTACACTCTCCTTTGGCTCTGCCGCCCACATGGATGTGTTAAGAGTAGGATGTTTGAATGCACGTGGCCTGGGCTCAACTTGGAAGCAAGCAAAGCTTCTAAATGACCTCAGGTCATGTAGTATAAATGTAATGGTTATCTGTGAGACTCGAATCAGCGTCATGCGGCAGCTGGCCCCCACCTTCGATGACTTTGAGGTGCATGCATCTCTCTGTCAACCTGGAGGTGGGGGTGGGGTTGTCGTGCTGCTGCAAAAACACCTGGGTCTTGCCGTACAGGTTGTGCACTCGGACCCGGAGGGTCGTTTGTTGGTGCTAGACGTTGGCAGTAGTGAAAGTGCGGCCTTGAGACTGGTCGCCGTCTACTCCCCTTTCGGAGCTGAACGGCCCGACTTCTTCCAGCGTTTGGAGACTTTTCTGGGAACGTCGCGTTCCCTGCTTCTAGCGGGGGATTGGAATGACATCCTAGATGCACGTTGGGACTATGCAGGAGCATGTCCTAATAGAGGGGGGTGTAACAGCCTCAAGGGGTTACTCGACCGTTTTAACTTGGTCGATAGATATCGACTAGATTTTCCAACTGTGCCTACCTGGACTTGGAGAAACCACAGTGGTCAATCTAGATCGTACTTAGATAGATTCTTAGTTAGAAGTAAGGATAGGGACATATTAAGCTGTCCAGAAATGCGCACGGTTGGCTACACGGATCACAAATTAGTGACCTGCGTGGTCAATCTCGAGAAAACACATAGACAGGGTCCCGGTTACTGGAAACTTAATTTGTCTTTACCGGCAAAAGAGACTTACAGAAACCGGATTAGCAGATTAGTTAAGGAGAGGTTGACGGGTGCAATCGTCAACAACCGATGGTGGGCATCTCTCAAAAGAGAGATTAGAACAGAATCAATAAGTTATAGCAAGATGTTAGCTGCCAATAGGAATAGAAACGAGAAAGAATTAACAGGTAAATTAGAAGAGGCAATCAAGAGCGAAGATGTGGCCCGAGTGCTGGCATCGAGGACGGCCTTGAACCAGTTTTTCGATGCAAAGCATGAAGGCTGCGTCATTCGAAGTAAAATACGTGCTCTAGGTAATGAGGGGGCCAAAGCCGTTGGATGGGCCCGCGTGACAGAAGCTAAAAGTGGAAATCGATCCACCATCCGGTCGTTGCAAGACGAAGATGGACGAGTGATCCGGGAGCCTAAGCAGATGTGCGAGGCCTTTCAAAAGCACTTTGCCCGATTGTTCGGGGGAGGCGAGGGTCCGGGCCGGGGCGTGGATTTCGGTCCATACCTCGACGGCCTGCCGCGTCTCTCGAACAAAGAGGCGGAGTCCTGCGAGGGACCAATCTCGGCTGATGAGATCGGAGATGCGCTGAGCCAATGCAGCAGACGCAAATCTCCAGGTCTCGATGGTATACCTTACGAACTTTATTTAGCAATGCCGGTCTTCTTCTCCGAACTCCTCGAAGCGGTCTACTGCAATTGGCAGCAGAACGGGAGAATTCCTTGTTCTGTAGCCAAGGGCGTAGTCACGCTGGTGAGGAAGGACGAGAACAAGGGGGATAGTATAAATAATTTTCGGCCCATAACCCTGCTAAACACAGAGTTAAAGATTTTGGCCAAGGTGTTAGCAAAGAGGTTGGCGCTTGTCGTGGGTGGCCTGGTGGGAGATGCGCAGACATGTGCTATCCCATCCAGGTCCATTCACGATAACCTCCACCTCATGCGATACATCATAGAGAGGGTTGGCAACAAACCCGGCTTCGGTGGGGCCCTGATCAACTTGGATCAGTCTAAGGCCTTCGATAGGGTCGACCATGGTTACCTGGATGCGGTGCTAGCGGCGGCTGGGTTCGGTCCTGTTTTCAGAGGCTGGATCACTGCCCTACATAGCAACCACATCTGTTCTAGGATCAAGGTGAACGGCTACCTTTCGAAGCCGTTCGAAATCACACGATCCATTCGACAGGGGTGCCCTCTCTCCTCCCTTCTGTACGTATTGACTCTCGAGCCTTTACTGAGGAAGTTGGAGTTGTTGCAGGGTATCCCCCTGGAACCAGGATTGAGCAAAGCGGTGTCGGCCTACGCCGATGACGTAACAGTAATGGTATCAACCGACTCGGAGATCGAGGCGATCGGTACCTTACTGGAGGAGTACGAAAGGTTGTCAGGAGCGAAACTGAACCGGGAAAAATCCATCGGGCTGCAACTCGGAACGTGGAGAGGCAGACCGATGCCTCCCGATGGTGTCGTCGGACACTGGACGGAGGGCCCGGTAAAGTTGCTTGGGGTCTGGTTTGGACCGGACCTCCAGGTGGAAAAGAACTGGAACGAGGTTACGAACAAGGTGTTTGCACTAACCCAGAAATGGGCCAAGTGTAAGCTGTCCCTAAAAGGCCGGGCGGAGGTGGCGAACATTTACATAGCGTCCGTCACTTACTACCGCCTGACTGTCGTGCCTTGCCCTAAGGAAACACTCACCACCATGGAACGCATGCTCTTCCAATTTCTTTGGAAGAAGCGTCCTCCTATGGTGAGAAGATCCATCTGCTGCCAACAACCTTCGAAAGGAGGGCTGGGGATGCCGTGGTTGATGATGCGTAGGCACGCATTAAGGCTACGGCACCTACAGGTATTCCTCACTGGTCAACCGGTGTGGGCTCCGTTCGTGAAACGAGCCTTTCCGAGACTCGTCTCACTCACCGAGCTACAGTCCTGGGTCAAGCAAAGATCCGGAAAACTGGGAGACTGGCACACTGAGTGTGCTCAGGCGCTCAGGGCTCTCTGGCAAGCGGGCCGGGCCATCGGTGGAGAATCCACCTCATCATTCTATAGAGGGCTGGTGGCTAGCAGGGGCGATGACACCCTTGGAGAGTCGCTGGACATGGAAGAAGACGAACTGGCCAGCCTGTTCGGTAGGACTTTCGGCCCAGGACCAATGGACAACTTCCAGAAGTCACTGGCCTGGCAGTGCTACCGAGGGGCTCTACCCGTTCGAGAGAGGCTCTACAGACACGGGCGCCCGGACAAGGATCCCTCAAAAAAGATTTGCCCTAGATGCGTGCGTCACGAAGAAACCGTGGCGCACGCATTGGTGCAATGTCCGGGCGTGGCTGATCTGTGGGGCTACGCCGAACAACTGCTGTCGCGGGTGGCGCCGATTAAATTGACAGCCGAGTCCGTGATGACAATCAAACCGCCTCCCCTCTTCACAAAGGAAGCAAAGGCGGTTTTTCTGTGCGTAATAGCCATGTTGAAAGAGGTTGTTTGGTGGACACGATTGAAAGGTCTGAGGTCAGGCAACTTCCTCTCTGGCCATAGTCTGGTCTACTTCTTCCGATATCACTTCGGAAGAAGGATAAGAATGGAGAGAGAGGTGCTTGGCCACAGGCAGTTTTATGAAAGGTGGGTGATAGTGGCGAGAATGGCTCGTGTAAATGGGCCTTCTCTGTATACCATCCTGTAGGTAAAGAAGTAAAGGAGAGGGGAGCACCTTCTCCATGTGCTCCCCGGGCAAAGGATTGCACACTTTTTCGGGGGTGTGTGCAACCCCCATCACGTCCCCTCCCTTTTGAGGTTATTTTCGATTATTTTCATGTTACACCCTTTTTACTCGATTATATGTAAACTCCCCCTTTGTATTTGTCCCTTCTTTTTATGCCTTTATGGTAAATAAAGAAATCTATATATTTAATCTATATACATAAATAGCAATTTCTGTCTGTTTGTGTGTTTGTTTGTTTGTGAACCTAAAACTCAAAAACTACCAAACCGATCTTATGAAACTTGACACGTGTGTGGGGCTCATGCCCATTTGATTTCTTACGTATATTTCATTTTAATCAAAGGGTTCCCCGGGGGCACAAAACCCCTGGTGAAAACCCCCGCTGAAATTTTTTTCCCTTCGATTTATATGAAATTTAAAACATAGGTAAATGACAAGATATGATGCCTATTCATAAAATTTCAGCAAATTTCAATAATATTAAGACACCCTAATGGGGGTTCCATATTTTTCTTTATAGCAACATTAAACTTATCTGACAAACATTTTTTCGCCTGACCAATGCAATCAACAATATTTGTTTGTATTATTGTTTCGTAAATGAATTTGTCTTCGCTTTTGATTATGTGTCCTATATTTTGATTTCATTTTTGGTCTGAGAGGCATTAGGCATTTTAATGGGAAATGGGAATACACCCGCTCCTGGTTATTACCGGGTACCTCACCTAGTATATATATATAAATATATATATATATATATATATATATATATATATATATATATATATATATATATATATATATTCAGCGAGAATCGCATTTCGGCGGGTAGAAAAAGCTAAACGAAACGCAAAATCAGAGTTATGCTGGCAAGCGTTCTATAGTTAAAAAACCAGAGCTAAACATATGTTAAAACACCATACAAACTGAAAAAGTGGTCAAGAAGGCATTAACCACCTAAGCCAAAAGACAAGTCAAGCTAAACATAGTAGACATAAAATAGCTACTGTAGACATAAAATAGCTACTAGATTCACCATGAATTGAACCAGCAATCCCAAAATTAGTACTGAACCACCTAGATTTTAACATATAGAATATACACCATCGCACTGCTATTAGCTATCAAACGGTCAACTGGTCACTGGATCATAAATCTCTGAACATTTCTTCCACCCTCTCTCCCTGAAACAACATCAACCCCATTAAGATAGCACAATCAGCAAAACATTTAGAACAAGCGTTTATCAAATGTCTCGTCATCCCAAGCCCATAAATATCATACATACATCCAGCAATTAATCTCTAATTTATTGTCTCTTTTATCGGACCCTCTACGCATATCTATGTACATCTCGAATCTAGTTTCCCATCAACGAATCCTTATAAGAAAACTTACTCAAAAACTACTACTATTTACTTACACGTTCTCACTTATATATTTATTTATCTCTTTATATTTTCCATTCTCTCATTTTCTTACTTTTTAATGTACCCTATCTTATATTCTACTTTTACTTTTTACATCTGTAACTTCTCTACCTATTTACCATACATGTATTATTATTGATGTCATTGTTTAGATTATACGCTATTTTATTATTGATGTTATTGTTTTAATTATACGCTATTTCTCTATATAAGTCTTGCCTCGAGTGAATTATTTTCATATCTACGTACTCTGATGTGTTGACCATAGGTGAATAATGTATTGGAGATCGAATAACACAACATCAAGCGATTAGCGAACTCTAGACTCACCTGATCAACGAAACAATTGTCAGTACTTTAAATAAAGCCCTTATTGTACAGCCAACCATGTTAATCTTTATTCTTTAACTATTATTACTCCAAGTATAACCTGAATAGAAATTACCGCGAACTCGCTGCATAACTATGGAAGCATCTTGTTGAGTCCAAAAAAGCTGTACGTTAAAACTATCCACGACGCACAGTACTCACAACCTCTAACTGGATTACCTATAGCGATAACTTGTTATCCCATATATATATATATATATATATATATATATATATATATATATGAAAAGTGTAATTTTCTACACAAAACGAAGGTTATAGAGAAAATTGAGGTTGGTAATGGCACATGGAATATATAAGAGACAGAATACTTTTTTGTGAAAAAACATAATTTTATAAGGTAAGGAAATAATAAAGGGTATAAAAAATGACCGGTTTCGATGGGTCTGCAAAAGCTTTTGCAAAAGCTTTTGCAGACCCATCGAAACCGGTCATTTTTTATACCCTTTATTATTTCCTTACCTTATAAAATTATGTTTTTTCACAAAAAAGTATTCTGTCTCTTATATATTCCATGTGCCATTACCAACCTCAATTTTCTCTATATATATATATATATATATATATGAAAAAGTTTGTCCTTCATCAGTGGTCTTCCAACCGTCATAGGCATTTCATCGCTTTAAAGACCATATACCTCAGGTTGGTGCGAGCAACGGCTAAAAAAAGTCGTTGGGACACGTAAATAAAGGGGACGCTAGGGTAAACAAACAAAATGGTTTAAGCAACAGAAAGTGATGAAGAAAGAGACAAGTCCCAGATTTCTATGAATATAAATTCGGTGAAATCGTGAACGAGAGAATAAAGACCATCAAACCTGGTTGAAATGTGAGCAAGGAAGGAATTTCGCACAGGTCTAACGGGAGGAAGAAGGGGTCTGGTCTGCGAATTCGGTAAACATAAGTTCTGTGAAGTCGCAGACGAGAGAGAGAGAGAGAGAAAAAAAATTCATACCGCTTGGCCAAGAGCGCGCGAGAAAAGAATTACGGACAGGTCAAACGGGAAGAAAGAGGAGGAGGAGAGGTAGTGATAGAGAATGAGTGAGTGAAGGGTGAGGAAGAGGCTAACAGAGAGAGAGAGACTGCTAGAAAGGGTAAAGATACAAAGAACGAAACAGACGGGTAGCGGCAGAGGAAAAAATATATGTGTAAATATGATAATAATGGAGCTGCGGCGTTGCAAATGGGTTACATATGAAAAAGTGTGTCCTTCATCAGTGGTCTTCCAGCCGTCATAGGCATTTCATCGCTTTAAAGACCATATACCTCAGGTTGGTGCGAGCAACGGCTAAAAAAAGTCGTTGGGACACGTAAATAAAGGGGATGCTAGGGTAAACAAACAAAATGGTTTAAGCAACAGAAAGTGATGAAGAAAGAGACAAGTCCCAGATTTCTATGAATATAAATTCGGTGAAATCGTGAACGAGAGAATAAAGACCATCAAACCTGGTTGAAATGCGAGCAAGGAATGAATTTCGCACAGGTCTAACGGGAGGAAGAAGGGGTCTGGTCTGCGAATTCCAGGGGGTGTAACTTGGAGTTACTGCAGGTTCACCCGGGAAAACACTCGATGTTTAGGTTCACTTCTGTGATGAGGTGTAGAGCTATACAGAGTGTAATATATTGAAAGGATTTTCTTATAGCATTTTAAAGGGTCCGTCGAGCCGCCGATTATTGAGTCGGGTAGGATCGATACTGATCGAACCTTGAGCTGATCAGTGGCAAAATGCGCGTCACCTACCAATAAATACAATGAAGGAGTAATCAATCGTCCTTGTTATCCTTTCAATATATATATATATATATATAACGAAGGAAATGTGGTAAGGAACCAGGTGGACCATAACGCACCAAAGTACTCAATACTTAGGGTAGTAGAGTGGGTAATAGGAACGAGTAGGACCCCGACGGCTGAGCTCAAGCCGTTTCGACGGCTAATTCTGGACTAAATTTAGTCCAGAATTAGCCGTCGAAACGGCTTGACCTCAGCCGTCGGGGTCCTACTCGTTCCTATATATATATATATATATATATATATATATATATATATATATATATATATATATATCGCGAAATAATTACTTTTGTTTATATTTTGTTAGTGTATGAAAAAATATCTGTACACGAATATATATATATATATATATATATATATATATATATATATATATATATATATATTCGTGTACAGATATTTTTTCATACACTAACAAAATATAAACAAAAGTATTTATTTCGCAATAAAAAGAAGGGAGATTATACAATAAATAGCGGGTGTACATTCTCTATTTATTGTATAGTCTATTGTATTGCTATATTTCGAAGACGTCAAAGTGATTGTATAATAACCCTTTGTAATCTTTTTGTTTTTTGTTTTTATATGCTACTGTAGTTAGCAACGTGATGGTAGTATTCCACTACCGTACGTTTATAATGTACATGATTTGTTATGTAAGCAGGCAGAGTGCGACACAATATGGCAAATCAGGTGGTCGCTCAACAAGTTACAAATAGAAACTAAACCTAAGATAAATTTATCTTAAACTAGATGAGGTACCCGGCTTCGCCAGGTTGAACAGTTGATAAGAGAAGACAGGTAGAAGAGAAAACGACTGTATTGGATGCGTTGTCTGGTTTACAGTATGAAGCGAGACCGTGATGTATGTGTGTTACAATGACAAAAAAAGTCAAAAAATTTCCAGATACACCAGACTCTTTGTTATACCGTTCTATCTTTTGTTAAGCATAGAAATGGTTCAAGAGGTTGGTATCACCACATAGATGGTAGTGAGGCATTCTCCACTCAGCCCGACATATAGCTCAACCCCATTTGGCAGGCGAATGAGGTTTGAGATATTATCAAGCTTTTCTGGCTTAATGAGCAGCAGCGCCTTCAAACTGAAACCAGACTTTTCCCACCACGTTCTCTTAACTTCTGAAAGGGTAACGTTTCGTTCTAGGAAAACACCGGTCAGGATCCACCAGGTATCTAACTTCGAGGGGATTCCCAAAATGTTAAGGTTAACTGTTCTTCTCCTTAAATACGATGGAAAAGAACATACTTGTCGATATAGAAGATTTGATGGATTTTATATAGCATTGTTATTCTCCAAAACTGCAATGCTCTTGTGAGATATTTAATGTCGGACTATATGCCTTTCAAGATCCTTTCAACTTATGCGTCTATTGCTGATTCTGACCGTCCCATCTTTGGAAGTTGCTGCCAACACCTGGGAGGTGACAGCTACATTGACCCATGTCCTTGTTCAGTTTTGCAGGTTGTGCCAAACCTGTCTTTATCTGATACATATATTTCAAACCTCTCACCAATATTTCCTAAAACACACTAGAGGGAAACACTTTTCTCTTTACCCCCACCATCTTATTGAAGTGATACGCGGAGAAATGGATGAGGGCTTAGTCGGAGGGGAAATTCCCGTCCTCAAAACATTAAACATATCCACCAAGCTGCTTCTTTCGCCATAGTTGCTAGGCAGAGGAAGGCTTGTTGCGCCTCCCTTCGTGAAGGTGACGTTATCTACATACGCAGATACATCTCTCCTGTGATCCAGTTGAAGTGGAATTTCTCTCAAGATTCCCATCATCCGCAAAAAGCCCTTTCTATTGAATCTAACCGATACTGCTTTAATATTTCTCTTTAACAAAATCCACCACCTGCTGTTTATGAAGACTCCGTAAGTTTTAGTTTAGCTAGTTTACTAATCTGATCCCTGAAATATTTCCGCACAGAGAAAGACCCATTCGATTTCCATTAACCGGGCCTCTGCCTATTAGTTTCTTCTAAGTTGAATGTACATTTGTGGTCCGTGTATCCTATCCCCTACTCTGAATCTGTGAACAACTAACGTTTAATCTATCGATTACTCTCATGAAAATGTTATCTAAATACGCCTTTGATGACCAACTACAATTAGTCCAAGTCCACAGTGACGTATTTGTGAAATATATAGTATCAGATAGTTGGAAGTGTCTGAGCAGGTTTGGGGAATATTTGCACTCCTTCCACTATCGGTTGCACTCCTTCCACTACCGGTTTCTCTCACATAAACAAAACATATCAACAAAGGCATGCAATGTATTTCGCTTTGAGAAACATGAGCGATTCTTCCAGAAGAGGGTACTTTATAAGATCCCAAAAGATTTTGCAGGAACTTTTACTCCTCTCTTTAGCTGTACTTTATGTCATCCAATCCCTAACCCCACAACAAACACTTTATTCGGGTATTTATCCACAAATGCAATCCTCTGGAATTCTTCTTCACACATTTATCATTTTTTTTAAACTATAGCCAACAGAATAGCCAACACAAGAAGCCATGAATATAATCGTAAGCCCGAACCAGTGGCAATAATGATTGTAATCTAGTCTTAGATTAAGTAATTTATAAATCTAACTTCATAAAATAACCAATTATTTTTGTTTGCGGTAACTATTACTAAGATAATGCATCAGTTGTCATCAATTTCAAGGTTGGTTCAGTTTCTTACCGCTGGCTTACCTTAAATATATAAATACTGAAATTCAATATTTCACTGCTAGGAGCACTCGATAATATTTCAGCTGTCTATTCACATAAGGTCTATTAACATCTAGAAAGATACAACCATTGAAAACTAAGCGTGTTTGCCAAGTATAAATAATTAATAAAGTTAGGTTGCACAGATTTGTTAGTAATATGAATACTAAAATTGATAACCGATTAATATGTATAATTTGAATTTATATAACTGTAAGGTGTGCTATAAGGAAATATACATGCTTGTGATTTGGGTGCGATTGAAGCCGCCGCACATCTCTCTTGCCAGGAGAGAAACATGTGTGCCAAAATATTCCTCTTTTGTGTTAACGTAAATATGGGACCATTCTAGCATAGTCGAGATAAATTAATGATTTCTAATGTAGGAATAAGGCCAGCAATTTGAAGGAGAAAGTCGATTACACCAACCCCAGTATTTGACTGGTACTATATTTATCGACCTTGGAAAGATGAAAGGCAAGGATTTGAATTCAGAATATAAAGAGACGGAACAAATACTGCAAAGCATTTCGTCCGACGCTCCAACGATTCTGCTAATCCACTATCCTCATACTTTTAATAAATATTTTCAGTTAACCGAGATAAAGTATTATCCAGTTTTATTTTCTGTTATATCCATTTCACAAGCGCTGAAGTTGTTTACGAGGAAGTCTCTAATAGATCTTCAAATGAATACACTTGGTAAGTACATACATTAAACTTCCTTTTATTTCAATTATATTCTATGATATTTGTAGTTCTATTTTGAAATAAAGTTATCTCATCATTATGGTGGAGTATTTTAGATTTTCTCTTTTTTTTTTTTTTGCCTTTTCCTTTTTATACTTTTAACAATATGTCAAAGTTAATTTGAGTAAAAAAGCAATCGTGCATGCGAGAAATTTTGAAAAACTTTTCGAGTTTAGATAATTTTATATTTCGAATTCATATACAGGGATCTAAATATTTAATATTAATCTATATCAATAGTTTTAGAAATCAGAAGGTATTCTTCCAAGTGAAATTCGTAAAGTCATTTCATTTAGTTTTCTTTCTTATGAACTAATGCATTCTTTTAGCTTGTACCAAATATCGCTTATAGTAGTAGAGTAGGTATGTTAATTTCTTTGACAATAGAAGTAAAGTATGCACCATTATCCTCTATAACATATTGCATATTTAATCCCATTAGTCAATACACACACAATCATTTATTAAACATATCAATTAAGATTACGAAAAATACGTTATATATATATGTGCGTGTGTGCGAGAGAGAGAAGGGGTGGAGAGAGTTTGTGTGTATTTGTGTGTACAGTGCTTCCAGTTCAGATTGGTTGTCAATGATGTATAGCTGGATCCACCATGTCCTACCTGACTGGCATTGGACTCGGAAAGGAGAGTAGAGAAGTGCTTCAAGAACTTTATCATAGATATTACAAAAAATATTTAATTGCAAGACTAATTCTAAGCAACCCCCATCAAGGAGAAAACATCACAATGTTAATGGTATTGACAACGAGGAAAACCCGGATATTCCATGGTAGCATCCCTGACTGGCACCGCTGGAGGGAAGGACACTGTCGGAAAGTACGGAAATCGCTGAGATCTTTAGTCGAGAGTTGATGAAAGATGAAACGTCAGTCCCACAGTGCACATTGTATGTATAAATCTGAGCAAATGTTATTTCAACACTGGTCAACAATATGTTGTTGAAAAGAAGTTAAGGAAACACTTATTTCAAAATTATTCAAACGTTTTAAAGAAACATTATTTCTACTGATGGATTGGCAGAATCGGTAGAGCGTCGAACAACATGCTTCGCGGCATTGATTTAAGCTCTTTACGTTCTGAGTTCAAATCCTGCTGAGGTTAGCTTTACCTTTCATCCTTACGGGTCGATAAAATAAAGTATCAGTAACGCACTGGAGCCGATTTAATCAATTTTCCCTTCCACCAAAATTACTGGCCTTGTGCTTATAATAGAAATCGTTATTTCTCTGGTGGATTGAAGCGTTATATATTGTCACTTTGAAAACACAGTGGAGTAATCTGAAACAAAAGTTATTTCAACACCGAATTTACAATTGTGGAGAGGTTCCTGAGCAGGTATGTTTCGATACTGGACGCAACGATGGGTACTGTAGTTATATCATTGTTGCGTACAGTTGGACGCTGTAGTTTTAAAATTGGAGTGGTGTGATAGATGTAAGTATGGATGTGTGTGTATGTTTGTGTGTGTTTCTGTGTAGGCACATATGTGTATATTTATATGTGTGTGTGTGTGGGGGGGGGGGGGTGTGCATAAGTCTTCCACGGTGCTGCAGGGTGAGCCCGGTCATCAACCAGCGATTGCTTTCAAAAGAAGGCGGACATGGAGGAGTAAAGAATGGGAGAAAGAGACAAATAAAATAGTGATAAAATACTGTATCAAAAGTGAACCTACTAGGAGAGGATACATGAACAGAATGAAAGAACTTTCCATTTAGTAAACAACGGCTAATTGATCAAGCCAGAGCAATTAAGACAAATGAGTGAGTAGTAACAACAGTGTAAATTGAAGAGACCAGAAGAAACATTATATTGGAAGAAAATATTGGCTTCAAAGTTGCAGAGGTTACGGAAGTGAATGCCAGTAACTGAGAGGAAAGTGAGCAACAAAGAACTGAAGAATTCAACTTGGTTGGATCAGGCACTGATGAAAATGATATCTTAGTGGTCATATGAGAAAGAGAAATGTAACATTGTGCAATGGATATCTACAAGGAAAAGAAAAGATGATCAGCCCCCATATTAAGATTGGAGGAAACAAAGTGAAAGTCATTGCTGGAAAGGCCATATCAGTTATTTGAATAATTGAGACAGTCAGTATCACACAGACAAACAGATTTCTACAAGCTGCTGCAAATGTAGTAGCATAATCAGCAGGATATAAGAACGCTATTATGGACTACACGTCGTAAAATTTTTAAAAAAAACACACAATGGGGAAAAAGAATCAGGTTGAAAATTAAAAGGACAAGTGTTGATTTTGGAAAAAATAAACAGAATGAAAAATGGAAGGACTATATCATAACTGGAGCATGAGTACTGAATAAGCAAAAAAAAGGTTAGATATAGTATACGTTGAATAGAAACAACGTCTGGTGACAATTGCTGGTAAATTGCAGAGGTATGCTGCATAGATCAAACAATGCAGACAAAATAGATTGTTTTGAGGCAAACCAAAAAAAATTATTTAATGAAATCGAGAGAAAGTTCAAGAATGATATTAGCTCAAATGCAGATGAAAGCATAACTTTTAGAGTAATATTTGGGATAATCCTGTGGTACAAAATGGAGAAACATTATAGTTAGAGGATGTAGAAATTCTAGCACAAAAAGTACAGAAACAAGAAAACATCCAAGTGACAATTGATAACCTAAAGGAAAAGATCAGTAAGATACCTAACTGGATGGAGCCTGGGCCAGACAGAGTGCAAGAGTCCTGGATAAAAAGCATGCGCCCCCCCCCCCCCCCTTCCCCCATTTTGGTGGAGTAATGTTATAGCTACTGATAGTGCAGGATTTATTGCTATTGGAGCAAAAGGATGTAAGAAAGGTAGTATCGGTACAAAAGAAGATCCCGCTTTAGGATGAAAGTCGAAATAGCTTGGTTAAACTTTTAATCAGCTGCTAAGGATTATCGAGCTCTGTACCTTTAAGATGTGCAGTTTTTTATTCTATGTAGTGGCTATTAACCACTATTATCCGTCAAGATGGGTACTTTACCCGATTTTCTAAGCTACCATTTATAGTAACTTTGAAACTATTGAAGTTGATGAACAAACGTTATTTCAAAACTGGAAGTATCGTTGTTGAGAAGAAGTTAAAGGAATATTCATTTTAAAGCGATACAAACGTCTTAAACCCTGAGTACCTTTTTTATTTCCATGTGTCTAACACACGTGGACATGCCCACAAAGTCAGAAAACAGCACAGTTCCCATGACTTTCGGAAACATATTTTCACGCTCAGAGTTGCTGAAGCATGGAACAAACTACCTGCATCAGTTGTTAGCTGTCGAGACACTGCATCCTTTAAGGCCTCCATGCTTCCCGAGATCCGCCAACACTACAGCTAATGTTCCCCCTCCATACACATACACACATGTATACCATGACTCATACACTATTCACTTCCCTGACATTTGTGTATTATTCTATGTACTATACATACACCTTTGACGAGTTGTAGTGCACCTGAGCACTTTACACAATAATTTCATTATTATTATTATAAACGTTATTTCGATAGTGTATTGTAACGTTACTGTCACTTTGAACATTTTGAAGTTAATGAACTAACGTCCTTACGGTGGATTGGCAGTATCAGTAGAGGCTCGGACGCCATGCTTTGACGCATAGAGTTACGGCCCTTGCCATTCTGAGTTCAAATCCCGCCGAGGTTAACTTTGCCTTTCATCCTTACGGGGTCGATAAAATAAAGTACCAGTAATACACTGGGTATTTGCTGGCCTTGTGCCAAAAGTAGAAACAGTTATTTCATCCTTACGGGGTCGATAAAATAAAGTACCAGTAATGTACTGGGTATTTGCTGGCCTTGTGCCTAAAATAGAAACAGTTATTTCAAAACTGGAAGTATCGTTGTTGAGAAGTTAAAGAAACATTTATTTCAAGGTGATACAAATGTCTTAAACGTTATCTCGATAGTGAATTGTAGTTATTTACTCTCTCTTTGAAAACATTTTTTACATTTTACTTTACTTGCTCTCTTTCTCCCTTTTTCTTTTATTTTTTTTTTGTATTTATGTATCTGATTTTCTAAATAAAAAAAAGTTTGGTGGGGGGGTCCATGTTCCTCCTTTTTATTTACTATATTTGTTTCTTTTACTATCAAATCTAACAAATTTGGGTCTATACATTTTTTGTCTTTTCACTTGATTCTCTCCCTTTATGGAACCCAGCGACCTATCTATTCATCACTCCCTTTCTATTCATTCCTCTCTACCTCTCTCTCCCTCCATACAACTATCCAGCTATTTATCCCCCATCACTATCTTTCTACATCTCCCTCTTTCTATCCCTGTATACATCTACCAACTACCTCCAACACCCCACTTAAAATACCTACCTCCCCTCAGCCTTCCTCCCTGCTGGATGTCGACCACTCGTGCGCAACTGACGCAAGAGAGGAAGGAACTGCTCCAGCTGTAACAGTTTCTTCTTATGATCTGAGTTCAAGTTCCGGCGAGGTTAACTTTGCCTTTCATCCTTACGGGGTCGATAAAATAAAGTACCAGTTATGCACTGGGATAATTGCTGGCCTTGTGCCAAAAAGTGGAAACTTTTATCAGTTATTGGTTAGTTCGTCAAACAAAAAAAGTGTGAATGGATTCAAACCAAAAATAATTATGTTGACGGTGGGGATCTTTTAATTATGCCAGTAGAGGAATGATGTTCAGTTCTTCTTCTTCTTCTTCTTCTTCTTCTTCTTCTTCTTGCGAGGGTCGTTGAGGCAAAACCCTCAAACACTCCTTCCAACGGGTCCTGCCAGAAGCAACCGTCTCCAACTGATTCGGCTGGATCCTCAAGCGAAACCAACCAAATTCATGGACATTATCCAAACATCTTGCTCGGGGTCTACCTCTGGATCTCCTGCCAGTTGGTTTTGCCCGTCCAACGATTCTTTCCTGAGACATTCAAACCACATGCCCATAGTATCGGAGCTGTGATCTTTTCATAGCGGCTCTACAAGGAGTAACTCTCTTATCTCCAAGCTACGCCCTCTATTGAGTAACGTTACTCCAAAGACTCTTCGGAGAAACCCCATTCAGAAATTGCATACTTAAAAGTTATCTACTGGAATTGCCAAAATAATTAAACATTGGTTGTTTTTAATAATTTCTATATGGTTATTCAATGTGCCATAAATGTAATGTGTTAACCTTAATTTATCGTTATAATAGTTTGGTTATTTTACTTAGTAAAAGCTGGATTTAAGTTTTGGTGAGCCTAAGTGTGTGTTCCTGAATCTTAGATGAAAGTCATCTCACTTTTATAAAGATCGGGCTGTTTTGAAATTACATCTCATCTTGTGTGTTTTAATAGGATGATAAGGAAACGAAGTTTGCAGTTCTTTATCATAAAGTTACTGTACTCACTTATAAAATATACACTTGATAGAAATGTCATGTTAAATTACATTAAGTGGATTTTCGATATAGATAAGGAAAATATGAGTTACTTTCCTATATATTTTGATGTTCAAATTCTCAGCAACTGTAAGTGTTTTATAATTAACACAGATTCATGCATGTCTATAATTATTACAGAAGCAAATTAATATTTCAATTTTAGATCAAGAATGTGATGGTGGCAAGCCAGCCACAAGATCGATTTTTTTCAGAGCTACTTCAATTTTCGTATAGGCTCCTTGGTGCTTACATGTGTTACGGGCAGTTGTGTCGAAGGACATACCGATTATTCTATTTTCAATTTTGAGTCATTTAATTTCCTTCAAAACGACTTTAGTCACTTGTTGTCCGGTTCCATCGGAACACCCAAGAGCGCCCCCTTTCCTTTTCATGTAATTAAAACTGTAATTCAGCCTTCGTATGTGCTCGATCAGGAAGCCGATGGTAGTAATAGGGCGTCAGACACCATGTTCAAATTCCGCAGAGGTTATCTTTGCCTTTCATCCTTACGGGGTCGATAAAATAAAGTACCAGTAATCCACTGGAGTAATTGCTGATCTTGTGCCAAAAGTAGAATACTATATTAAACCTGGAAACGATGAAAGATAAAGTTGACCTCGGTGGGTTTCATTCTTCGATAAAATAAAGTCTAGGTTGATTTAATAAACTTTTCCCTTCCTTAAATACTAATTAGTGGCGGAATAAGAGGACGAGGTGGCTAAATTACACTTGGAGGTTGGGGGGGGGTCCAAATTACTATTATTTTGCTACCATAGATAATATACATGCTCAACAGTATACCGAGTTATTTCCCTTTAATGGTGTTTTGCACATGAAGGAAGATCACTCTCGATTACTACTTCCGTCAATAACATTTGGCGGGAACAAGTTACCGCGTATATTTATTTAATACGGGTATCTTCATTATTGATGGTTATAAAATGAGTCTTTGGGTGGACAAATATCGGCCAACATCTCTCAGTAAACTCGACTATCACAAAGATCAAGCAGTTCTTCTGAAAAGGCTGGTGAGTATATTTCATTATTTTTTAACCGTATGTTACTCATAAACATGATAAACATATTGAATTATTTATTTTACTATAGATTCGACCAATGTTTTATGTTACTGTTATTTGGGAACCGAGAAGCATAATATCAACTTAGCTTTAACGAAACCTTTTAAAATAACGTCAGTGTATTTCTAATATATTTTTCATTTGTATTTGTTGAAGTATTTTGTTCTCTTCAGATTAACGTCATCGGTTGCTGATGTTAAGTTCGTATATAGACCGTCATGGTGTAAATACTATCGTTCTTTCATGTTTAAAAACAATTTCACTGCTCACTGTTCCTCCGACGGTGGAAAATACACCGTTTTTAAAACTGCTAAAAATAATTAGTCTGTCCCTAGACCGTTTCTGCCACTTCACCTAACAATATTATTGATGCTTGCTTACACTGAAACAGAACCACACATTTTTGGGATCTTAGCACACGAAAAATAAAACGAGGAAAACAATTTTTCTTCTCTCTGAAATTGAGGGTGTTCTATAATACTGATATAATAAATTAATGTATCCATTTAGTATTTGTGTCCACTTCGATTTACTTACAATTGAACCTAACTTCATAAGAGCAAATAATGTTTCTAAAACAACTTAAATATATGCTTCACAATTTGAGACACCAGAATTAAGTAAAGGCACAATATCAGTTTGTTACCATCGGCATTTTTGATAAAGAAAATTGAAAAATGGTTTCTCTTAACATAATTTTATGACATGTGTACCTTCTAAATTTTAACATTTATATCGTTTGTTTGTTTTTTAATATTTAGGTGAATCATGGTGACTTCCCTCATCTGCTTGTGTATGGGCCATCAGGTGCTGGTAAGAAAACCAGGATGATGGCACTGCTTAGAGAACTCTATGGAAGCGGTGTAGAAAAACTTATCAACCGACCATATTCTTTTGTAACACCATCAAAGAAAAAGCTAGATATAATGACAATTTCTAGTAATTACCACATTGAAGTAAATCCCAGGTGAGACAAGTAATTTTTTTTAAATCTCGTCTCATTTTCACTAATCGTTTTGTTTTTTAACCCTTTCATTATCATATTTCTAATAAAATATACTGCATTTGAATTAATGAATGAAGAACTTTAAGAAATTTACTAAAATGTTTTCATTAAGATGATATTTGTAACATAACTGAACAAAAGGTATATCAAATTATATTGGAACATTTTAATTTAAATAGGAACCATTTAAAATAAGTAAGTGATTATGATTTATAGAACCTGTGAAAGTCAATTTTTGTTCATTGCTAAAATGCTAGTCCCACGGGGTGGAGTGGCTGGCTCAGCGCATCTCCCTAGCCATCCTTCAGGACAGTGTACTCTCCATCCTCTCGGCCAGGGGTGGAGGGTAAGATAGTTTGGCGGTGGAGGATACTCGTTCAGATGTCACACATATACACACATACTCAACCACTTAAACAGTCCATTCAAAATGCTGAAGCTCGCAGAGATGACAAAGGACCGCGACAAGTGGAGAGATGTTGTGCCGGAGAAGATTTGTCTAACACATACAAACGCAAAAAAGCGGATGTGTGATGGTGATGATTAGAGACAGTTCATTCTATACACTCAATCAATACCTAAAGTCTACACAAAGAATCCCTTTAAAATTTAATAAAACACAAATTATCAATAAAAATACATTGACAGCAGAGGATATGTGTAGACTGGAGAAAAATGTGCAATGTAAATGTTTGAGAAAGGCAGAGGTTGGATGAGCTGAGGGAGAAGCTAGATTTAAGGGGAGGCCGAGTGCAGGAGAGAAGACTGCGTTGATGTGGACATGTGATGCGCATGGACAATGACCGATGGGTGAAGAAATACCAGGAAATCCCAGTGGAATGATCAAGAAAGAGCTCGGCAGAGATTGTGAGAGCAGACCTCAAATCGATAAGACTTGCAGAGGAAATGATAAAGGAATGTGACAAGTGGAGAGATGCCATGCTGAGAAGGACCCATCCAACCCATGCAAGCATGGAAAAGCGGACGTAAAAATGATGCATATGATAAAAACAATGTAATTATAGTGTCTGCAAAAATAAATAATCAGAAAGAAAAAAATCACTTTCAATTTATTGTTTACTTAATATGCACTATTAAGAGAAGAGGGTGAACAAAGGAAAATAATTCAACATTTACACACAGAATTTGTGAGTGAGCCCAAGCAACCTTTTGTTACTGGTATGACTACAGTTTAGTACCTGCTCGAATTTGTTTCTCCATAACTTTCATAATAATGCATAAATTTTAATGAAATTTTAGAGAAAAACATTTTTGAAGGTTTAGATTATGATTACTTTGTCCTGGTTTGCAGATTTTATTCTAAACACTTAACCAATCATCATTATTTTTATTTATTTTACATCCACAGGGTTAGATGAGACATTTTGAGGCAGTGTTTTATGACTGCACACCCTTTCTAACTCCAATCTTTTTAATAACGAAACAATTTTGATATATATTCCTCTACACAGTCGCTACTTGTTTTATCATCAATTTAACTTTTCTTATACAGTTTCTTTGTTCTCTCACTTTTCTGCTTATCAGTGATGTTGGTGTGCAGGACCGTGTTGTCATACAGGAGCTTATTAAGTCAATTGCTGAGGTCAATCAGTTAGATGTAAATTCTCAACGTGATTTTAAAGGTGGGTCACTCTCTTTTTCTCACACACACACACACACATCTATATATATAGGGAAGAAGAGTACATTACATAGAGACCAGGAGGGAAGCTAGGCGACAAGTATACTTAGCGAGAAGGGAAGCGGAGGATAGAAAATTCAAGCATGTTTTGCAGCGTGAGGACCAGAAACAGGAGGGGTTCAGGATTGCGAGGCAGTGTGTTAGAGAAAATTGTGATGTCATTGGAGAGAAGTGTGTCTGGAATGATAAAGGTGATCCTGCCCTCAGAAGTGCTGAGAAGAAAGATGCGTGGAAGCGCCATTATGAAAGACTAGCAGGGGTATTCCCAGTTCCCATTAAAATGCCCAGTGCCTCTCAGACCAAAAATGAAATCAAAATATAGGACAGATAATGAAAAGCGAGGACAAATTCATTTATGAAACAATAATACAAACAAATATTGTTGATTGCATTGGTCAGGCGAAAAAATGTTTTGTCAGAAGTTGAATGTTGTTATAAGGCGAAGAATAGAACCCCCCCCCCTTTAGGGTGTCTTAATATTATTGAAATTTGCTGAAATTTTATGAATAGGCATCATATCTTATCATTTACCTATGGTTTAAATTTCATATAAATCGAAGGGAAAACATTTTCAACGGGGGTTTTGTGCCCCTGGAGAACCCTTTGATTACAATAAAATATACTTATCCAAGTACCCTGGGCAATGTAGTTTCAGAATATATATGGTTTATATGGGGTCTATCTCCAAAACTATAGGAGTTTGTGAAATCTTGTTCCATTTATTGGCCAAAATTTTCACTATAGGGAGTTTAACCCCCATTAGGGTGTCTTAATATTATTGAAATTTGCTGAAATTTTGTGAATAGGCATCATATCTTGTCATGGGAGAAAGAGACCCTATAGAGGGGCGAACAGTATAAGTCAGCAGCAGTGTAGTAAGGCAATTAAAGATATGAAGACTGGGAAGGCAACCGGTCCATCGGGTATAGCTGCCGAGATGCTGAAAGCATCTGGGTCAGTAGATCACACCATAACCACACGTATTGTTAACCAGATAATACTAGAGGGTGTCGTACCAAAGGATTGGTGCAGCAGCATCATTGTCAACTGCTACAAGGGTACAGGTGATGCACTAGATAGAGGTATAAAGCTGATGGACCAGGTCATAAAAGTAACGGAAAGAGTTATATATAGCAGAGTTGATTAGGGACTGGGTAAAACTAGATGAGATGCAATTTGGGTTTGTGCCAGGAAAAGGCACCACTGATGCCCTCTTCCTTGTGAGGCAGTTACAAGAAAAGTACCTAGCTAAAAGTAAGCCACTCTACCTGGCATTTGTCGATCTGGAAAAAGCCTTCGACAGAGCGCCCCGTGCTATAATCTGGTGTAGTGGGATCTCAGGAAGCTTAACTAAGAATATAGGCTTTACATGTAGCGGCTGCACTGGGACGGCAAGCAGCAAACGGCCACAAGAAACAAACACCATCAAACTCTGGGAGGGGTCTGTAGAAACAGTAGACAGCTTTTGCTACCTAGGTGACCGAATTAGCAACAGATGTAGGTGTTCGGAAAGTATAATAACTAGGGTAAGAACGGGATGGAAGAAGTTGAGGGAGCCACTGCTAGCTGCAAAAGGCTTTTCCCTCAAAATGAAAGGCAGACTGTATGATGCGTGTATACGAACAACAATGTTACATAGTAGTGAGACCTGGGTGTTCTGTGTAGAAGACTTGCGTAGATTAGAAAGAAACGAAGCTTGCATGCTCCGATGGATGTGTAATAGTAATATACGCGAATGGCAAAGTATAAACAAATTGTGAGAGAGACTGAGCATAAGAGGAATCAAATGCTGTGTGCAGGAGAGGAGGTTACGTTGGTATTGACATGTGATGCGTATAAAGGATGACAGCTGCATAAAAAGGTGCAGAGCACTAGAAGTTGATGGAAGCCGTAGAGTGGGGAGACCCAAGAAGACCTGGGATGAGGTGATAAAAGTCGACCTTACCCAATTGCACCTCTCCAAGGTGATGACTCAGGACCAAGACCTCTGGCGTCGTGCAGTAATACAGAAGACCCGACTTCCCACGGGTACAAGCCGAAACTGAAGCATATAGACAATATGCCCCCACCCCCTCCCACTGCAAAGTGGTCGTGGAGGTGTCACAGCAAAATAGCACCCAGCCCACACTGTAAAGTGGTCGTGGAGGTGCCACAGAAAAAAGCCACCCAGCACTCACTGTAAATGAGGTTGGTGTTAGGAAGGGCATCCAGCTGTAGAAATAAGCCAAAATCAGTTTCTGTATGAGCAAGACAAGGTCAGCCAACCAGGCACTGCCCACAACAGGACAACCTGTCTAACCCATGCTAGCGTGCAAGAATGGATGTAAAACGGTGATGATGATTTATTTATATACTAGTCAAAAGGACTTAAAATTAACCTGGCTAAGACCAAAGTTCTAGTTTGTAGGAAAGAAAACAAGGCGGCGGTCCCTTCTGGGAAATGGTCGTGCTCGGTGTGTAGGAAAGGCGTAGGTAGAAACTCCATTTTATGTCCTAAATGCAAAGTATGGGTGCATAAAAGATGTAGTGGGATCACAGGTAAGCTAACTAAGAACATAGATTTTACATGTGGCCGGTGTTCTGGTGCAATAAGTAGCAGCAAGTGCCCACAAAATACTAGCTCTTTCAATTGCGCAGAGGGTTCTATAGAAATAGTGGACAGCTTCCGTTACCTGGGCGATAAAATCAGCAGTGGGGGAGGGTGCTCTGAAAGTACTGTAGCTAGAGTCAGAACTGGTTGGAAAAAGTTCAGAGAGCTTATACCACTATTAGCTGCTAAAGGGTTCTCCCTAAAAATGAAAGGCAGGTTGTACGATGCCTGCATACGAACAGCAATGTTGCATGGCAGTGAGACCTGGGCATTGTGTGCAGAGGATATACGCAGACTAGAGAGGAACGAAGCTTGCATGCTCCGCTGGATGTGTAACAGTAATATACGTGAACGGCAAAGCATAAACGAACTAAGGAAAAAATTAGAGATAAGAGGGATCAGATGTTGTTTACTCGAGAGAAGGCTATGTTGGTATGGACACGTGATGCGCATGAAAGTCGATAGCTGTATAACAAAGTGCAGGGCAATAAAGATAGACGGTAGCCACGGAATAGGCAGACCTAGAAAAACCTGGGACGAGCTGATAAACTCCGACCTCACACACTTACACCTCTCCAAGACAATGTCACTGGACCGAGACCTTTGGCGGTACTCAGTAACAGAGAAGACCTGCCTTGCCAGTAGGCATCTCTAACAAAATACACCCCGTCCCGCCACCACCCCCACCCCATCCACACCGCCCCGTTCTATGTGAAGTTATGTTGGTGCCGCGCCATCCAGGCCGAAACAAATGAGATCGGGTAGGTGTCACGACAAAAAACACACAGTCCACACTGTAATGTGGCCGTGTAGGCAACACGGTAAAAACCTCCCAGACCCACACTGTAAATGTGGTTGGTGTTAGGAAGGGCATCCAACTGTAGAAAACCTGCCAGACAGTCCTATGCGAGCAAGACAATCACTCTTGCCTCAAGTGGGACTACCCCCGTCCAAACCCATGCAAGCGTGGAACACGGACGTTAAACGTTGATGATGATGATGATTACAGTAAACATTGATGCAATTCAATTCAAGCACTCTGTTCTTTTTCCAAATAGGAATGTCTGAGTATATTTAGAATAAGAAAATGGTGACAACAGTGGCCATGTGATTTCATGGAACCAGTGTCATGATCTCATAGACAGCTTCATTGCATAAGGTTACATCTACAACTACTTCACGTTTTCTTATTCTATATACATATATATCCAACCTGTGCTAGCAAATGTGAAATGATATGCATTTGTACATACTCGTTCACCCACCTACCATCATTTTACACATACTTTCTATTTTGGCATAGGTTAGATAGGATGTCACAGTCTAAGTCAGTACTTATTTAGAGTTACTGTCCTCATACATTCCAAAATTTGGCATAGTTTCTTTGGCTGGATACCCTTTCTGACCCCATCTACTTTACAGTGTTGTAAGTGCATTTTATTGTAGCAAGTCCTCAACATGACTAAAGACCCTCTCTACCCTTAACATAAAGGTTGGTTTTTCCTCCCATTAATTGTTTGGTTATATAAAACAAGAGTGTTTTTATATTTGATAAACTGAAATAAGAAAGTGGCACATTATTGGACCCGTATATATGCAAGAAAGTGTGAGTAGAATAATTATTGTAACTAACAGCAATAATCATCATCAGGCTAAAAAATGTTGAGTGGACTCTTCAGTTTTGTCAAGGGCACAACAACCATTCTAGTGTTGGTGACAACAAAATGCATCCAGTACACTCTATAGTAGTTTGTGATAGGAAGAACATCCAGTTGTAGAAAATTTGCCAAACAAAAGATGAAGAAGACTTTTCAGTTATGTTAAGAGCACAACAATCTTTCTAATGTTTGGTAACATGATAAAATGTACCCAGTACACTCTATAAAGTAGTTAGTGGGTAATAGGAATGGCATCCAACCATAGAAAATTTATGTCAAAGATATAACTTCTTTAGTGCTAGTGCAATGATAATGCATCCAGTGCACTCTGTAGATGCCCACCCCTCCACCTCCTTTCAAAGAGTTCAGTACTTTTGATTAGATACAGACATGGTTTGTGCCAACTCATCCAACCCTTGGTAGCAGGAAATATAAACGTTAAAGGATGGTGATCGTCATCAGTGTTATCATCGTCATCTTTTTTGCTCAGTTATTCTTATTTAAATTGTATGTATTTCAGTTGTTGTCCTCACTGAAGTTGACCGCTTAACAAAAGATGCTCAGCATGCTCTTCGACGAACAATGGAGAAATATATGGCAACATGCCGGATCATCCTTATCTGCAACTCTTCAAGTAAAGTCATTCCTGCCATAAAAAGCCGTTGTCTTGGAATCCGAGTACCAGCACCTACTGTTGACGAGGTTAGCTTTATTTAAAATTACTATAATTGTGTTTAATGTGTTCTTTCCTTCTCATCACACTCATTGTCTCTCACCTCTATTTTACAACATACTCTGCATTCCTTCTTCCTATATAACTCCATCTCTGTATGACCTCCCTTCACTCATATGGTCTCACCAACTATTAAACATGCTAGCGTGGAAAATGGATGTTAAACGATGATGATGGTGATAACTAGATTATCCCTTATCCCTTTAGTCTAAAAGGACTTAAAACTGTGGACACAATGCACCTTTTCAAACTATGAAAAACAAATTGTGCATATTTTGTCATTCTTATCTGCAGTGTTGTTTAACCTGTGGTCAGCCCTCTTGGGTAAGTTAAATAAAACATTGACTGAAGTAGCTCGACTAAGCCTTACATACATATAAAAATATGTACAAGGACTCTTCTAATTCTTTAAATTGATAACTGAGGATGATGATAAGTAACTGAATTTCTTTATAAAATCTTCTAATGCAGATCTGTCGAGTGTTGCAGTTGGTATGTAAAAAAGAAGGCCTTACATTGCCAATAGAACTTGCCAAAAAAATATCAGTAGTCAGTGAGAGAAATTTGAGAAGAGCACTTCTCATGTGTGAAGCTTGCAAAGTCCAACAGTAAGTTAATATTTTTATTCTGTGGTCAAACCTCATGGTGTCAATTTTACTACTCATCTCATGGTCAATAAAATAGTTAAAAGTAATATTCATTCGGTTAACCCCTGCCATCTCATACAAAAGCACATTAAAAGTAATTTGTTGGAAGCCAAGTCTACAATCTAATATTGATTTGCTGTTTTTTTTATTTCTTGATGACTTGTCTTTGGGAACAGCCCCTTATTTTTCTTCTTCTCCAAAATTGAAGGAAACCATTATCCATTATCACAGTACCAGAGTGCAGCTTTTAGTTCAATCCAGTAAAACACTCATGTTATTATTACTTTTAAGGGGAGCATAAATAGTACATTCTGGTAGAAGCTAAAATGTTTATCCAGGGTTAGATAGGCTATACTAATCAGGTCTAGTCCATATTTGTCCTTACTTGTAAAGAAAGATCAGACTTTTCTTCCCCTGAGGATAGAAATTTATTTTGAGAGCTTCATTCTTCAATCGAATAACATTACTACAAAGACCCTTTGGAGAACCTCATTTCGGCTGTTTGTAGTCCCACCCTTGCAAGCAAGGAAAAGCGGACGTAAAATGATGATGATGATTAGATTGCACAGCTCAAAGATCAGAGATTCGCTCAAGTTAGAGCTACTACATCCCAAATTGAGAAATCACAGCTCTGATATTACAGACATGTCTAAGGAGAGAATCACTGGACAGATTTTACAGGCTAAACCAACTGGCAGGAGACCCAGGAGTAGACCTTGAACAAGATGTTTGGATAACATCCATGAGCTTGGCTGGTCTCACTTGAGAATCCAACCAGATCGATTGGAGATGGTTGCTTCTGACAGGTCCTGCTGGAAGGCATGCTTGAGGACTTTGTTCCCACAACCCTCTCAGTAATAAGTGGAAGAGGAGATTAATTCTTAATTTCTTGGGGAATCCTTTATAATTGCTATTTTTTTTCTTTTTCCACTTAACCCTTTAGCGTTCAAAGCGACAAAAACCGACAAGATTATGTCCCCTTTCATTTATTCAAACCGACATTTCCAACGACACGTAGATCTCCTTCTAAAAATAAACATTGACATCATCAAAATCTCGTCAATTCGAGATTACAGCGAGATAAAGCCCTTATGCGCGAAAATTAACTCTTATTATAGTTAAAGACCTTGCGATAACACGTGTTTTTAACTTTGAAATTGTAACATGGCTTCCGAAAGTAGCGACAACGAATTTGAAGGTTTTACATCCTACGACATTCAAGATAAAAAAGAAACAGAAGATAATATCAGTGATTTATCTTTAAATGAATCAGATATATTTATTTCTGATATATCTGATGATGATGATGATAGTCACTTTGAAAGTGAAAGCGAAGATATATCTGACACCATTGAAAAAACACCAACGTGGTTGAAAGAAACAACACCGATACATGTTTCGGATTTTAATGAAAATACTGGACCACAACACACATTACCACCCGATGCTAAAGTACTGGATTATTTTTTTTTATTTCTACCACAAACTTTCTTCGAAGTTGTGGCAGAAGAGACAAATCACTATGCACAACAACAAATTTCTAATCGAGGAAAACCCGATCTGTTATGGCGTCCGACAGATTCTGCCGAAATGAAAGCGTTTTTTACCATAAACATTGTTTGGTATTAAACAATTTCCACGACTGTGGAATTATTGGAGTACTGATATAAGGTTTGGTGACCCTTATATATCTAGTATTATGGCAAAAACGAGATTTATAAAATTAAACCAGTATTTGCATCTGGTTGATACTACAAATGCCCCTGGTAGAAATGAATCGAATTACGACCCACTGTACAAAGTACGACCATTAATTGAAATGTTGACAGAAAAATTTAAAAGTATGTATATACCTGGAAAAAATCTTAGTGTTGATGAAGCTATGATTGGGTATAAGGGTAGGGTTCATTTCAGACAGTATATGCCAGCTAAACCCACCAAATGGGGCATCAAAGTGTGGGAACTGTGAATCGGACACGGGATACTGTGTAAACTTTGATGTTTACACAGGAAAAAAACTTAACGGAGAGAGAAAACACGGGTTGGGTTACGATGTTGTGTGGTCGCTGACTCAACCCTTCCACTTTCAACACAGACATATTTATTTTGACCGTTTTTTTTTCTTCGGTGCTTTTAGCAGAGGATCTTGCCCTTGTAAATACATACACCTGTGGCACAATAATGAGCAATCGGAAAGGGCTACCCCAAGAAATAAAAGTTGCGAAACTAAAAAACAGAGGAGACATTCTCCAAATGCAAAAAGAGAACATGTTAGCCACAGTGTTCAAAGACAAACGGCAAATTTTGTTCCTGAATTCTAACCAACAACCAGGTGTTGGGGCTGAGGGTAGACCTTTAGTTAACCTCTCCTATAATAAATATATGGGTGGGGTTGACAAATCCAACCAATATTGCGCGTATTACCCAGTTGGACGCTCTGGAAAGAAATAGTGGAGATGCATCTTGTGGTTTTTAGTGAATTTAACCATTGTGAATTCTTTTATTGTATTTACTAAAAGCCACAAGGATCCGCCACCACCAAAGGACTACTGCCACATGTAATTTCGCGTGGACATTGCATCCCAGCTACGTGGAGGATATACTTCTCGCAAACACAAAGCTGGGAAAAAATCAAAATTAGCAGTGGTCCACAAAGAAAATATTAATTTTCATAAAGTGGAGAGAATTGATGGTAGGAGGAAGGTTTGCCGATTGTGCTCTTTGCAAAAGAGAAAAACTGTTAAAGGTTACACAATCCAAACCCTATTTATGTGTTCCTTTTGCAAAGTGCCATTATGTAAAGGGTGCTTTGGGCAGTATCACGATAGAAATATTGTCTGACAATATTGAAAACAATATTTTAAAAATATATTAGCACACATATACAAAAACACCTGCATTCACCTGTGACACACCTGTTAATGAACTTATATATTGGGAACATTCTGTTACGTAATTTTACACCGTACACCGTACATTGTGTAAGAGTACATTGCCAATATTATTTTGACTGGTGAAAAGGTTTTATACATTTTTTTTTCAATGAAAATATTTGCCTGGAATGTAGAGAAAGACTAAAACCTTGTACTGATTACACCTGCATTTTTAATTAATTCACCTGTTCGGAAAACTGCTAGAATTGATGGAAATCAGCATCTAGATCATTATTGGATTTTTTTTGCAACAAATCTAACAGGTAAGGCAGATAAAGTTTAAATGTTTGTGTTTATCCATAAAGTTATTACTTTTACACCTGTTAATTAATTTCACCTGCCCATAAAAGTCAAATTTAACAAAAAAAAATCAGGTAAAAATATATAATTGTAAATTATAGTTCTTTAAACATCTACTGACAAAATTTCAAGTCTGCACATAGAAAATTAAAGTAATTACAAACAAATAAAATTGATAACCCTCTTGAGTATAATTAAGTGAAAATAATGCGAATAGATGAACATGACATTTGACAATTCAATGTGAATGCTAAAGGGTTAAGAGGTTATAGGGTGCTGACATGGCAAGATTGTTAGACCATCAGTAAAATGCACTCTGAGTTCAAATCCTGTTGATGTCAACTTTGCCTTTCATCCTTCCATGATCATTAAAATAAAGTTTCAATATAAGGTAGTGTTATGGCTGAATTGTTAGAACTTTGGAGAAAAAACTTTGCAGTAATTGTTCTGTCTCTTTACCTTCTAAGTGCTGTAACAGCTCTGGTGAAGTTGTCTGTATTTAACAGATAAGGTGTCCTGTAAAAAACACTCAAAAACATTTTTTTCCATGAGAAGCATATAGCACTTCTCAAGGAAGTCACCAGGATTCATTTATCAACTAATGGCATAAAAGCGAAAGCATGAGTTTCATGTATAATGAATGGATGTGCTGACCAAGAAATAAAATGTCTTTTCCTTATGGTCTTGTTTTTTGTTGTTTTTTTTTTGTTTTTAAATGCTATTGTAAAACCATTGCTATTTTTTTTAGACATTTACAAATTCAAATAAAGGTGCTGTAGGTATTTTATATTTTTGCCATATAGCTATGCCATTTGAATGCTTCTTCTCTTAATTTGACTGTCTTGGATCAGTATAAATATTTCATTCTGAATTATAATTCTTTATATTGATTCTTGCAAATATGACTTTTTTTGTGTCAGATATCCATTTAGTGTTGATCAGGAAGTAACTGAACCAGACTGGAAGCTTTATCTACAAGAAACAGCTGGATTGATGGTACAGCAACAAAGTCCACAGAGGTGAATTTAATTTTTTTGAGATTAGCCACTTTGATATGTTGAGATGAACCTTAAGCATGTTAACATCTGCCAGTAATATGGTGATGTTTCTGACTACTCATATGAGAACGTTTTGTGTCTGTGTTACTGGGGGGAGAATAGATATTATCATGTATGTTTTTATTGATGGGGATAGTTCTCATTTGAAAGAAAAGGCTTGGAGTGTTTACTTCAGATAGAAGCTAGCCCTGCAGTGTAATATTTGAGGATAATGGAAGGGATTAATTACCTTTTGGGGTTAAAGCAATAAGAGATTTTGTACTTAGTAACTGTGTAAATTGTGTTGTGACAAGTGTCTTAGCCATTTACATTTTGTAGTGACCTAGCTCTTAGATAGCTTCATAAAGATTTTTTTTTTTTTTTTTTTTTTTAATAAAAAAATATTCTGGAAAGCTAGCTAGCAGAAGAAGAGACATGAAAGGAGAGAAAATGGAAAATAAAGAAACAAAGGGGATACAGAAAGTAAAACATTAAAAAAAAAAACAATGAGAAAAGATATTTGAACAGATTGTATGGTGGCAGGGGAAATAAATTTGTTAGTGAAAAGAATGTTGGAGAGAATGAGGGACAAATTGATATTTTACAGAAGGTAAGTTTAAGAACTATGCAATGAAGATACAATAGAAGCAGAATTTCAACAAACTAGCAAATGGTCTGTTTGGGTGAATGAGAAACAATGCTTCTTACCATTAACCCTGATATAAGGATTTGAGTTGAATGGAAATGTTTGACCATCGCCATCATCATGAAAAATATGATGATGATTTAGACATGTAATTCATATATATTTAGTCCTGCTGTGAAAATAGATCCACAGGTACCTTTTTAACGACTTAGGATGAGAACACTGACTTTTAAATTTTGCCAACATGGCACTTGTGGATCTAATTACATAGCCTGATTAAGTACACATGGATTACTAGTTTGTCATCTCATTTTTTGATAATTGTTTCTACTTTTGGCACAAAGCCAACAATTACCCAGGATTATTCTGTGTTGATTGACCTACCTGAATAGGCTATGCCATCCCAACCATACATTCATGGAAAAATGGATCATCATCATCGTTTAACGTCCATTTTCCACGCTAGCATGGGTTAGACGGGAGTTGTCCCAATTGAGGCAAGGCTGGTTGGGTGACCGTGTCTCGCTCAGGACTATCTGGCAGGTTTTCTACGGCTGGATGCCCTTCCTAATGAGATCGAGATCGTGTAGGTGTCACGACAAAAAACACACACAGTCCACGCTGTAATGTGGCCGTGTAGGTAACACGGTAAAAAGTTCCCAGATCCACACTGTAAATGTGGTTGGTGTTAGGAAGGGCATCCAGCCGTAGAAAACCTGCCAGATAGTCCTGAGCGAGACACGGTCACCCGACCAACCTTGCCTCAAGTGGGACAACTCCTGTCTAACTTTACAGTGTAGAACTGGGAACTTTTTACCGTGTTACCTACACGGCCACATTACAGCATGGACTGTGTGTGTTTTTTGTCGTGACACCTACACGATCTCGATCTCATTATCTCATGCTGTTGGTGGGAGGATAGGGTAGTGGATTGGGGTGTATATTTGGTTAAGAGGTGCCTACTGACTAGGTTTCGCTTTGTACATAGGCAAGGCAAGTCTTCTGTATTACTGCATAGCGCCAAAGATCTCGGTCCAGAGACATTGTCTTAGAGAGATGTGTGTAAGGTCGGAATTTATCAGATCATCCCAGGTTTTTCTGGGTCTACCTACTCCGTAACTACCATCAATTTTGATCGCCTTGCACTTTTTTATGCAACTGTCGTCTTTCATGTGCATCACGTGACCATACCAACGTAGTCTTCTCGGATGTTAAATGATAATGAATTCTACAAAATTTACTTACCTTTCCGACTCAGACTGCTGATAATAATAGAATACTACTTATTAAAATGGAAACAAACATGTTGTCAGTCACAAGTTTTGTTTATATTTTGATAAGTATCAGTTTGAGATGGGGAGGTGAGTAAAACTCCCATGCCAACATCAAAAGCAGACAAAATAATGAAGATGAATCTATTTGTATTTATATCATTATTATCCACAGTTTATCATTTTGTCTGTATCTATTGTATACTATTGTTAATCTTCATTTTTGCAGGCTTCTAGAGATCCGGGCTCGTCTCTATGAACTCCTTACCCATTGTATACCACCTGACGTAATTATGAAGGTAAAAATCATTGGTTATTCTATAATCATTAACCTTTTCATGACCATATTTCCAATGAAAGTGTTTTAATTAATTTTGTAAATGATAAAAAGTTCTTACATAAGATTCCCAGGGTCAGCTTTGCCTTTCTTCCTTTCAACATCAATAAATACCAGTCTGGTACTAAGGTGTTCTTCCTCTATCTCTCATTTTGTTGCTGTCCTTTTTAAAGAAATTGGCTGTGTTCTGACATGGAGAGGGAATGGGCTCTGCCAGATTTTTTAAAATGTGCCCAAGAAACATAGTATATCACTGACTTAACCAGGAGTTACAGGTCCATACAGAATGATCAATAGTGTTCAAACCATTAATGTTCCTTTTTTTTCCCCACACTGTCTATTTATGAATATATTATCTGATGTTTGTGTGATTGTTCTGTATTTTTTTTAATTTTATTATGCCCATATGTCAATTTTATTTTTGTTAGGGCCTCCTGCAAGAGTTAATTACTAACTGTGATGGTCAATTGAAAGCAGAAGTTGTCAAGTCTGCTGCTTACTATGAACATCGACTGCAGCTTGGCCAGAAACCAATCTTCCATCTTGAAGCTTTTGTAGCAAAATTCATGGCCATCTACAAACGGTTTATTGAAGAAGGCATTGCTGAGTTATTTTAAATTCTATCTTTTTGTAAAAATTATTCTGAATAAATTATGATATAAGCAGTTTTGTTTCACTGTAATCCAACACAGTTCCATCATACATATACACAATTTACCATGGTAAAATCACACATGAACATACAATTTTTAAAAAATAATCCATCCTAAAGCCTTTCATCTATTTCTCTCTCTCACTCTTATTATCCCCCCTCTCTCACTCTCACTCTTATTATCCCCCCTCTCTCCCTCTCTATATATAGTATGTATTTGTTTTGCGAGATTCTTGATGGGAAATCCATGTATTGAAACAGCTGTTTTGCCCCATAGACAAGGAAGAGGCAGACCTCCTACCGTCAACTTGATGGCAAAAAAGACCCTCATACAAAGTTGGAGCTGGTGAACCAGAGCCATATAAACCATCGGAAAACATGATCAGGTGAGAAAAATTATCACATATGCGATGGGAGTAAGTAATAAAATTACTCTAAAGGGCCATATGTTTAAATTCAATGACAAGAAAGGGGGCAATCATCAACATCAATCACAGTGTTTATGGTATGGTTGGACAGGAGACTTATGTAGACGATATTAATACAGTTGTAAAAGTACCCAAAAACCTTAAGTAAAAGCTAATACCATGCAGAGCCTCCAGTAAATAGCCAACTCCATCCACCAGAGTAATAAAGAAACAATATAACTAAAGCATCTCAACCACAGACTACCCCTGTTAGACACACAACACTGGCTGGAAATGAAGAATGACAAAGTTCAAATCCTCCATTCACATATACTCCAAGTACCTGATCCACCAGAACTAAAAAATTGCAGATAATAGAAAAATCATCTTGGTAACAGACCTGATAAGGGTGTTGAAAAACATGTCCAGCATGTGCAATTCAACAGAATTAGATGCATGATGGTCTCTGAGTACAACAAAAGGAGCAATGGCAAAATTTTATATTGAAAATGACATGAATGGATTTGCCTGCTATACTGGAGCAAATCTTGGAATAGTACAGAAAGGACTGAGGAAGGCAACTACACAGTATGACAACAAAAATTACCAGAAGTTCGTTGACACTAATCCTAGTGACGAACTAGCGTATAGATTTAGGAGAACGTTCTGATCATTATGCCCTACTCTGAGAAAATACACCATCTACTGATAGACTGATAGAAATAGTATAGTGTGTAAGATAAGCCTGCTGATAAACTGCAAAATTAGAAATGTACAGGACTAGAAATAAGACTGATGTGTTGGAAAAAGGATGAAGGAGCACTGGACACAATAGATAACATCAAAATGAAGAGCCTATCCACATAGAACTCAGACAAATTAAAATATATATGTTGTGCTGGTGACACAACAAAAAAGCACTCACTCCACCTTGTAAAGTGGTTGGCACCAGGAAGGATATCTAGCCATAGAAGACCAAACCAAAAATTGATACTATGAGCAAGATGTAGTACATGACCTGTGCATGGAAAATATATATCCACATGTTATGGATAGTTTTTAACATCACTTAGAGAAGCCACATCGCCAGTATAGAACTTAGTGATGTTTCGCTAAAATTAACTTTAAAAAAATAGCTGACAAACTGTGATTTGGCAGATCAGAGTGAGAAATCCTAAAGAAATAACCTCAATCGATTGCAATGGACGGACTGACGATGGGAGACAACCCATCAATTTCCTTTTGCAAAAAGACACTGGATTAAAATTATTGAAAATAAAAGGTGATTGTTCAATCAGAAGTTTGGCTTAGATGATATTCATATGTTTACAGTGACATATTGAGCAGGGGGTGGGAGGGCTAACTTTTTTTTAATACTATAAATAATCATACATAGATTAATCTTGTAAGGGCCCAGATAAAATGTTCAACATGGGGTCTAATGCAAGTTTAAACCATCCCTGTGTCCTTTTATCTCTATATATGTAGAGTTAGATGTTTGTGTGTGTTTATATATATATATATAGAAAAGTGAACTATACAAGCCATGTATAAAGAAACAGTCAGCAAGGTTAGAATTAACAACGAATATAGTGAAGAGTTTAGCGTAAAAGTTGGTGTCCATCAGGGCTCTGTTCTTAGCCCCCTACTATTTATTATTGCCCTTCAGGCTATAACAGAGGAGTTCAAGACCGGCTGCCCATGGGAACTCCTATACGCAGATGATCTAACGCTCATAGCTGAATCAATGGCCGAGCTAGAGAAGAAATTCCAAACATGGAAGCACGGCCTAGAATCAAAAGGCCTTAAAATTAACCTGGCTAAGACTAAAGTTCTAGTTTGTAGGAAAGAAAATAAGGTGCTGGTCCCTTCAGGGAAATGGCCATGCTCAGTGTGTAGGAAAGGCGTAGGTAGAAACTCCATTTTATGTCCCAAATGCAAAGTATGGGTGCATAAAAGATGTAGTGGGATCACAGGTAAGCTAACTAAGAACACAGATTTTACATGTGGCCGGTGCTCTGGTGCAATAAGTAGCAGCAAGTGCCCACAAAATACTAGCTCTTTCAATTGCGCAGAGGGTTCTATAGAAATAGTGGACAGCTTCCGTTACCTGGGTGACAAAATCAGCAGTGGGGGAGGGTGCTCTGAAAGTACAGTAGCTAGAGTCAGAACTGGATGGAAAAAGTTCAGAGAGCTTATACCACTATTAGCCGCTAAAGGGTTCTCCCTAAAAATGAAAGGCAGGTTGTATGATGCCTGCATACGAACAGCAATGTTGCATGGCAGTGAGACCTGGGCATTGTGTGCAGAGGATATACACAGACTAGAGAGGAACGAAGCTTGCATGCTCCGCTGGATGTGTAATAGTAATATACGTGAACGGCAAAGTATAAACAAACTAAGGAAAAAATTAGAAATAAGAGGGATCAGATGTTGTTTACTCGAGAGAAGGCTACGTTGGTATGGTCACGTGATGCGCATGAAAGACGACAGCTGTATAACAAAGTGCAGGGCAATAAAGATAGATGGTAGCCACGGAGTAGGCAGACCCAGAAAAACCTGGGACGAGCTGATAAATTCCGACCTCTCCAAGACAATGTCACTGGACCGAGACCTTTGGCGGTACTCAGTAACAGAGAAGACCCGCCTTACCTAAATACAAAGTAAAACCTACTACAGTCAGTAGGCATCTCTAACAAAATACACCACCGACCCACCACCCCCACCCCATCCACACCGCCCCTTTCAATGCAAAGTTATGTTGGTGCCACAACATCCAGGCCAAAACAAATGAGATCGTGTAGGTGTCACGACAAAAAAACACACAGTCCACGCTGTAAATGTGGCTGTGTAGGCAACACAGTAAAAACCTCCCAGTCCCACACTGTAAATGTGGTTGGTGTTAGGAAGGGCATCCAGCTGTAGAAAACCCGCCAGACAGTCCTATGCGAGCAAGACAACCACTTTTGCCTCAAGTGGGAAAACCCCCATCCAAACCCATGCAAGCGTGGAACATGGCCGTTAAACGATGATGATGATGATGATGATGAATTATTTTAAGTTGCATCGTTTGAATATCATGATATGCAGAGTTTCGTATGAATATCTCAGCATATTTTTTTAATATAGGGATGAAGTCTGCATAGCTATGGGAGAAAATTAGTCATATTCGTGTAGTAATGTGATGATAATGCTCATGATATACCATTTTCACATATCTATTAAAATGGAACACGATCACGTGACAACTCTCTATAACCAGGAAGTGGTAAATTTAAAGAGTGAAAAAAACAACTCTTGGCATTTTCTCACTCTCTCTTTAGATGTGTGTTCTGAGATAAGTAGTAAACATTGGATGTTTGTCTATGTTGTCAACTTATATTTATATATACATACATATATACAGATTTATATATATATATATATATATATATAAATATATTGGTTGGTGAGAGCAGTACAGAGAAGCTGTCAGCAAAGTAAGTGAGAGTAGGAAATGAGTTTAGTGAGGAATTCAAGGTACAAGTAGGAGTTCATCAAGGTTTGGTTCTTAGCCCACTACTATTCATCATAGTTCTCCAGGAAATAACAATTTAAGACTGGCTGCCTATTGGAACTTCCCTATGCAGATGGTCTGGCTCTAATAGTCGAATCAATTAAAGATATAGAAAATAAGTTCCAACTATGGAAACAGAATTTAGAATCAAAAGGCCTGAGAGTAAACTTTGCCAAAACTAAAGTGCTAGTGAAGGTAAAAGGCTGAATTATGAAATTGAATGCTCAAAGTAGAATAAACCTTAGTTAGAAACCAAAGACTTAAGTAGTGGTAGCAGTGGTGGTGTTATTAAGTGAGGCAGCATATTCTACCACCCTATAAAATTTTGGCATACTATCTATGCCTTGTGGTAATCTGTATGTAGGTGGTCGTTTGACTCACTAGAAATGCCAGCCTAATCTCCCTATTGCGTTACCTGCCAATCTTAAAAAAGGCAAAGATACACTGGCTTGTGTACCTCTAGATACACTGTGTCTGAAGAAAAAGACATGATTGCCATGACTTAAATGCCTTTTAGCATTTAAACTGGCTGTATCCAGCCAGAATTCTCTCACATCTTTCTGTTCAAACTAGCCATAATCAGCCACTCATACTGATGTTAAGGCATTGTTCTCAAAATAAGTAATATCAAAATCTCATAGATTCAATATTATGTGAGAAAGTGTTTACCAAAGGGTTAAGCAGAGACTCCCTACATAGATGCTTGGCCTGCTACAATAGCAGTCTAAATTTCTTTCAAATCATACCACACTGTTGTAGAAAAGGAAACAGGACATAATGTGGTCCTGAGTTAAATGAAATTAGGAAATAGATGGAATGGTCTTTCATAATACACACACTGCCGTACAATATTTAGTTACGTCCTTTGATGTTCTAGATCCAAATGCCAACTTTGCTTTTCACCCCTCCAGTCTGTTAAAATAATTACTAGTCATGTACTGAAGTCATTATAATGAACTCTTCCTTATTCCGAAAATTCTAAATTTGTGCCTACATGAAAAAGAACATTGTAACATAATTGCCAAATCACACCCAAACTAACTTAATAGAAAAGGAAGGAAACATTGGACAATGTAGTCCTCAAAATACAAAACATTCATGTTCACTTCACTGATGGAATTCCTTTAATCATTGAATAGAACTCATCTTGTCATAAACAACATCAATGACAATAGCAAGAAAAAGTTATGCTGGAAGTCAAATCTAAATTGTGAGAGATGGCATTATGTTAGTCACTAAAACTACAGACAACAGAAAATATTACTGGAATGAAACTATTCAAGGTAGTTAATATTACTGTAAACTATTAACAGGAATTAATAACAAGTGATAATTAAAATCAGTGAATGCAGAATTTTTCTGTGGATTTAATTAACTGTATGGGTGACAGAATCATGATTAGCTTTACACAGAAGCAACACCATGGCCAATGTGGTAAATTCAAGGCATGATTTGAAAATTATTCTCATTACATCATGTTATTACCTTAATAGGTGACACACGCAATTTTTACACGCCTTTGAAGAGGTGAACAATTAATTTTAATAACAGACCTCAACGTTGAATTTCAATTAAAATATCCTTTATACTGTTATATCAGCCTTGAAATTATGATCATACTGGAAGTAATTCAGGCTAATGAACCTTTCCTTCTGAATATAGAATCATCATCATCATCATTTCATTTTACGTCCACTTTTCCCTGCTTGCAAGGGTGGGACGGGAACTGATTCTGGCTTGATTTCTACAGCTGGATGCCCTTCCTAACACCAACCTCATTTACAGTGACTGCTGGGTGCTTTTTTGCCGTGGCACCTCCACGACCACTTTGCAGTGGAATGATAGGGACCCCAGTCCCTATCATCTCATTTCTACAGCTGAGTAAACTGGAGCAATGTGAAATAAAGTGCCTTGTTCAAGGAAACAACACATCACCCGGTCTGAGAATTGAACTCACAACCTTTCGATTGCAAGGCCAATGCTCTAATCATTAAGCCATAGAATAGAAAATGAAAACATGCAATAATCTAATTCAACAAGGGATCTTGCAATATTATTATGGATTTGTTAAGCACGATGAATTAGCGGAATCCCCAAAAGGGTCGATAACATAAAGCAAAGTCCAAGTAAAGTACTGGAGTTGATATAATCAAATTTCGCCTCTCCATCAAATGCTAGCCTAAATTAGAAATCAATGCTATGGGTTTAGTTAGGATATTCTCTTTGTTCTATATGCCTCTGTGAATTAATACTATTCAAATGTTTTATCTACAAATCAGACTTTACTAACAAAAAATGCAATGGGTGATTTCTAAGTTATTTAGAATTGGTGAGTGAGGACTCAACTGATGATATGGATACGAGATCAGACTACGTGTGAAAGAATTGGTAACTCATGTTCTACTGTGACATAAAAATTCACTCATCAATTTAGTCTACATGTATTGGTTCAGCTCACCACTGTAAGAACAGATCTGTTATGAAATTGTTGAACATTCCAATAGGTTACAATCATAGACTTAAACTTCGTGGGCGTAGCTTCCATTGAAAAATACACAAATGTCAACATCCGTTGCATATATATCCCAGGTTTTGTACATTCCTCAAAGATTCTTTATTCAATAATAGATAGTTTAGCAGACATCGGGGATTCTAACTACATAACAGAAGTTCTTTTGGAAAAGTGAAAGTGTCTTGGTAAAGAGAAACGGTTTATTTTTGTTAAATTCTACCTTATACTGAACAAAATGAAAAATTGATATATATTTCTTGTAATTACAACAATAAATGAAAACATATTATACATACTTCAAGCACTTATGTTTCTTCTACTCTACACTGACCTCGGAATTGAGATTTTTAATTTCACAAGACTCGTTTCTAAACCCACTGGCTAGATTTCTTATACTTTCTGCTACTATGGCTGTTTGGGAAGAAGGGCGCAAGCAGAAAATATGTGCATAGTTTCTTTAATAAGTCTAATCCTAATTTAGTTCCATGTGCGATAAAGTGAAATAAAGTGTCTTGTTCAAGGGCATAACACATCACCCGTTCCGAGAATCGAACTCGCAACCTCACTATTACGAATCCAACGTGCCCTCACACGCCCCTTAAGCTCCCGTGATATGTACACTTGTTAAGCTCCTGCAACACAAGTATCTAGAAAGCATACCTAAATATCTCCTAATCCTATCATGGGATATTGAACATTCTAAAACTTTTATTTACTCAGTAGCTTCCAATTTTCTGAAATATTTCACTTTTGTTTAGAGATTTGGATTTCGGACGTGCCGCAATGGCTTCACGAACAGGTAAACAAAAAAGTAAACGTCAGTCTAATGATATTCACTTCATCAAACGTAGGTCACTTTAAGCTGAAGTCAAGTCACTAATATATGAATACTTTATTAGTTATATATAATATATATATATCCGGGGCAGTGGAACATTTATGAATTGGTGGGGGGGGGGGGACACAAATTTGGTCAATTTAGTTGTGATTAGTTTAACTCTTTGCATTAAAAATTGTCAGAAAAAATTTTTTTTCGAGTCCAAGCAGGTCATATTACATTTGCAGCTTTCAATATTTATAAACTGATTATAGCAAAATGACCTATAAAATCTGTCTCTAAATACACATACTAGCAATTGGCAAATAGTGATATGTGGATTAAAAAATTTACTATGAAGTTTAACATAATTATTATCAAATATCAAGCAAGATAAAAAAAAAAAAAAATTCGATATGCGATAAACATAACATGTACATAAATTGTAGAGCATATATAAATAGATGTGTTTTGGACGTTTGGGAAGAAAAATATGATTATTGGGGATGAGATTATTTCAGTAATCGATGTTACTGTTGTATTTAAAAGAAAAAAAACTTTTAGATTATTTTCCACATTCCACCATCGAAATTGTTATAGGTATATTGTTATACTGGAAAATATCAATGTGTGTGGCTTAATGTTTCGGGTGTTCGGCTCATAATCGTGTATTCGATCTCGGCGGCGCGTTGTATCTTTCAACAGAACACTTTATTTCACGTTATTCCAGTCTACTTAACTAGCAAAAATTCTACATGTATTTCAAAGGGTCAACATTGTCACGACGGATCTCTTTGAGAACTATGTTAGGGGTGCATGTGTCTGTGGAATGCACAGCCACTTATATACGTTGATCCCACGAGTAAATTCTTCTGCTGTTCGAACACCTGGAGCACTCGTCGGGGACGACAGGAATCAACATGAACACGTAAAGTAAATCAGCTTAGCGAACTTTTTCCTGCTGAATGTTAGCTGCCTATTTAGATACGAACGTGGAGTATTAGGAACAGTTTTCAACCACGTTTCTCATAAACCCGATTTGTCGTGATAGCACCACAAGCAAAGTTATCACAACTATATAAGGTTTCTATATTTCTTGTTCTTTGATACTTAACAACTGAATCAGTCGTAGAGGCACTGTAATTATACACTGCATCTTTTGAGTGTTTAAATTTGGCGGCATTTGAATACAAAGTGCAGAGAGACGAATATCATACCAAAGTAATCTATCCGACCTACTCGCGGCTGACAACTTGCCACCTTGTTTTTGAATTTAAGATACATGTAAACTGTATAATCACTTATGTTAATTCATTGTTATTTATGCATATTCTTGTCAAGAGTATAGGCAGATAGATATCAGTGAGCATCTAGTGTGTAGTTGGGTGTAATGGTTTTAAATAACCCCAACAGTGAAACAGAAGCAATTTAACGTAACACCGGTGTGATGGAGTGTGCTAGACTTCCATAGTGATGAAGGCGCAAATCCTGTAGTGACAATAGACTACCGCTGTGTGTGGTTTCGACTTTTTGTTTTAAATATATCTATACATTCGCTATATGCGTATGGTCAGCTATCTCACTGTTGCAGCAATCTCTAAACAAAGTAGTTACCAGTTCAGTACCAAGCAGAATGTTTCTGCTCAACTGATCCATATCCTCAACAACAAGTGTAGAGAAACATCAACTGTTGCAGACATCATCAGTATATACACTGGGTAGTGAAATAAATGCAACATGTCCATACTGTCACACTGCAATTCGAAGTGTGTAATATTCTGTTAGGCAGTGACCCGCTATAACTGGAAAGATTGACCTGTAAGTCACACTTAGTCATTCGGTCAAATACCTGGTTTAGATAATAGTCCTGGTAGAAAAGAAAACATAACATAGGATATAAAATAAGAGACAAAAATATATAATAATTTGTTTCCTTTCAAATTAATGTTTTTGTTTTTTTTCCCCATGCATTCAGTTATGAAACGCTTGGGAACCTTTTAGAGAAATAGCATTTGTTGAGGACACGCAGCGATGTATAGGAGAGAGGAGGCTAGCTAACACTTGTGCGATTAAAATAGTAACATTTTGCGTACGATAGACCGTTCTTAGAAATCTTGATTACAGAGAGGTGGAATGCTGAATAAGTTCTGCGACATGATATTTGGTAGTAAAGTTTTATAGAAAATCGCTATGTTGATCGATGAAATGATAAAGTTCACGTGTATGAATGTGGATGACTACAGGGTGTAAATGGTGAGCAGATACAGGGTGTATATAGACACGATGTAAATAACTTTCGGATTGGTTAATGCGAGATAAAATGTTAAATTCGAAGGGGCTCATTTTAGAATTCTATCGAAAGAAAAACTAAGAAATGCTGAATAAAAATATAGAAGATTGAAATTATTTTTCGGTGAAATGGGAGAGAGTAAAATGATTACACTTAAAAAAATAAAAAAAAACAGAAACTTATTCTTCAAAAAATAATTTCCTTTCTCTTAAGTAGAAGATATGTTTTCTTTTTTTTTTTTTTTGTAGCATATTTTATAACATTCGTTCTCTTAATTTTTATCCATACTTTAGGAATGTAATCAGTGCATTCCGACGCATTGAGGGGAACAAATGTACACAATTTGTTGAAATAACTCGTTTCTGGGCTGCATAGAACAGAATATATATGTGTTAAATACAGAAGAACAGTTTCTGCTTGTTATAAAACGATTGGGCTTATTAGATAATATAAAGTAAAATAGGTAGCTGCATGATGGAAACGACGAAGTTAAAATTGTTTTGAAAAAGGTTGCGGTGCAAGCCTGATTAGGTTGATTAATAATGTTTTCATTTCTTTCCGCCAAGCTAGTATATTAAAGATAATATATTGCCCCTGTTCCCAGCCGTTGCCCACATTTTCGTGATAAGAACCGGGCAATCTTGAAATCCACATTTTATTTGTTTTGTAATAACGCCATTGTCGTCTGCAAAGTTCCTGTGCTGCTGCCCTTTGTATGTCATCTTCAATATATGTGTAAAACAGCAAAAACAACGTTTCATCGTCGCAATTTGTAAGATGGAATAGAGGCAATGGTGCTGCAGTGGGGTGAGGTTGAGCAGGAGTCGACGACCAGGGATTGTGAAATCTGTTAAATTGTTTTACATTTTCATTCCTCGACAAGGATGGTATTACATTTACTTCAGTCAAATGTTCGTTACTCGTTAAAGGTCGTCTTGACCTTAAATCCTGAAAGAAAGGCCTATCTCCCAAATTGTTGCTATCATTACTGTTGTGATAGTTCGAAGCACCATGGCTACACTCTGGGACATCATCTCGCACGTTCTGTGGAGGCTTCCTTGTAGTCCTTACTGAAAATCCACCAGTGATGTTTGTACATGGAACCTGCTCCACTTGCGTAGCTCGTAGTGATGCTGAATACATGACAGGAGGTGCTGATGTTGCGACGTATTCAACGAGACTCCCATGATTGTAAAGAACTGGGCAACCTACGATGTTTCCAAAAGGAGTTTCATAAATGCCAGGAACTGAGTAACTTGGGGCCTTTATATAAGTATTTCCCAAATTGCAAGGAACTGAAGAACCTGCAACATTTCCAACAGTAGGTTCATAACTGCCAGGTAGTGAGCCACTAGCGGCTTTTTCAAAGGTAGCTCCATAATTGCCAGGAACTGAGGAACCTGCAACATTTCCAACAGTAGGTTCATAACTGCCAGGTAGTGAGTCACTAGCGGCTTTTTCAAAGGTAGCTCCATAATTGCCAGGAACTAAGGAACCTGCAACATTTCCAACAGTAGGTTCATAACTGCCAGGTAGTGAGTCACTAGCGGCTTTTCCAAAGGTAGCTCCATAATTGCCAGGAACTGAGGAACCTGCAACATTTCCAACAATAGGTTCATAACTGCCAGGTAGTGAGTCACTAGCGGCTTTTCCAAAGGTAGCTCCATAATTGTTAGGAACTGAGGAACCTGTAACGTTTCCAACAGTAGGTTCATAACTGCCAGGTAGTGAGTCACTAGCGGCTTTTTCAAAGGTAACCCCATAATTGTTAGGAACTGAGGAACCTGCAACATTTCCAACAGTAGGTTCATAACTGCCAGGTAGTGAGTCACTAGCGGCTTTTCCAAAGGTAGCTCCATAATTGTTAGGAACTGAGGAACCTGCAACATTTCCAACAGTAGGTTCATAACTGCCAGGTAGTGAGCGACTAGCGGCTTTTCCAAAGGTAACCCCATAATTGTTAGGAACTGAGGAACTTGCAACGTTTCCAACAGTAATTTCATCAGGAATTGGCTTCTTCGAATCAACTGTCTGCTGCGACGTGGAAGCATAAAAGCTTGGATTCTTCAAATTTCTCGAAATATCGATGGAACTGTAACCTTTTTCTTCAGAAGTACCCATCTGTGCGTTTATTTCTTGCGTGGTCAGTGAATTAGGTATCCTTTTGTGCGTTGTGTTGTACTGATGGCTAACGGATGCAGTGTCAGACTTTTCATCCTCGGTGTCGACGAGAGATTTTGGATTACTATTTTCAAAATATTCTATTCCACTTGGTAGATTTCTCTCTTTTTGTAAATCTATATTTGGTGTATCGTCAGTGTAAAGTTGTTGATTTATCTCATTTTGATTCGATTTAACATGACTAGTGGTTTCACGTTTCACAACATTTGAATAAAGGCTCCTGTTACCCTCAGTTTGTTGATGAAATGTATCATCATCTTCTTCTTCGTCTTCATTGATGAGTCGCATAAGACTTTCTTCGAGTTCTTTAAAATTCATTGTAACCTAGGCAGATATTTTAAGATTATTTAGGAGTCTTATACCTTTGTATTTCGCTCTCTATGACTTACTATTGAATTTCATTTTATATAGTACACATAATTTTAACTTATTTTATTGCAGCATTTTTATTGGATGTTGTTGCAGAGAAGCTGTACGTAACCAGTAATTTTGCAGCCCGGTTTCGATTTTTAATTGAAATCAGGTCATCACACTTAACCTGTTAATGTCCTTAGCTTAGACATGAGCATTTTATCTTCTAATTCACTCTAATCAAAATTTATTTGTTTTGAACAGTTGTTGTTCAATCTCAGGTCAGCCCTGATCTATCAAATATAGACATAATAAAAGCAGCTCCAGCTGTGAACATACCGTCATTTTCTATATCGAAGATCACATTGTCCAATGTATGCTTTCTTTTTTAAAATAACAGGTTGTAATTTGAAGGTTATTTGACAGCTATTTCTAGTAGTTTAAGTGACTGCGTAGAGGCTTCGTACCCAACGAGGTCGAAATACATTTAAAGAAAGATTAGAGAATAATCAACTGACGCTACTAACAATGATATTACAAAAATGATATGGAAAACTAATAATAATTTCTAACAATGATATAAGCTATACATTTTATTATTTCTAGAACTTTATTGGTAATTATTCTATCCACTCTGCAAAAATCATTCTCGATAGGATTTGAACTTAGAACTTAAAAGGGCGTAACTAAATACCACAAAATATTTTATCGGGCGTTCTAGCAATTCTGACATCCATTCCTTTTTTTAATGCTGGTGCTGTGCTGCTGTTAATCATGATGACCTTTTCTTTTATTGGCCACAAAGGCTCAAAACGTTGGGGACAGTACAAGAACGAGGTACCAAATTATGGGGGTTTTTATAAAGAAAAAGAAATTAAAAGCAACGGATAATAAAATATTGAACTAAAGTACGCAATCAAATTGTTGTGAAACTCAACAAACCTGCTACTGAAACATTGAGTATTCGAGTACAATCAGAGATAAATCGGCAGTAAGGAGTGGCACACAAAAAAGTATCCTTGTCAGAAGAAAGCACGCAAGAGTAAACCCAGGGTAAAAATGATGCTTGTCATTTTTTTTTCGACAGCCGTAATATAGTTAAGAAAGAATGTTTATTTCTAGGACGGACTATCAATTGTACCTTCTACAAATATGTCTTGGAACGACTTCGAAAACGGGTCCAACGAATCTGAAAGGACATTGCAGGAGATTGAGTACTGCCCCACGATAATGCTCCTGCTCCCACAGAAACTTCAATTAGAGAATTTCTGGCGAAGAAAAACATTCCTACTCTTCCACATCCTCCCTACTGCCCAGATCTAGCTCCGTGTGATTTCTACCTCTTCCCTAAGTTGAAATTGAACTTGAAGGGTCATCATTTTGGGACTGAGGAAAATACAAAAAAATGTAACCGACGAGCTAAGAACACTCACAGAAAATTACTTCTGATTCTACTGCGACTAAGGCAAAGACGATGGAACCACTGTGTGACTTTCCAAGGGTCGTATTTTGAAGGCGATAACGTGTAATTTCTTATATGTATATATATATAAATATATATAAATAAATAAATAAATATATATATATATATATATATATATATATATATATATATATATATATATATATATATATATATAAATAAATAAATATATATATATTTATATATATATATATATATATATATATATATATATATATATAAATATATATATGTATATATATATATATATATATATATATAAATAAACTACTTCGCTCTTACTTATTCGATATTTACTCCGTCACTCCTATGTGGAAAAAGTACGTTGGGTGCTTGACTTGAATTGCATCAATATTTACTCTAATATATATATATATATATATATATATATATATATATATATATATATATATATATATATATATATATATATATATATATAAATAAATATATATATATATATATATATATATATATATATATATATATATATATATATATATATATTTCGTTTCTGAATTTGTTTAGCAAGATTCTTTATCTGAAATCGTGTGTTGAAACCGATATTGTTATACTTTGGGAGGGTCATGTTGCCAATAAGAAACACACGCACCAGTTGCTTTCACTTCAATTTATTATAATAAATTTATAAATTTAGGAATTTGTAAATTTCTGGTTGGTTGGTTGGTTCCACAACCAGATAGTTGTTTATATATTGTCAAAGTTCTTTCGTAACACATTCTGTGACCTCTTCAGTGACTGGGGATTCTTTTCTTTGTTTTGGTGCCTCTCCTTTGTTCTGTCCTACGCCAATTTGTTTCTGTGTGTGTGTTATGTGCTCAGTCTGCGCATGCGCCACATCCGGGTGTCTGTGTGTGTTTATATTCGTTTATTCCTAGTTCTTTCTATTCTATTCCAAAATTTGCTCCTATACAAGGGGCAGGTCCCATTTGCGTCATTATTTACCATTTTTTTCCATTTGGTTCTGGCTCCTCTATACACTCTGATTTTATCTCTCTGATTGTAACCAGAGAACTGCATACGGTGGATGAAGTGTTGTATGTGTCTCTCTAGTTCTTCGGGGTTGCACATGCGGGACACGTTTTTCATATCACCCGTACCAAATCCGCAATCAGTAAGTTGATTTTGGTATGGTCCGAAACAGCTGAGTTTCGGTGGATCAGATGTTTGGAAGTCATGGGTTTGGCATAATGGGAATGGAGGATTTGTTTTTTGTCATTAATGGTATCTAACCAGAGCTCTGTGTCTAGTACAGGTAATCGATGGTTGGGGTGTTTACTTGGGTAGTCTATAGTAACTCTAATACTCTGGTGGATGGAGTTAGCTATTTGCTGGATGCTTTCCATTGTGTTTTTCTCTAGTTCCTGACTGTTCTCTAGTGGGGGTGTCTTAACTACGATGTTAATATCATCAACGTAGCGGGAGTACATTATCAGGGTTAGGGGGTCTTCTAATTGTTCTTTAAGTTTAAGTTTAAGTCTACTGTCCCACCATACCATGAATAAGTTAGCTATGTCGCCTGCAATGCTAACACCAATAGCTGCTCCTTCCTCTTGGGCATATGTTTTTCGATTAAATTTGAACATATGTTCCTCAAGGGTTACCAACCAGAAATTTATAAAAAATTCCTACATTTATTATAATAAATTGAAGTGAAACAACTGGTCCGTGTGTTTCTTATTAGCAACATGACCCTCCCAAAGTATAACAATATATATATATATTTATATATATATAAATGTAAGTATGTATGTATACGTACATATATATATATGTATACAGACGTACAGTAGCATGCATATATATATATATATATATATATATATATATATATATATATATATATATATATATATATATATATATATATATATATATATATATATATATATACATACAGGTACACATATATATATGTACGTATCAGTTTAGCGGACGTTTATTATAACGCCCGCTTTGTCCGTTTGTAAACAAGCGGACAGCCTGATTTATGCCGTACGGTGTTAAGGCAACCACGTCACCTTTTTGTTCAACACTGACACAGGAACGATGTACTA
>OZ024740.1:147404498-147409498 GCA_964016885.1 Eledone cirrhosa | reverse complement strand
ATATATATATATATATATATATATATATATATATATTGTTATACTTTGGGAGGCTCATGTTGCCAATAAGAAACACACGCACCAGTTGCTTTCACTTCAATTTATTATAATAAATTTATAAATGGAGGAATTTATAAATTTCCGGTTGGTTGGTTGGTTGGTTCCACAACCAGATGGTTGTTTATATATTGTCAAAGTTCTTTCGTCACACATTCTGTGACCTCTTCAGTGACTCGGGGTTCTTTTCTTTGTTTTTTGTGCCTCTCCTTTGTTCTGTCCTACGCCATCTTGTTAACTATATAAACTATAGCTTTGAAGAATTAGCTTTTAATGAATTCCCTTTTCTATCAACCAGTGACCTACACCCATCCCACTCCCTACCCTCTCCTACCACCCACCTGAAGAGACCTATAAATACCATATTTATTTTTTGATACCCAGATTCCTGATGATTTTTAAAGAATGAAACAGTTCTAGTCCTGTAGAATCTCATCTATATTAAAACTTTTATACTCTGCAATGTATTGAGTACCTTACTTACTGTGGTTACCTCCGATTCAACCCGGAATAACGTAAATATATATATATATATATATATATATATATATATATATATATATATATATATATATATATATATATATATATATATATATATATATATATATATATATATATATATATATATATAAATATATATATATTTTTTTTAATTATATATATATATAAATAAAGTTAAATAAAAAGTCATTTGATTAAAATTTAGCTTCGTTTATTACTACTATATATATTTCAGTGACAGCCATCTTTGGCTGTGACCTCTTCAGGCAGTTTGAATTAGTATGGTATAGACAAGTACATATGTTGTTGAGGTGTATAATATTGTCAATACTCTGATATGCCCAGTTCCTGGTTGGGTTGTTATTTCATTGAGGAACTGGAATCATATGAATTCAAACAAACGAATTTCAGTGTCAAAGGTCCTCTTCTCCTCTCATTGGTCAGTTATTAGAACATTCCTCATTCTAAGTGTTGTTATTGTTGGAGTTAGCTTAAAAAATTGATAAAATGGTAGAAGGGACAAGGTGTTAAAGGAACAAAATAACAAAAAAAGTGTCAAACTTCCCATTGGTCAGTTCTGAGAGCATTCTTCAGTCAGAAGTCTATAGAATTCTTTCTGGGGTGAGGCGCCCTGTAGTGTTTTTGTTTGCTATTGTTCAGTACATTTGACCTCTACCATTATTTTGGTAGTGTTGTTGTGGTCAGCTTATATCTTGCTGCTGCTAACAATTTAGAAGTATCCAGTGTGTGTTTTTTCTTCATCCCTCCTGCCACCATCTCTCATAGTGGTTGTGTGGAGGGGGGGGGGGGGGGTTATTCCATGTATATGAAGAAATATAAGGCAATAAATGAAGAAAACAGAAAATAAATAAATAATATAATAAAATAATTAATATAATTTGTATAATTTGAAAATAAATAAATAAATAGAGAATAAAGAATAAAGAATAAAGAATAAAGAATAAAGAATAAATGAAAAATTGGTGAAAAAGTAATGAAAATGAATATGGAGAAGTGAAAAATAATGTAGGATAAAGTGTGTGTGTGCTATAACCAATCTCAAGGTCAGAAATATGTTGGATAGATTGGTATGAGGACAAGATGTTAAGATAAGATAATCAAACTAAATGTGTTTGTGTTATAATCAATCTCAACTTAAAAATAAATATAAGGTGATACAGTGAAGAGGGCAGAAAACAAATAAATTAATAAAGAGAAATCAAGATTTAAAATTGGAACTTGAAAATCAGAAATCTAGTAAATTAAACCTGAACACCGAGCAATACTACCCCTACCACAAGCCCAACGAGAAACTCGTATATGTTAACGCCAAATCAAACCACCCTAGATCCATAACCAAGGCAGTGGTGAAGAGTGTCTCGGACAGGATCTCCAGCCTGTCCGCAAGTAAAGAAATATTCAATAACCACGCGGAATATTACAACGCAGCTCTAAAGAAGGCGGCACATGGCCAAAATATAACATATAGTCCGAAAAGCCGGGATGGGGATAGCCCAACAGACACCCACAACCGCGTTGCCCGGGGGGGGGGGGGGGGGGGGGGGGCGCGAACCATAACAATACAGGCAGAGCAGAATCAAATAGGCACCACGTGCCCGACACCACCACACGGGCGGTGGGGACTAGTGCGCTTGACCACGAGATGGAGCACAATATGAGTAGCAGTCTCAGGCGTGACGCTAACCACCCCAGGACAGACGACCCCAACCACAGGACACGTGGGGGGGACGTGGGACCACCCCACGATGGATCTCCCGGGGCGGACAACGACCACCCCACAAATTCGGGCCGCGAAGATAACAAAAAGCATAGAGCCCAAAGGGGAAGCAACAGTGCGGAAACCACCAGCAACCCAACAAATCTCCAACAAATCACGACGCCCCCGACACACACATATAGGAGGAGACACCGAAAATCACGTGGTACAACCCACCCTACTCAGCGGCCCTAAAGAAAAGCTTGGCCCGATTATTCTTTGGAGCACTTGACAAATGCTTCCCGAGGGACCACAGATACCACAGGATCTTCAACAGACACACTGTGAAGCTCTCGTATTCCACCACGAGGTATTTAGCCCAACACATAGCTAGCATCAACAGAAGTAGGCTTAAAAACCACACACAACCAGAAGATGGCAATACAAACACTCAGCAGAACCATGTGAAAGGAGGGAAGGGGGGACCCAGAGCCCACTCAAGAAACCCAAACAGACCCGAGGACCCCCCACCGAGCCTGGGGGAAGACCAACATGTAACACATAACGGGAACCCTAATCTAGGCACGCAGAGGCCGACCACCCTCTGCAACTGCAGAAACCCCGAATCATGCCCCCTTGGTAATGAATGCCTCAAGAAGAACCTAGTATACGGTTGTAGGGTTAAAACCCCCAACTCTGAACACCTCTACATAGGAGCCACATCAACGAGCTTTAAGGACCGCTGGTACAACCATCGCCATTCATTCAAGAATGAGGCCAAAAGGAAAAGCACAGCTCTCTCCGACCTGATCTGAAAGCTTAAGCTGGACAGGACCCCATACTCTCTGGCCTGGTACATAATCAGGAAAGTACCACCCGATAAAGGGGGATCTTGCATATGCAAACTATGCCTGAACGAGACCCTCGAGATACTAAGAGGTGGAAGCGGCCTGATAAACCTCAGAACCGACTTCTTCGGGACATGCAGACACCTTAGAGCCGGGACCTTTCTCAAGATATATGGACAGTAGCAACACAAGAAGATGTGAACTCCCCTCAAGCTATAGGGACTTCTACAGAACATGAAAACACCTCTCGGCCAGACCTCCCTCAAGTTATATGGGTAGTAACAACACCCTAGGTTGTGAACTCCCCTCAAGCCATAGGGAACAACCCAGGCTGAGCAGACACCATGATAGCCTAGAGATAGAATCGGACACAGCCATTATAATTTGACCAACATCTATATAACACAAACACTTTTTAATTTACTAGATTTCTGATTTTCAAGTTCCAATTTTAAATCTTGATTTCTCTTTATTAATTTGTTATTTGTTTTCTGCCCTCTTCACTGTATCACCTTATATTTATTTTTAAGTTGAGATTGATTATAACACAAACACATTTAGTTTGATTATCTTATCTTAACATCTTGTCCTCATACCAATCTATCCAACATATTTCTGACCTTGAGATTGGTTATAGCACACACACACTTTATCCTACATTATTTTTCACTTCTCCATATTCATTTTCATTACTTTTTCACCAATTTTTCATTTATTCATTATTCTTTATTCTTTATTCTTTATTCTTTATTCTCTATTTATTTATTTATTTTCAAATTATACAAATTATATTAATTATTTTATTATATTATTTATTTATTTTCTGTTTTCTTCATTTATTGCCTTATATTTCTTCATATACATGGAAGAACCCCCCACCCACCCCACCACCACCACCACCACTATGAGAGATGGTGGCAGGAGGGATGAAGAAAAAACACACACTGGATACTTCTAAATTGTTAGCAGCAGCAAGATATAAGCTGACAGCAACACCAACAACACTACCAAAATAATGGTAGAAGTCAAATGTACTGAACAATAGCAAACAAAAACACTACAGGGAGCCTCACCCCAGAAAGAATTCTATAGACTTCTGACTGAGGAATGCTCTCAGAACTGACCAATGGGAAGTTTGACACTTTTTTGTTATTTTGTTCCTTTAACACCTTGTCCCTTCTACCATTTTATCAATTTTTTAAGCTAACTCCAACAATAACAACACTTAGAATGAGGAATGTTCTAATAACTGACCAATGAGAGGAGAAGAGGACTTTTGACACTGAAATTCGTTTGTTTGAATTCATATGATTCCAGTTCCTCAATGAAATAACAACCCAACCAGGAACTGGGCATATCAGAGTATTGACAATATTATACACCTCAACAACATATGTACTTGTCTATACCATACTAATTCAAACTGCCTGAAGAGGTCACAGCCAAAGATGGCTGTCACTGAAATATATATAGCAGTAATAAACGAAGGTAAATTTTAATCATTTGACTTTTTATTTAACTTTATTTTACACTACTCCGGAGTAACCAAACCAACCTGCGCACTTCGTCGAGTGCTCCAGCCTGCATACTGAGGTGTTGGTATACAACCAACATAAACTCAAAATCTCTATATATAAATATATATATATATAAATATATATATATATATATATAAATATATATATATATTGTTATACTTTGGGAGGGTCATGTTGCCAATAAGAAACACACGCACCAGTTGCTTTCACTTCAATTTAATTTATTATATATTTATAAATTTACAAATTTATAAATTTCTGGTTGGTTGGTTGGTTCCACAACCAGATAGTTGTTTATATATATATAGTCATAGTTCTTTCGTCACACACTCTGTG
>OZ024740.1:147354498-147391998 GCA_964016885.1 Eledone cirrhosa | reverse complement strand
TCAATATTAATTAATTTAATAGGGTTTTCTAGTCATTTATCCGGCTTTGTTTCCTAAATTTTTTACTTAACTGCATGTGACACCTAAGTAAATACTTTTGTTTTTGTTTTTCGATTTCCGGTTGATTTTATTTATATATTTATACTACCGTGCGTAGTCTGTCTGTCTGGCTCTCATTCACTTATTCACAAATGTCTCTCCACCAACCATGTAATTATGTATATTATACTATGTTCAATATTTTATATTGAAATTTTATATCATTCCACTCTTTGTAAACGTACTACTGATCTTTATTATTTACCGATTATTAAATGTACCATTATGTTATGTTAAATTCTGTAAATCCTGTAATATGTTTATATTTTTATAATTCTTGTAATGTTTGGATAATATTTATTTACACCAACTGTATAGAAATTTGACCTCCATCTATTTTCTTGCAATGGTTTTGATATTTTTCCAACATAATTTTTCCAATATAATTTAGTTCTGTACAATATTTTTTCTCACCCGGTCTGTAACTCTATATGATTTGTTAAGTTATATGCCATTATATTATAATATGGTTATTTTAGTGTTATTGTAACATTTATATTGTTTGTGCAAATTAACCGGAGATTATCTATTATATAATTATATAGTTTATTATATATTTTATGCTTACTTTTAATCATTTATTCTTCATTTTATACTGTAAATATTATATGTATTATATTTTTAATTTTATTTGTATTTCATTTGTATTTTTATTTTTATTTTTATTATTATTGTTCTTATTTATATTTAAACTCTTAATAAGGGTTAGTTTGTGCTTCTATTGATGGAAATGTGTATTGATATATATGTATATATGTGTACATATGTATATATATATATATGTATATATATATATGTATATATATATATATATATATATATATATATATAAATATATATATATATATATATATATATATATATATATATATATATATATATATATATATATATATAAATATATATATATATATTTATTAAAATAACAGATTAAAGTTTAAGCAAAGAATCGCTGCTTTCACCCTTAAAGGGATATTCTGAAACTAACAAAGTCAATCTGTAAACGCAGAACTGGATATTTCAAAAAACGTTGCAACCGGAGGAAGACAGGAAGACGATACTTCGGTTCGTGGAAACGTTCGCTGGCAAAGAACGGGAAAAAACGAATAATACGTCATTAAAAGGAGCGGTGAAAAACAATTACGCGCGAAGACAGAACCACGTTTAGGTATAAAAGAGGTCGTAGACTAATGTTCTCTTAGGTGGTGCATAGAGACGTTCTCTGGCAATGAACGAAAAAACGAAGATAATAAGTCATATGTGGAGCGTGGAGAACAATAGCACGCAAAGACAAAACCACGTAAATGGTATAGCAGAAGTCGTAGACTAAAATTTTAACTAGGAGACCAAATGAATCTCCGCTACAGAGTTAAGAACAAAGTAAATAAATACAATACAGAAGTAATAGAAATAAATAAGTACATACACGCAAACAAATACGTACATACACAAGCATACGCAAAACCTTACCATAGGTATACAACCACGCACATGTAAATATGTGTGTGTGTATGCTTGTGTACAAATAAATAAATAATTATATAAACGTATATAAGTAAATAAATACGTATATAACAAGCGCACACACATACCTACATATAAATACACGAATGTTCGGAGACGTAAGTCAACTAAAACAAGAAGTACACATATACACACACCCACCATACGTACGAACCTGCATACTCACGCAGACGCAAAACTCCCGTATACACATAGCCAAACCCTAAATACCAGAATATATAAAAATTATACGCCATAACAATCAAATATACGTACGAGAAGGTATACAACCTTCACAAAACATACAGGTAATATATACTTACCTATGCAAATAAGTAAAAGAATAAACAAAACATATACTTAATTCCCACTATCGTACTATCCGTTAGGGTATAACGTGGGGCTGTAATACAGGAAATGTTTGTGCAATTTATGTTTACAAGCCGAAATTGCCTCAGATTTTTTGTTTAAGATGTGGTCTGTGGCGTAGAGTATTTCCAGGGCCTCAGCGGCGCAGAGGTCACATGGTCTTTTATTTCCGTTATACGATCTAGCCCTAGCTAGGATCTCCCAGTGTAACTTATATTGGGTGTGGTTGTCTTTTAGACTCCAGATATAAGCTGAAAGTGACGTCATATTCCTTCTTAGAGGGTAACGAAAAGAATGGGTATGTATGTAAAGACGCTGCTTGAAACTATTGGCAGTTAACCCTATGTAGGCCCTACGGGACGTGGGTGTTACAACCTTACATTTGTAGACAATGTTACTAGAGAGGCATTTCCCGGATAGGGGGCAATCAGCCCGATTCCTACAATTACAGTTAGTACTAACTACAGGGTTGCACGTGTTCCTACGGCTAGGTAGTTTAGCTAAATTTGAAGCTGTGATGTTATATATATATATATATATATATATATATATATATATATATATATATAAATATATATAAAAACCACAGACCCTCCATCTCAACTCACCTTTTGAAAAGCAGAAGAACTGCGAAACCGGTAAAGGAACCAAATAAATATATATATTTTAAAAAAAAATAAGACTCCAGTTGCATTTTCGATTTCATCTATTTTTCTTTATACTTTCACTCGTGTAAGACACCTCGGTTATTTTTCATTTTGTAAAAAAAACCTCACTTTCTAATATATATATATATATATATATATATATATTTGTATGAAATGGAAAAAGTAATGTTGCTACACATTCACATCATAGTTAACAGGAAGGTTTTTTAAAATAGTTTTTGCATGAATTAGGATTACTTTTTGACAGCTTTTCTTCTATATTTAATAATGACTTAGTTTTAAAATAAATAAACTAAAATATTTTAAAACAAATTAGAAAACTACTAACTCCCTATTTTAAGAAATGGATGTTTCCCACTATGAACTTTTCTGATTCTATACAATTTTGGTAGTAACGTTTGTAGGAGTAATGGTTAGGACCTATAAGTGAGGCATTCAACCTGTACAAAGAGAGACTCGTGCAAACTTTTACAACTTAAAAAAGAAACGCCAAGCCTCCTTTAATTTTAAGTAGAGTTTTCCACTCCCTGTCCCCACCCCCAAAAGTAGTCATGTTTCACAATGTAAATTTCCCCTCAGAGGCTCTGTTAGTGGTGGTGGTATAATCCTGTCAATGATAATGGCAATGGTAAGTCGTTTTAGTTTTAGAAGTACTAGTTGAAGTAACAGTTTTTTAAGGTCTCCAAAAACGTCCTCCTTACGGACAACTGACTCTGTACACCAGGTTCGAACATAGAAGAGCCTAACTTCCACTGCCATCGTCTCCATTTCTCTCACCCTCCCCATCTCTCTCTATTGTGAGTAAATAGGGTCCCACGTGTTGGCCGCCCCAGCGGACAGAATGTTTATGGTTTTAATCAAGGAAGAGGGAGGGAGTAGCCATACCAGCTTTCGAGGCCTTTGAGACTTGTGGGTGAAAGTTATCTACAAACCTGACACCTAGTTTGAATGCATGTGACATCAAAGTGGACTCTGTTGAAGGCACCCATGGGTTATATGGCTATATTAAACTGAGTAACAGATTAAGTCTACCACTCAAGTAAGCAACAAAAGCATTGGAATTTAGAGCACAAAGAGATAGAACAAATATTGCACGGCATCTCGTCCAATGTTCAAACAATTCTGCCAATCCCCTGCCTTGAACTGGTATTTTATTTTAACTCCAAAAGAATGAAAGACAAAGTTGAATTCGACAAGATTTGAACTCAGAGCACAGTATTTTATATTATCCTATGCTCCAACACACACACATATACACACACACACGCTTACACGCACGCACACGCGGGCACACACACACACACACACACACACACACACACACACACACACACACACACACACACACACACACACATACACACACACACACACACACACACACACACACACACACACACACAAATATAAAAACAAATTTACCGGTACGACATTAATTAATGGAATATTTTGGCATAGAATCATATTCCATTAGTATTGTCTACATAGAACATAATTAAGAAGTGTGTTGTTCCAATAATAACTGCTAATACTATGGGTAACATTTCAGTTAAGAATGGCGTTAAAGAAAACAATCTCATTGGTTGAGGGTATTTTGTCCTTTGGCTAAGTTTCTTAGTCTAGTTGGTTAGCTAGCTGGTCAGTTGGTTGATTTGTGAATCAATTGATTAATTAGGTTGGCTAGTTGGCTGGGTTTGTGGGTTGGTTGGTTAGTATTTAAATTACTAGCTGGTATTAGTGTTTCTACTTCCCGTTTGGTTCCACAACAATTTCAACCATTATAACTTTAGAGGCAAATGCTACAGAAAAGGCGAGCAAGATTCCCATAATGGCATTGTATGTCAGTGCAATGTCGAATACCCACAAGGAGAAGAAGAAAAATATGCAAATGAGTGAGATACAGATATGCAAATGCAAGACAGATAAGCGAAAACATGACAAACAATGCAAAAATGGAAGGGAAGCATGAATTTAGTGTTAAAATGTTTAATACAAAGAATATTAAAAAGATAAGGCAATAGCACTCAGTTGGATGATGATAGCCTGCGAATCAGAGTTACCTTGAGGCTCGGCCTTCAGTTCTGCGAGCCACACAAATGTCGCTGCAGATCCACTGTAAACTCTTACGGCCTCCACCCGCTGTCCTGTCGCTACAGTACCGGCCAGCTTCCACGCCATGCTGTTCTCAACGAGGTCCTAAAGCATGACTTGGTTGCTACAGTCTGGTGGAGTCTGCAACTAATGCAGGCTGTGCTGCACTTCGGGGCCGAGGAGGGTAAATCTTCACATATCGGTCGCTCTCCGTGGAGACTTCTGGTGTCCTTGGCCCGAGGGCCACCTCTCTGCTCGCTCACCACCACCAGCACAGAGCCTCACGTGTTGGAATGGCTCTTCCAGCGCGCCACCCTCATCGTTTTCCGGAGAAACACCTTCTCTATTCCGATAGGCCGAAAGGTTATCAGCACGTGGGTCCCCATTTATTCATAACTGTGAGAGATGGGGAGAGCGTGAGAGACTGAGGCAGTAACAGTGGGAGTTTGGTTTCTTTGTCTTCGGACCTGGTGTATATGTATATATTAATTCACTGCACCACATGTTACATAGTGTATATTAGAAAATCAAACATAAACAAAGATTAAGCTGAAATGGTCAGTCTAATTTGCATATAATGCATTCGTTGATGATGTGACTAATTATGACCATTTTATTAATGAGAATATTAGTTATATTTTTATTCCTCCATATAAGTCACTGAATCAATATTCTCGAGTGTGTATGTAAATGCTATTTAGGTAACTGGAAACTAAATTAGGGTAATGTAATACCTCACTACACACATCGACTAACACAGGGACCGACACATATATACATGCACACACGATTGCGTGCGCCTATAGTGACATAAACATTGATATTTGAACACATGAAATGACACATACATGTGTTTACATTGATGCATACATACGTTTGTACTGATACATGTATATTCACATACATACCTCCACTGATACGCGTGCATTTCAAATCCCGCCGAGGTTAACTTTGCCTTTCATCCTTACAGGGTCGATAAAATAAAGTACCAGTAATACACTGGGTAATTGCTGGCCTTGTGCCAAAAGTAGAAACAATTATATGGTGACATGTGAACACTCACGGGCAGTGGTGGACTGGGTCTAAAAGTATTGGTTGCCAGGAGATGAAGGGGGCCCACCTACATATAGAATGCTATCATTTGTTTGTTAAAATAATCAAATTAAATTAATTCAACAGTTAAACACATAGGAATAAGGTTGTTACCAAAGAGCCAGAAGATTGACAAGTCGACCCTAAATATGACTAATAACTCTTGGAAAGCCATGAACGACACCACATCTTTTAAACTTTGATTTTGAAAGTAGATTTATATTTATTAATTTTCATTATACCTTTGTAACTGTCTCGCCCGCCTAGTTGGAGGAATCATAGACGGTGGTGATCCTGGTCTGAATTTCGATCCTGGTCAGGAGTAGGGTACCCGGTAAACCTTTTCAGTTTTTTTCTATGGGATGTAAAATGAAAACTGAAAAAGTTTACATGTGCCTCTCGACCAGGATTGAACCAAAGACCAGGATCGCCACGTCTCTAGTACCTACCGCTAGTCCACTGAGACAGCTACGAAGGTCTATTGAAAATTCATACTTATAAACCTACTTTCAAAATGTTCAACACAAAATGATGTGGTGTTGTTCATGTCTTTCTTAATGGTATTGCTCCTACTTAAGGACGACTTCTAAATCAGTTGGGTGTTCCATGTAACATCCTCGTTCTGTTTCTCATCTATCTAGACTATATTTTAACCTATAATCAATGTTTCATTTCTGTTGCACCTTATTTCTCCCCCCCCCCCCCCCCACTCTCTCTTTCTCTCTGTGATATTTGAATCTACTATGATTTGGGCTTACTTTATTCATATATATATATGTTTTTGCATGTCAGTTAGATTCAAAGTTACAATGAGGCTCACTTGCCATTGGGCAACCTGGCAACCTGGCCAGTCCGCCACTGCACACAGCCACATACACACACACATTATAATTGTAGTATGTATGTATGAACCAGTAACTACTGTGGAGGTCTTAAAGGTGCAGCATTGACATACGGCTTATCAGGACATTTTAAAAAACCCGGCGGAGCCCAGCTCCTCTCCATGGTAATACACATCCACAAAAGCATTAACACACACACTGATACACATTGAGAGGCTCACATTCTCATGCACGAACTAAGGTTATAGACATATTTGAAATGAGTGACCCTGCGATAATCTTCTGCGAAACACCCATAACGGATCGATACACAAGAAAAAAACTAAAAACACGTAAACGAACCTTCATGGTTTTTCTTAATATATATATATATACAAAATAATACTATACACATACATATAGCTACATAACTATAAGATTTTTTTAAATAATCAATTAATCAGAGTTATATAACAATTTTTTCTTCAAACAGTCGACTGTACAGTATCGCTGACTGGTATGCTGCCAGAGTGCAACTAAAGTGCACCAGGACCGTGAGGCTCTTGGTTTTTCAAGCGATCCCTCAATGAAAGGACGAATTCTTGAACTGGCTGCTACACGTGAAAAATTCTCAGGAGCGAGAATTATCACGTGGTATAACGGTCGCAGAAGGGTGGTAAAGGCTGGACGTTTGGCGATTATTATACTTGCTAGAAGAAGCAGCCAATACCCGTTTATTTCATTCATTCAACCGTAAGGGAGTTGGGACAAAATAATAAAATACACATACACATAGATACATAAGTATATTTAGAAATAGTATCTAAATTGGAGGAAGTTAATAGATGATATATATGTATGTGTTGAGAATGTGTTTATTTGTGTATTGTATCACAGAAGTCACCATTGAAGATGTTAAAAGCAATGTTGTGGCATCATACGACTTTATAATGTTTATAATATATAATTTATTTACAAACAGATTACAAAGGTTTAGCTGGCATGCCATAATGAAGTGAATAGACAAATTAAGAGTTTAAGGAGGTACGGTCAACTGGCTGAGGCGTTAGCCAGACCCGTAATGATATTTGTTGCTACATATTGTCTATGCTTGAGGAACGAAATCAAGAGATGTTTACCATCACGGTGTCGAGCTGCAAGAGAGAGATTTTTGAATAGAAGCGGAATGTTTCCCTCTGGGCGGAAGTCGAGATACATTTCCCTACGCTGGTAGCGATTGGCTGAACTGAGCCAAACAACGTACGGAGAATGTATCCATGAGCCCTCGGAATGTACGTCACTACATATATATATATGTGGTATTCCTCCTTTAACAATTTTGCTCAATGAGAGACTTTTAGAAAATAATCAATTAATCAGAACAATTAAAAATGTGAAGAGAAAATAAGCAAAATATACCTAATTTTTTCTTCAAAGTCATTGAGCAAAACTGGCAAATATATTAAGGAAAACGTTAAAACTTGTGGAAGACTAAACGCACAAATTAAAATTTATTAGTAATAAATATACCGTCTAATAATCTAGCTTATATATGTATATACATATACGATAATATATATATATATATATATATATATATATATATATATATATATATAACGAAGGAAGTGTGGTAAGGAACCAGGTGAACCATAACGCAGCAGAGTACTCGATACTTTGCGTAGTAGAGTAGGTAATAGGAAAATGTTCAGGACCTCGACGGCAGAGCTCAACCCGTTTCGACGGCTATTGAAAAGTTCGGCTTTTATTATCACGCTAAAAATCTAAGGATTAAATTAGATTTTTAGCGTGGTAATAAAGGCCGAACTTTTCAAGGGGTAATTCCATATATGGTCATGCGATAATCATGCAATTTATTACCACGCTAAAAATCTAATTTAATCCAGAAATAGCCGTCGAAACGGCTTGAGCTCTGCTGCTGGAGTCCTGAACATTTTCCTATATATATATATATATATATATATATATATATATATATATATATATCATCATCATCATTTCTTTTGAATGAAACATTTCTAATCCTATAGAAGCCATTTCTATATTAAACTTGATGTTTACACTCTACTAATATATTGAGTATCTTATTTAACTGTGGTTACCCCTGATTGAACCCGAAACTCACATTATATAATATGTATATAAAGCGAGATATAATATAGTATATACGAGTATATTGCCATTTTTGAGTTGATTTATATGCATTATTAGAGTGTCACAGACAAAGTTGAAATGTGACAACAGTACTAAGAATGTCACATCTTCACTGATATACAAAGTAACTCTCCTATGAGTTCTTTCCTTCCTGTCAGTACTTCAATAGAAATATGCAAATGTTTATTTGCAATTCACACCAGTGTCAACCCATAAGCATTTTTCTTTCTACTAAACAGGTTACTGCTGCTATAAGTACCTAATCATTACACCTACTACACAAATCATAAACATTTGTTTAGTCATTTCCAATTCATTACAAAAGTAGTTGTTTCTATTTCTGGGTTTCCCAAGCATTGTCAACATTAGTGCAGATGTCTTCTATTGTCTTTACTCTTTGTTTTCATGTATATATATATATATATATATATATATATACATATATATATATGAATGTGTGTGTATGTTTGCGTATGTGTGTGTGTTACCAATTAATCATAACGACTTAAGTTCACACTATATGCAAATAAGTCGGATATGTACACTACATGTCCAAATTATTTCTGTTGATGCTTGCATGGTCTGGATTCGATGCTGGTTGTATTGGTTCTACGAAAGATAATTGAAAATATCTTCTGGGGACACTGAATATTAAAGGCCTCAGGGCCTTAATATGCCGGCTGTATTTGGTCCATATATTACACCCATATAAGGGAGGGGAGACACATACTGCTTGGTATGAAGCTTGAGATGGTTGGTTCTAGGTTTTGTGCATATCTTTCGTTACATAGCCCTTTTTCTTAGCCTTCAAAAAGCAACAGAGTCCTATCTGTGGCGGTGTAGAGTCTTCTTTTCTAGTGTGCAATCATTGGGAATTATGCTGCCAAGGTGTTTGAATTGGGAGAAAGTTGAAGTGTCCGATGGTGGCTTGTTGAGCTTCTGGAGTGTGAGCTCCCAGAGTGCAATCAACAGCAGTTGAATGATCTGTTAAGATCTGAGCGTAGTGGTAAGCTTCAATCATCGGGTGTTGAAGAGGTTCCCATCAAGTCGAAAGTTCATAGTGACCCCTGCCTCCCTTTCTACCCTTCTGTGTAATATTGTTGCCACAGGAATATATGAAGAATATATTGACCCATACATGAACCAGCACATGATATTGTCCGACTCCTCTCTTTACATTAAAGGGCTCAGATTACAAAACCCTCCAGTAACAACTCGCGCCACCAAACCCACATGGAACTGGCGTAGAAAATTTGCAACAATGCACATTTGGATTCTCCAAATTTCATTCCAATGTCTGTAGAGAAATGGGTAATGAGGTCCAGTTGGTGCTGATGTTGTTGATATTTGGCCTATGCAATTTCTTGTTGGTTCCGTTGATCGAGCATATGGAACACTCATCGTCGAGGCTGATGGAAGTCCATTAGATGTTTGTAAGTAAGTAAGTATGTAGGCATGTATTTATGTGTGTGTGTGTGTGTGTGTGTATGTGAATGACAAATTAGTTAAAACAATTAAAATTATTTAGAGATATGAGTAAATGTATACCTATACGTAGGTGTGTGGTGTACTTGCAATCAGATTATGAGTGTGTATTTCTCTCTCGTAAATGGGTAGGTGCACGTGATTAGTTTTTATATAGATGTGTGGGGGGGGGGGTCATATGCACGCATGTAGTTGTGCATATATATTAATTCCAGGAAACTCAAATTGACTTGTATATATTTACTGTACCACTAGTCTAGTCGATTGTATTTGAAGGATATGGGTCAATTTGCTTTTGTTCATCATTCTTGGGAAAAAAACACGTTTCCAGACTTGTATGCATATATTTTGTTACATAACACTATGCATGTATGGTAATAGGTACTAAATAAAATCTATAGACAAGACACAAGCTTTAAAGTTCTGCATTAGCTCACCATAGATGCTTTCTTTTCCCTCAACTTTAGGCAGTATATTCACATATACTGAGCAACTAACTACAACGATACATGACAGGTATGTTGTGTTTGCACTGGATTGCTGTTTTTATTGGAATGGTCCACCAGTATTCATTAATCTTAAAAGTGTAGATACATTTTGGTTCTGATTCTGGTTGCTTTTATATGAACATCAGTGCAATAATTTCTGCATATAGAATTGCTGTTAGGTGGTGTCACTTGGCCAGTGACTGATGATGTAAATGATATCTTCTACACTGCTATGACACAATCAACATTTCTAACATAATGTGGTGTTTTGAAGGCTTCCTTATCTCTCTTATTGATCAGAAATTTAGTAACTATCACTTGTTCCTGAGTATCGAAGGATTATTTTTCCAGGTACAGAAAACACTACTTTTCTTGTCAATGTTGTTAGTGTCCTCAATATTGCGTAATATGTACCCAATCATTATTTTCTCCTGGTATGATGAGTGCTTTTAATTCATGTTTTTTTTTGGGGGGGGGGGGGGGGGGAGTTAGTAGGTTTGTAGAGCCACTTTGGGTAACTGGAGAGAGATAACTCTTGAACGAGAGATAACTCTTGAACGGGTACACTGAGTGTACACTCAGAGTACCCGTTCAAGAGTTATTTACCTACTTTCACGATATTATCACTGCTCAGCAAATGTTGCTTGAGTGGTACGACGCAATACTCAAAGAACATTTTGACTGAACTTATTCCTCTGATTCCGTCCATGTGTTCAACATAAATCCTCTAAAGATCACTGTTGATGTGGAAGTGGTATTATCAGTGGTGTTTGGTATCCTCTTAGTTCTGTTGTCCAAATCGTGGATCTCATCACGTGTCCAGTTTTTTCACGAGCTCTGGCACTACAAAGCATCATGGACCCTGGTCGTACTGGATGCGGACAACTCTTACTTCCATGCTTTATTAAAGCATCCTTAGTCACTCTGGATTTACTCACAACACCAACTCATGCAACATTCTCATCAATTCCAAGATACTTATAGCATTCGCCACTGAAAACATGAGAGATAGACAGACTATTAATATCAACAATTTTCCTGGTTGAATAACAAATATGAGCATATGACATAACCATACTCCCTTCCTATTATAATATATTCAATATTAATAACAAATATGAGCATATGACATAACCATACTCCCTTCCTATTATGATATATTCAATATTAATAACAAATATGAGCATATGGCATAACCATACTCCCTTCCTATTATAATATATTCAATATTAATAATAAATATGAGCATATGACATAACCCTACTCACTGCCTATTATAATATATTCAATATTAATAACAAATATGAGCATATGACATAACCCTACTCACTGCCTATTATAATATATTCAATATTAATAATAAATATGAGCATATGACATAACCCTACTCACTGCCTATTATAATATATTCAATTCAATTAAATTCAATATTATTTTTCTCACAGCCCACATTACAATGACAATTCATATGCTTCAAAAGAGCAGTAAGTAGTTACAACTTACATAATGTACTCGCTTGAATGTGTGAAATATAACAAGTTTTACACATATAATAAAATATATTTATACATTACGGTAAAAAGGGAAAATGATATTATTGCCTCCCGACAAACATTTAAAACTGCCGACAAGTTTTAAAATTTATTTATTATCTATATATAATATAAAAGATAGATGTTTATTGGCTGGCTGGCTGGTTGAATCACGCGAAAACCACACACACGCACGCACACGCACACGCGTGTTCGCGCGCGCACACACACAACACAAATACATACACACTTCTAAAGAGAGAGAGAGACACAGAGTGAGAGGCAGAAAGAGAGAGATAGGCGTTATACAGAGAGAGACATAATTAAACTGTATTCAGAGAGAGGGGGAGAGAGAGAGAGGGAGAGAGAGAGAGAGTGACGTCCCACAAAAGTCTAGAATCGGCTTAAACTATAGATCAAAGTATATCAGTTGAAGGTTTAACAATATTGCGTTAACTTTTATAAAGTAGTTTTACAGTCTTTGATTTTACAGAACAAAGAAAATTGATACTATTTGAAATTATCTACCCTCCAGCTTTTATCCATATACTACTTACTACTTATCCATATACTACTTACTTGCCCTTGGATTTTAAATGTTGTGAAATAACATAGTCAATATACCGCAGCAATATACCGCATAACATTGCTAAACACTTCAGAAGCAATGTTATGCGGTATATTGCTGCGGTATATTGACTATGGTTGTTTTACAACATTTAAAATCCAAGGCCAATGCTACCATTTAATCGGTAGTTTACTCTCCCAGCCTAATAAGAAAGTTTTATGACTCTCTCTCTCTCTCTCTCTCCTCTCTCTCTCTCTCTCTCTCTCTCTCTTCTCTCTCTCTCTCTCTCTCTCTCTCTCTCTCTCTCTCTCTCTCACACACACACACACCACACACACACACACACACATCCAATACAGTCGTTTTCTCTTTTATCTGTCTCTCTTAATTGTGCTCCCGGGAGGAGCCGGGTACCTCAGGTAGTAGTTAATATAATAAATGCAAATAATTCTAAATTGTAGTGATTGTAGTGGTTGTGTAGCGGTTTTCTTCAAAAGCTTGATTGAATCATCTGGTGTTTCATTCCAATAAGAAAATAATTTTAAATAAAGAGTTTATGACTGATTAATTTTGATAACGACAATCGTTATATAACATTATCTATAACTATAGTAAAACGCCTTCTTCTGTACACACACACAAACACACACACACAATCAGATTAATACGGGTATTAATTATGCCCCGTGCTGTATTGCACATCGGACCGTTCTTTGAGTTGCATATTCGTTTTTCTATGTGAATAGAGGCTGCTAGTCCTTCACTGAACCATTTCATACTTGAGGAACATAGTAAGTCGTTTCCCACCGACCATTCGCGCAGCGCAACATAAATCTTCTTATTGTGTCTACAAGAGTGTCGGCTACAAAGCTTGGCTAGATGTGGTTCCGCTACAGCTGAACATATTGCTATCCTTTCTCATTAAACTCTACCAAGTCCAATGCTGTGCAGGAGTGTTCCAGCAGGGGGCATATCAGGAGGTGCTGCGTAGCCTATGGTTTGATGCCGCAATCACACACAACGTCTTCATCCTTTAAATATCCCCATTTTGCCAGATTGGCTTTTGCACGACCAACACCAGATGTTATTCTATTGAGGCGTTTCCCACACTGCATAGTTTGTATCTGCTCCAGAGGGGTAGTGCCTCGCTCGCCTTTAGCTCCATTGTTATTACAGATGGGAGGTTAAGTTTTTCTTCCCAACAACGTAAACGCGAGTAAGGGAGTGTGGGAGTGAGAGATTATGGAGAGAGAGAGAGAGAGAGAGAGAGCAGAGAGAGAGAGAGAGAGAGAGAGAGAGATAGAGAGAGAGAGAGAGAGATAGATAGAGAGAGAGAGAGAGAGAGAGAGAGAGAGAGAGAGAGAGATGAGAGAGAGAGAGAGAGAGAGAGAGAGAGAGAGAGGAGAGAAATATTTAACTGATACTTTATTTACCGACTCCGAAATGATGAAGGGGTAAAATTGACTAGGGAGCTGAGAGCCAGAATTAATACTGCAAGGCATTTTATCGACGCTTTAATGGCTGCCAAATTCGCTACCTTCCTTTGTAATAACAGTTTTTAATTGAGGTCGAAGGATAATATGAATAAATCAACTTGACTGGTGATTTATTTTATCGTCCCTTGGAAGATGAAAGCCAAACTTGACCTCGGAATAAACAGCGAATAAAGAGCTGGAACAAATACCAACAAGAACCAGAACAAGTACCACAAAGCATTCTATCCGACATTCTAACGACTCTGTCCGCTCGCCACACTGTATAATAATACACATACAATAACGATTTGTTACACTAGCACAGAACTTCATATTTGTAAAGGAGGGTGTACAGTCGATTTTATTGATCCCACCGTAGGTAAAGGGTCACAAACTCCTGATGAAGTCGTAGGGGCAGCATATTAAACACACGGTGTGTCTTGGGCATTTTACACTTGGCTCCCCTCCACTCCACCCACCCACATGGAAGACAGCTGATTTCTTCCAAAGAAGGGAGAAAGAATTGATCCCAGTACTGAAGTGGCAGTTTTATCTATTGACCTCGAAAGGATGGAAGGCAGAGTTGGTATTAGTAGGATTTGAACTCAGGCCACAGTGAGCCGGTACAAATACCGAAGCAGTTTTAATCCAATACCCTTACGATTCTGCCTAATCTCACTGTAGTTGGCTGGTAGTTGTTATGCTAGGAAGGGTTACACTGGCTGTGTGGTTTTCCCTCTTTTTCGAGCTATATAATTTCTTTAAAGGTGAAAGAAGAGAGTGAGGAGAGAAAAGAATGCAAGCAATGGCCTCCTCCTATATTGGAGCTTCATAATCTCCTAGTTTTAAGATAAAGAAGCAGTTGTCGTAGAGATAATAGACATAACTTAATGGCAGACAGCTTGTGAAAGTTACAAAATTTAACCATAAGAACAGACATGATCGAATGTTTTCCAGCCATAAACATCCCATACCATTTTTTTGTATAGGTATATGGACTCATATATGTATATTTATGTATAATAAACGTATTGTATAGTCTCGCAGTGAATATTTTAGGCTATTGTGAAATCATGTAAGAGCGCAGTATATGTATTTCAGAAGTATTATTCATCATCAGCAAATGAATTTTGCAATACATGTAAATAAGGATTAACAAAATAAAAAAAAGTGGTATGTTATTGGTCTTGTTGTTTGGCGCATTTTTAGCCCTGAGATAAAAGGTGTTGCAGTTGTAGCCATCCTGTCCTTTATTTTCAGCAGTCCTGAGGACCAAAACCGTTTCATCTGAGACCATACCAATTTTTTTATACATGATGTGTCTTAGTATAGCTTATACATTGTGTCTTTCCATTTTAAAGATAGTAGGGTGTGCTTTAATGAAGATATTGCTGATGTTTCTAGCATGTCATATGGCCGACCACTTTGAAATTATCTTGTTCGCTCTCTTCTTTATTTTACCCCGCTGGAATACAGGACCCCTCAGACAAATTTTGTAAGGCGGAACAAACTGCTTCCGTCCTACGACCGGGAAGGAAAAGTAAAGGGCCCTTAACTCTTGATGGAGTCGTAGATACGCAATCGTGACACACAGCGGCTCTTAAACCTGTTAAAGCTGGTGGAGCCCATTCCTCTCCAGGTCTGAACACAACCGATTTATTTTATAAAAGGAAGGAGAGAGAGACAGACAAAGAATGATAGAGGCAGAATGGACCCGAATATTGGACTGGTACTGTATTTATCTTTCTCGAAAGGATGAAAGGCAAAGTTAGCCATGGCTGGATCTGAACTCAGAACGCAGTGGGCCAGAATACCGAGGCATTTAATCCGACGCCCTAAGGACTCTGGTAATTTTCCGGGAGGGCCTTCTTCAAAATTCAAGAGGGGTGTTAGGTTTCAATTATTTATAGTTCTCTCCTTGATTGACTGAAGATTCTGAACCGATGTACCGGCTAAACTTGCCTCTCTTATAAGTCCTGCTCCTATATGAGGAAGATATTGCGAATGAGAGGTGCCAATCAGAACAGCCAGCCAGCCAAACATCCAGCCCGTCAACCAACACCAAGAGATCTAGCTAGTCACGAGGTAATAGGCATGCGTTCTTTCACTCGTGTGTTATTTTCATTGAAAAATTTAGAGTGTTTATATATATGTGTGTGTGTGTGTGTGTGTGTGTGTGTGTGTGTGTGTGTGTGTGTGTGTGTGTGTGTGTGTGTGTGTGTGTGTGTGTGTGTGTGTGTGTGTGTGTGTGTGTGTGTGTGTGTGTGTGTGTGTGTGTGTGTGTGATTGTGTGTGTATAAACACGCTACATTTTCCAATGAAAATAACACAGGTGGGGGAGGAGCCTTGATAGAAACAAGTCACCACGTTAGTTGTCACGTGAACAAAATAACGTTTTAAATATATAGGAAGGAAAAATAAGGCGGAGAAAAGAAAAGAAATGAAACAAACAAAGGATCAATGAATATATTAAGTAATTATATCTCACTGATAATGTTTATGAAAGTAAGCGTGGGGAATTTGGTTTAGCTGTATAGGTGTGTCTGGGAATAAATAGAAAGATACAAAGGAAGCAGAAAAGGAAGTAGCATCAGCTAGCGGAATGTGAAGCATCTAATAATACACGTGAGGGCGTTGCTGTCGGCTGAGATTATTAGTCCTCTCTCTCTCTCTCTCTCTCTCTCTCTCTCTCTCTCTGTTATTGCAGCATGTATCGCTGTTCAGCGAATCACTTCCTACATACTCCGTATTTGGCTTAAACTTAACCTGTTGTGCGATTTAACTCTTGGTCTTCTGTTACAAGTTACAAGCATTCGGACTAGATCCCCAGTTTGAGGATAATTTCCACCCTACAGCCACCGTTCTATCAGTCTCAGAGACACTGAAAAGAATCATGGGCACTGCCTTACTCTACCTGATTAAACAGTAAAAGAATTTAGAAAATAATCTGAGTAACGAGAACGGCAATACACATGCACGCACGCACACACACACACACACACACACACACACACACACACACACACACACACACACACACACACACACACACACACACATATATATATATACATATATGTATGTATGTATGTATGTATATATGTATTTTCTCACTTAAAAAAGCTTCAAGCACAGGCATCGCTTGATATGTGACATATTTTGTGATGCATGACATGGCTGGCCATAAGCAAGTCCCTAGTAGGACTAAAAAGCCACGTCCATGATGCTCATGCTTAAGTATAATGCGATGGCATTACTCGAAATCGAGTTGCAGCCATTATGTATGTATATGAACGTGGGGACATAGAAACAATCAAATAGTCGAGACTAGACTTGCTATCAGGTGTTGCCCAGTAAATAATGCACTGAACTCATTACCAGTTTATTGAATGAGAATCAAAGTAATTTTGTATGGATTTATTATATCAGAGTGAGTGTTTACATTATTTGTAATATTGATGCACCTTTTTATAATATGTGATCCACTCCATCTTGAATCCCGCAAACAGAAACCCTTGCAGTTATGGGTATACCGTATCACGAAGGAAACTGGAAGCTCCTATCTGGGATGTCTTTGTCAATTTCATATCGTTCTTCTTGGTGTAAAAGTTGAAAAGGTCGACGATATATTTACATATTTGATATTACTAATTTTCGGTAAACTGGACCTCTTTAATAGGAATTATTCAAATAATAATTATCTTTTAAATGCATGAAAAACATTAATGCATTGTCCTCGATGGCATTGATATTGCTTTGGATATTAAAGAAGAAAACATCTTGAAGAAGAAAAAGACAAGCACACGCCCTAGCCTTTTTAGGGATAATGCTTTCAATGGCAACATTTCTAGCAGGCATGCCATCCTACAAAAATACGTTAACATTTTCATTCCTTTTCTCCGGTTTAAACTCACATAAAGCTGACCATACTAGAATACTGTTTTCTCAAAATAAATTAGTACATTATCTATTGACTGCATTTTTGTAGTAATCGCCAAGTACGACTGTGCCTTGAACTGCCTCAACTAAAGAGGTACATTTTCTCTTATTGAACGTAATTCTAGGAATCACCAGTGTCATTTATTAATGCATTAATATTTCTTTCTATAATTATATTTTCGTGCACGATCATCCGCGTGACATTGGAAAGCCTTGAAGGGGTCATGTGTCTTATTGAGATATCTTCATTTCCAGTCTTTGGTGTGGTAATTCCGTTGGAGAATGAGTGACATAAGCTCCTTCACTCAAGTTATTGAATGAACAATGCTCTTTCGTGATTCTGAATTGATTGTTCTTATATTATTATTGAGAGGAATCAAGATTCAATTCTTAGAGTAGGGTTCTGCATGATTGTCGAATGTCGGATAGATTTTTCCATAGCTTTTGTTAGCAAAACCATATCTTCAGGTAAACTGATTTCATCATTTCATCTTTCCGAATTTTGTTCTCTCTGATATTCAATAAGAACTCCCTCATGTTTTCTTCGGTTGAAACTTCATGAAACTTCTCCATAAATAAACATTCTTTATGCATAATTTCTCCACATCAGCGTCATTTCCTAGTTTCAAATCCGGTTGAAGCTATCGGAAATCGCCACAGAAAATGGTTGGTTAAAATTCCGCCAAAATAGTCACTTTTACTGCATGCAACATGAAAAGTGCGATCCAAAAGGATTCTTCGACAGAATGATTTCCTTGCCCCCCAAAACATGTCATTTAGAAGAGGCAAATGTACTGTCTGATGCTCTTCCCGAAATCCGGTGCTATGGTGTCATCGCTGCTACATAAATGGACAAGCCCATTAGGTAGAGGTTGCAAATTGCCAATACTTACCTTTCTCTTCATGCAGCAGGAATTGGCAGGTTCTCCAGGGAATAGGAACACACGACAGCGAGAGCATATTTTGTTCATCGCACCTACATCAGCAAAATGATTACTTCCCCTTTCTTTCACTGTTACCTCTGTTTTAATCTTTAGGTGCCTTTCGTTATCATTGTGGGGAAATGCTGCCATGCAGTAGGCAGTTCTTACACATCTTCTGCCATTTGTTCTTCGCCTCCAATCCTCGGGACTCTCTTTGTTTGTGTCCTATTTCTATTATACTAGAGTTGTGAAGTTCTCATTTCATCTGTAACCCTTAATATTTTTCGTTTTGCAACTTAATAAAATTTTAAACTTCGAAATGTAAATATTCAATTCCTCTTTTGTCTCTGTGTATGTTTTTTTTTGTTTTTTTTGTTGCAGTTGCATGTGTGTTTGTATGCGTGCATGTGTCAGTGGTGTAATTATGTATGTGTATATGTGTGTGTTTTATAATTTAAAAAATATTTAAATTAAATTGAATTTAATTGAAATTAGAATTTGTCGCTCACTAGAACTCTTGAGAATATATAGTATTCTCTAAAGTATACATCAGCTGATTAGCCAAAAATGCATACCGAGCCTTTTTACGGCTGGCTTTGACAAAAATTAAAAACAAAATTAGAATTTGTTTTTTTGCTCTAACATAGCAGATACGTAAATGCATCCGTGAGTTTTATATCGAATTATAATAATATCCGATTCGTTTGCAAGCAAACAGCTTCATTGTGCTGTTTTAATATTATTGTCGATTATTTCACTAGATTGTTCCACCGCTAGAACAAAATGATGTTGATGGTCATCTAAAAACATAGCATAATGAAGATGTTTGCTTGCAAACGAATCGAATATTATTATGATTTGATCTAAAACTCACGAAAACATTTATATATCTGCTATGCTAGAGCGAAAAACCAAATTCTAATTTTGTTATTAATGTTCGTCAAAACCAGCCGTAAAAGGGCTCGGTATACAAATTAGGCTAATCACTGATATATGCTTTAGAGAATACTATATATTGTTAAGAGTTCTAGTGTGTGACAGGTGAGAGATACACAATCTTGACAAAGGGCAATAACCCGGAAACAATATTATTGTCGATTGTTTCTCACTGCCACCGCTAGAACAAAAGGATGGTGATGATCATCTAAATAACATAGGGTAACGAGGTTGTTTACTTGCAAACCAGTGGAATATCATTATAATTCGATAAGGCGGTGGATTGGCAGTATCGGTAGAGGGTCGGACGCCATGCTTTGCAGCATAGAGTTACGGCCCTTTATGATCTGAGTTCAAATCCCGCCGAGGTTAACTTTGCCTTTTATCCTTACGGGGTCGATAAAATAAAGTACCAGTAATGCACTGGGATAATTGCTAGCCTTGTGCCAAAAGTAGAAACAATTATTATTCGATATAAAACTCATGAGTGCATGAATTGAATAAAACTTGAGGAATATTTAAAGCTTGATATTAGGAAAAATTTAAAAACAATAAGTGAAATAATGGATAAAAAAATTTTGAAAGTGTGAAATAATTAATAAAAATGATTGTAAACTTGATCTCGGAAGAGCTGTTCGGCTCGAGAATGGGTAGTGTGTGGCGGATAACGATATGGCCACCAGATATGTTGGTTAGTTGTGATATAAGAAGGCTTCTGTCGGACAAATAAGCAACACTGGACCAACAGCGGTAAACTTCTTCAGAAGATGAAGCAATGGGTGACACTGTTAGCTCACTCCCAATCCAGCAATGTAGCTACGACGGGGCGCGAAAGGGCGCTTCTAGAAAAGCCTAGTCTTCGTGCCATGGATAAAAGTACCAAATTGATTACTGGCCAGAATAAGACCAGAAAAAGAAACTGCAATATGGTCGGAAACAGTAAAGGCATTTATACCGCATCGTCCTTTGCGCGAGATTACAGGCACCTTTTCGAAAAATATATTGCATCCAATACTGCAAGAACTGGCGACGGGCCGGCGATCTATTCTGGGAAATGTGAATGGACGCACAAAGGTTACGTATCCTGAGGGCCCAAAGAGGGTCCGGAAGGGATAAGTCTTTGACGATTGGTAACTGAATCGTTACAACCCTTACATGCCGGGGACGGGAAATTGAAAAGGAGGTCAAATGCTATCGGCTAGATATAGTCAGGGTTCCCTCAACTGCGTCCCTTGGTTCAGTTACTGTAGATTTTGATGGAGTATGGAAAGTCCACTATTCAGACGTGGCACCAAAATAGTACTGCTCAGACCTGAGTAGGGGTACTCACAAGACCTCGGCTATCAGAATGTGTTATGGACTGAATCACATTGGGAGGGAGGATGTGCCTCCTTAAGTTTGGGTTGAAAGAAAGGTTTGTGAACGGTGCAATTTTATGCGCCAAACAGAGTGCGAATCAGATCTTTCCTTGATGAAGTCATTGCTGCATTAGATGTAGTTATGACTGAGTCATATATCTTAATGGAAGATTTCAAAGCACATTTTGGCACTGACTATCCGACATGGAAAGGAGTGATTGGAAGGAATGGCGATATCGATTTAAATACGAATGGGGAGGCCTTATTCGACTCCTGTTCTAGTCATGGGCTCCCTGTTATGAATACCTTCTTCCAGCACAATGACATCCATAAATATATATGGTATAAGGCGAATCAAGGTCTCAGAGATCGATAGTTGATTCTGTTATTGTCTCGGATCCTTTCGATTCTGTGCTGAATGTTGGTGTTAAGAGAGGGGCTGAGCTGTCAACTGATCACCAAGAAAGATCTCAAATCTTGCAGGTCCAACTCGACAATAGGATAAAGAGGGAGGCGCTGTCGGATAAGGAAGTCAGGAACAGGTATACCGATGCTATTGTATCCAAATTCAGAGAACTCCCTGAGCAAACTGGGGGCGTTGAAATGGAGAGGAGACTGTTTAAATCGGCAGTTTCTTCTTCAGCTGTTAAATGATGCAGGTGAAAGCAGCTTAGTGTGACGCCGGGTGGCAGGAGAACCACTTGGTTCAATCAAAAGATCGAAGATACCATCCGAGCAAATAAGTCCTCCTTCGTGCACTTGTTGTACAAGCAGGCGCGAAAAATCGCAGCAGAGGCATCCTCCCTTAAGACAAAGGAGGACTTTGGAGATAAGCTAGAATAGAGACTTCTGGCAGATCATACGCCGACTTCGTAATAAGAAGTCCTCCTCTATGCCTGCTATCAGGAATGCTATTTGGGATTTCCCTCTTCAGATAGGTGAATCCTTGAGAAGTGGAGACAATACTTTGCTGATCTCCAAAACCCGGTCACAACGACATCTTCTGAATCACCCGGAGGTTGAGGACATAAGAGTAATCAAAGAGCTCAAATATTACGAGATCACCGGAGAGGATGACATTTCACCCAATATGTAAAAAGCTTTAAATAGATTCGTGTGTTCCGGGGCGCCAGGATCTCTGAAAAGGCACCTAAATAATGGCAATTGAGAATGATAACCACAATTTTCTAAACGTGAGACATGAGAGAATTCTCCTATTATAGAGGGATCTCTTTATTCAGCCTCCTCGGTAAAATATATGCTGTGTGTCTGGCAAAGAGGTGAAGAGAGATTGTCGAGTCCAAGCTAGTTGACGAATAATGTGATTTTCACCGTGAATGCAGTACAAACAGCCAAATATTCTCACTGTGGCAGGCCTTTGAGAAATCGTGGGAGTATGTCGAAAAGGTATATGACTGTGTTCCACGCGATCTGCTTTGGAAGGTTGTGCAGAAGTATGGGACCGATGGTCAGCTTCTTGTTGCCCTGATGTCTCTATACGAATCACCTAGTATTTGCGTTCAGATAAATAGTGCTACATGGAAACCATTCAATATGGGTGCCGTACTCCACCAAAGGTGCGTACTGTCACTACTCATGATCATAATGTTCAAGGATAGGATTGACACGCGCAGCCAGGTTGGAAGTGAAATCATGATTGGCGTGTGTAGGAACAGTCAACTGGAAATTTAGACGACATGGCATTACTTAACTCGTTAGAAAGTGATCTCCGACATGCACTTGATAGGTTTGCTGCCGAGTGCTGCACGGATGGAATGATAATCAGTGCTGCGATAACTTAAACACTCGTCTTCTCAAGGAACCCTGCGCTGTGCACTCTACATGTGAGGAAGTTCTACTGAAGTTCAAGTATCTCGGTGCCGTATTCACGAGTGGTGGAAGGCAGTAGACTGAATTAAGTTCAAGCATTGCGCCAAGTCAGCATTCAATCATCAAAAGGGAGGTAGGGGTAAAATCCAAAGTCGCTGTCTTCAATTCGGTATACGTGTCAACTCTTGCCTATAGTCATAAATCTTAGGTAAAGTCCGAAAGAATACCATCGCGAATACAAGCGGCCTAAATGGGGTTCCTTTGAAGGGTCTATTATTCTCTTGTTTCAATAACTATTTCGTGTGTGTGTGCGATGTGTCTGTGTTTTTATGAAAGCAAGTGGTAGTAAGGTATAGGACGTTTTTACGGATGCAATTCTCAGTTAACCATGTCGTAATTTCACTGATGGAATTAAAGCATATATGTACAGAAAAACTTTAAATGGGTAGACATTGAAATCATAATTATGACTGATAAAATGACAAGTCAGTCAATCATATTGATGGCCTCCCCACAGCCCCGGCGGAGAGAATGGAGAAGGCGTTTCCCCGGCGGACGGCAAGGGAGACGCGCTGGAAGAGCCATTGTAACTCGCGGGGCTCACACCTGCGGCTGGCCAGCTCAGCGCCTAAGGTGGTGAGTAGTGAAGTAGCCCTAGGGCTGAGGACACCAGAAGTCTCCACTGCCAAGGGTACGACTGCAAACATGTAGGAGAGCGACCAGTATTTGGAGAGTTTGACCACATCAGCCCGGCGTGCAGCAGAACCTGGATAAGTCGCAGACTGCACCAGTATGCGGCTGGAGAAAGTGTCGCTGCAAGTGGAATCCCAGACGAGGGGTTTGTCACCGCTGAACGGAGGTGTGAATGTCAGCCACGATGCTGAGAGCTTTGCAGCATCCGTCTCTGACGTGCGGTCCATTCTCCACCAGGTTCAGGTGACTCCCAAAGAGGATGTCCTCATCCACGGGTCACCGATCCACCCGCCAGACACCCGCTCCACCATCAGGTCCAGGCTCCAACATCTCCAGACCCTCACGAGCCGACTGGGCTTGATCAACGGCCACCCAGCTCTCTTTCTGTTGAGGAACTGCTTCGCCATGCCGAAGCTCCTCTATACCCTTCGCAGCGCTCCGTGCTACACCCACGCATCTCTCCTTGCTGACCTCGATACTTGTATCCAAGCGGCAGCCGAGGAGATATGCAACGTCAAGTTTGACGACATTGGATGGCAACAGGCTACTTTAGCTGTCAGATATGGTGGCCTTGGTCTCCAGTCCACGATCTCCCTGGCTTTGCCGGCGTTTCTTTCGTCGGTAACCTCATGCCGCGTCCTCGTCAGCAGGGTTCTCCAAAACACAATGGAACCTTATGTGATAAGGGAACGTGAGGCCGCCTGTGAGATGTGGGACAGGCTGGGACTTAGCCTAGTAGACGTCCCTCCTCCTTCTCCCCCATCTGACGTCAAGTCCCCCACAAAGCATTTGGGATGCCATCCAGTGCAGCCTGGCCTCCGATAGGCTCACGCGTCAGCTCGACCAGCACCGCCTTGCCTGTTTTTGTGCGACCTCTAAACCCCACAGTGGTGCCTGGCTCCATGCCTTGCCCTCCTTCTCCACTGGCACGCAGCTCGATAACAATAGCCTGCGCATCAGCGTTTCCTTGAGGCTTGGCCTCCGGATCTGCGAGTCACACCAATGTCGCTGTAAATCCACCGTGGACCCTTTCGGCCTCCACCCGCTTTCCTGTCGCCACGGTGCTGGCCGCCTTCCACGCCATGCTGCCCTCAACGAGGTCATAAAGCATGGCTTGGACGCTGAAGGCTTCCCTTCCCAGCTCGAGCCGGTGGGGCTGGACCAAGGGGACGGCAAAAAGCCAGACGGCATGACCATCTTCCCGTTCAGCGGTGGCAAACCCCTCGTCTGGGATGCCACTTGCAGCGACACTTTCTCCAGCCGCAACCTGGTGCAGTCTGCGACTAACCCAGGTTCTGCTGCATGTCAGGCTGAGGAGGCCAAACTCTCCAAATACCGGTCGCTCTCCGTCAGGTTTGCGGTCGTACCCTTGGCAGTGGAGACTTCTGGTGTCCTCGGCCCTAGGGCTACCTCCTTATTCACTAGCATAGGCGCTGAGCTTGCCTGCTACCAAAATTGTATCTCTATCGGTGTTTATAATAAACAAAATGTTTTTTTCTTTCAACCGATTTAATTCACGTGATTTGTCAGAGTTTTTTTATGCAAAAGATCATGTTTTAGAGTACATAAATCAAAACATTTTGTGTATAGAATGGACCATTTGAACTAAGGTATAAACGAACACACAAACAGGAGAACTTTAGTATAATAGAGATGAACGAACATTCTATAAGATTACTTTCGAAGTGATGGACGCTGAGTTCTTATAATATTTGTCAAAGAAAAGGATGCTTCAACGTGTTCGTTAGCTACAACTATGATTAAAATAATACTTTCCGTTGCTTTTTAAATGTTATATTTATTTTTAAAATATGGTCTAGTTAGTGTTGTTTATCTGGATCAAAGATTATTTCTTATTAGACTTTGTTTAATGTTTACAGCATTAAATGCGTTCGCTTCTACTTAACTGTTGCCTTTTCATGCAGATATGGTACCTGTGTAATTAACCTTCGCCTTTTGTATCAATATAAGTATGGGTGTCTATTTATATCTATTTACCTGTCTATCTATCTTCTATTGGAACAACAATTCAGTCTAAATAGAATAAACAAGAACGTATAGAAAGGAATTTATCGTGAAATAAAAACACTGGCGATCAGTTCCCAGGTCACAAAAGACAGGTAGGGTTCACATATTAGAAAAATAGACAGACAGAAAATAGACAGACAGACAGAGAGACAGATAGATAGATATATTTCTTTATTTGCCACAAGGGCGCACAAGAAAAGGGGACAATACAAAGACATATGCCGGGGATTTTAGATACAGTCGTGTAAAAATATTGAAACAAACAATTATGACAATCGAAATCCCCAATAGGAGGGAAGCGCCACAAATGGGTTGTTTAATACCCCGTCGATAGAACAACCCTCAACTCCAGGAGCGTGTTGTGCACGTGCTCCCTTCTTCCTTTTGCTCTCTTCTTTAACCTACAGGCTTATAAACAGAGAAGGCCCAATCAGTCGGGCCATTTTCGCTTCATTCACCCACCTTTCAGTAAATTTACTGGGGTGCAGTGCCTCTCTCTCCACTCTGATTCTCCTTCTAAAGTGATACTTAAAGAAGGAAATCAATTGTTGTCCGGAGAGAAAGGCATCTGTCCTCAGTCCTCTCAATCTCGTCCACCATATAACCTCTTTCACCATAGCCACTGTACAGAGGAAAACCACCTCTCTTTCGTTTTTGAAAGAGGCTGGCGCTTTGATCCTTACTATGGACTCGGCAGTCAACTGGATTTGTCCCATACGCGACAGCAGTTGTTCTGCATAGTTCCACAGGTCGCTTACGCCCGGGAAGTGTACAATTGCGTGCAGGACTATTTCAATGTCCTGCTCGCATCTTGGACACGTCCTCTTAGAAGGATCCCTGCCGGGGCGTCCGTGCCTGTAGATCTTATCTCGAACGGGTAGAGCTCCTCGGTAGCACTGCCAGGCCAGGGACCTCTGGAAGTTGTCCATAGGTCCCGGGTGGAAAGTCCTAACGAACAGACTGGTGAGCTCGTCGTCTTCGACGCCTAGAGTCTCCCCGAGCACGTCGTCGCACTTGTAAAGTACTAACCCTCTATAGAATGTCGAAGTGGAGTCTCCACTGATTGCTGTGCCCGCTTGACAGAGGACTGTGAGCGCCTGGGCGCATTCAATGTCCAGGCGCCCCGGTCTTCGCTTCGCCCAGGACTGCAGCTCCGTCAGCGAGACAAGTTGTGGGAAGGCCTGTCTCACAAACGGTGCCCACACCGGTTGGTCGGTGAGGAATACCTGGAGATGCCGTAGCCTCAGCGCATGTTTGCGCATCATTAGCTACGGCATGCCCAGCCCTCCGTCGGAAAGGTGTTGACAGCAGACGGTCTCCTCCCTAGTGGAGCCTGCTTCTTCCACAGGAACTGGAAGAGCATGCGTTCCATCTTGGTGAGGTATTCACGGGGACAAGGCACTACAGTCAAGCGGTAGTAGATGATGGACGCTATCAAAGTGTTCGCCACCTCCGCTCGATCTTTCAAAGACAATTTGCACTCTGCCCACTTCTGGGTGAGCGCAAATACCTTGGCCATGACCTCGTTCCAGTTTTTCTCCACCTGGAGTTCTGGACCGAACCAGACCCCGAGCAATTTCACCGGTCCTTCCGTTCAGCGTCCGACGGTGCTGTCGGACGGCATCGGTTTCCTTCTCCACGTTCCGAGTTGCAAACCGACAGACTTGTCCGGGTTCAGTTTTGCTCCTGTGAACCTTTCGTATTCCTGTAGTAAACAGACAGAGAGACATATAGATAGATATATTTCTTTATTAGCCACAGGGGCACAAAAGAAGGGGACAAATACAAAGGGGGAAGTTTACATACAATAAAAACGTGTAAAATGTTATCACAAATGTAATTTAAAAAGTTAGTCGATTTTCCCCAATAGGGGGTATGTGTTACCCAGTTTATATGGGTAACACATACCCCCGAAAAAATGTGCAACCCTCATCTCCAGGAGTACGAAGATTTTGTACTCCTTTCCTCTCCTCCTCCTTTTCCTCAACCTACAGGCTGATATAGAGAGAAGGCCCATTCACTCGGGCCATTCTCGCCACTTTCACCCACCTTTCATAAAACTTGCTAGGGCACAGCACCTCTCTCTCCATCCTGATTCTTCTTCCAAAGTGGTATTTGAAAAAAAGAATCAGTTGTTGGCCGGAGAGAAAGGTGTCTGACCTCAGCCCTTTCAACCTTGTCCACCATACAACCTCTTTCGCTATAGCTATCACACAAAGGAAAACCGCCTCTCCTTCGTTTTTGAAGGAGGGTGGCGGTTTGATCATGACAATGGACTCGGTGGTCAACCGGATTGGTCCCACCAGCGACAATAGTCGTTCTACATAGCCCCACAGGTCAGTGACGCCCGGGCAGTGTATGAATGCGTGCGCGACGGTTTCTTCGTCTCGCACGCACCTCGGACAGATCTTTTTTGCAGGGTCCCTGCCCGGGCGCCCATGTCTGTAGAGCTTGTCTCGAACTGGTAGAGCTCCTCGGTAGCACTGCCAGGCCAGGGACTTTTGGAAGTTGTCCATCGGTCCCGGGCGGAAGGTCCTACCGAACAGACTGGCCAGTTCATCTTCCTCTACGCCTAGAGTTTCACCGAGCGTGTCGTCGCACTTGCTGCGGATCAACCCTCTATAGAATGACGAAGTGGAGTCTCCACTGATCGCCGGGTCCGCCTGCCAGAGGGCTGTGAGCGCCTGACCACATTCGATGTGCCAGTCGCCCATTTTCCTCGGTCTTTGCTTGACCCAGGACTGCAGCTCGGTCAGCGAGACGAGTCGTGGGAAGGCTCGCCTCACGAACGGGGCCCACATCGGTTGTCCGGTGAGGAATACGTAGAGATGCCGCAGCCTGAGCGCGTGTTTGCGCATCGTCAACCACGGCATCCCCAGCCCTCCGTTAGAAGGGTGTTGGCAGCAGATGGATCTTCTCACCAAAGGACTCCGCCTCTTCCAAAGGAATTGGAAGAGCGCGCGCTCCATTTTGGCGAGCGTTTTGGCTGGACAAGGCACGATGGTCAAGCGGTAGTAGATGGCGGACGCTATAAAAGTGTTCGCCACCTCCGCTCGACCTTTCAAGGATAGTTTGCACTCGGCCCATTTCTGGGTGAGTGCAAACACCTTGGCCGTCACTTCGTTCCAGTTCTTCTCCACCTGGAGGTCCGGACCAAACCAGACCCCGAGCAGCTTTACCGGTCCTTCCGTCCAGCGTCCGACGGCGCCATCGGAAGGCATCGGTTTGCCTCTCCACGATCCGAGTTGCAAACCGATGGACTTGTCCCGGTTCAGCTTCGCTCCTGTGAAACTTTCGTATTCCTTCAGTAAGGTGCCGACTTCCTCGATTTGCGAGGCGCTCGACACCATTACTGTCACGTCGTCGGCGTAGGCCGACGCCGCTTTCCGCAGTCCCGGTTCCAGAGGGATGCCCTGCAATAGCTTCAACTTCCGCAGTAGTGGCTCGAGAGTCAGATAGATAGATAGATAGATAGATAGATAGATAGATAGATAGATAGATAGATAGATAGATAGATTATAACAGAGTGGCTAGGATTATGTATAGTGAAACAAATGAAGCTACACCCACATATAGATACACTATTATTCAGTTCCCAGGTCGTAAAAGGGCGGAGTTTAAATATAGAAAGAGGTGTAGGGGTAGCGGTGGTGAAAGATGCAAAGAAGGTGTAAACAAGACTGTTGAATAATTACAATGGCTGGGAAAATGACAATTGTCACGTGTATAGCACATGGATTCAGATGTATGATGATTCACTCACTACCTTTAAGAATACATCAGCAAAATCAACAACAAGGGCGAATCTTCATTAATTATTTGTTACTCTTACCAACCTCAACCCCACCGTGACCATCATTACTATCACCATTACAACTACCACAACCACTACCCCATAGCTCCTACTATTACTCCTACGTAGGCATCAAGGAGAAGTGACTAGATTTCCTAAGATTCAAATGAAATTCAATCAAACGAGCTGACAAGCCAATTGAGTAGTATCTGTTAACTTCCTCTCCTCACAAACTGTCTCTTTATTTCATGCTGAAATTCTTCCACGGAAAAGGACAATGTATCGCAACCGGTTTCTGGTGATTGGATGTTTCCATTTAATATTAATATCAATATCAAGTAAGTGAACATAGTTTCAAAATGTTTATGTTAGACAACCACACATGTATATGTATATATTATATATATATATATATATATATATATATATATATATATATATATATGTATATATATATATATATATATATATATATATATATATATATATATATATATATATATATATATATATATATATATATATATATATAATTGAATACAAAAGAGAGATAAACACAGATATATATGTGTTCAAATCGTAAGGGACCAGATTCGCTAGGGTGAATATGGTCCCTTACGATTTGAACACATACATGTATATATCTGTGTTTATCTCTCTTTTATATTCAATTATACTATACAGCTCGGAAAAATTTCTTTCCTTGAGCTATTTAATTGTAAGATACTATTTTAAGTTTCTAACTTAATATATACCTTTGATATATATATATATATATATATATATATATATATATGTGTGTGTGAAAAGTGTCAGGACCCCGACGGCTGACACTCCGGCCGTTTCGACTGCTAAATCCGAACACGTTCCGATTTACCTGTCGAAACGGCCGGAGCTCAGTCGTCGGAGTCCTGACTATTTTCCTATTACCCACTCCACTCTACAACCGTAAGTATTCAATACTCTGGCGCATTATGATCAACCTGGTATCTTACCACACCCTCTCTGTTCTCTCTCTCTCTCTCTCTCTCTCTCTCTCTATATATATATATATATATATATATATATATATATATATATATATATATATATATATATATATATATAGGGAGACACAAAGCATACTTTGTTTAGTAACGGATATCGAATTTGAAAATTAGGTAGTAACATATGCTTATGCCGTATTTGACTAAATAGAATTAGTCTGTTAGTTGGGATTTTCCCTTCAGAGGGTTTTTTTTTAATCCCAACTAATAGACTAATTCTATTTAGTCAAATACAGCATAAGCACATGTTACTTACCTAATTTTATATATATATATATATGTATATATATAGTGGGAAGTCTCTGAGTGAAATCTACCTTTTGTGGTCCCTTAGGAAAGATGGAGCGCTTTTTAATTTTAATGGGGCTGAAATTTGGGAGGGCGGGAGTCTCAGCTATTCATAATCCCTTTCTTAGCCTCCATTCCCCGAGCCGATGTACAGACATTTGAAGGAGCTGTTGTGGTCATAAAAACGGATTTAAAATCCGTTCTAATTGCCCCGATGCATGTGTACTCTCTGTTGTCTTTAGTATACAGAGTGCAGCTGTAGACGATCCCGGAGGCTATGCAATTGTTTTTTAGCGGATACTCTGTAGGAGATCTGCAATTACAGAATTTATATTGAAAAGTATTTATTTTTTAAAATATTTGTAATGCCCTGTAGAGTTCGATGTCACCATTTTAAAAACCAGAGTATGCAATCAATATCAAAATATGTCATTTTATATAAACAGTGTGATTCATTTTGTTTTTGTTTTGTTTTAAGTTGTTTTTACACATAGGCTAAAAAGATGAGTCATGCCGTTATGCAAAGGCATTTCAAAAAGCTTCCTCTTTTCAGCTATGAACATCTCGCTCGTCATTTAACCCTTCACGCTAAAACATAATCCTTAAGTTCTAACCCAAAACTTCTAACCTAAAGCTTAAACTGTAGACTCAAACACTAAACTAAACTTTAACTCCGAATTCTAAACACATAATCTTAAACCCTGATATTCACATATAATCCTACCCGAACTACTAAGCAATAATGCGTATTGTAAATTTTACCAAATTCCTTTTATAGCGCAAGCGCAAGAACCAAAAGTAATCAGACTCTCAGTTATGTTTTGAAATTATTGTTTCCTGCCTTTAAGTCCATAACCCCTATCTACCCACGCACTCCTAAATTTGTACACCAACAACACAGACGCTAAGGCGTGCTATTGGCTTGCATATTTTGTTACTGACACAAACAATTTTGTGTTTCACCTTAGAGATCGTGGTATTAGCTAAATTATTTTTTTCCCTCTAAAGAAGAATAAATGTCAAAAATGTCTGGATATTTCATTCCTCACAGCACACTAACTAATGTGGTTTTATTTTCATTTGTATCTCCGAAGTTTTACCTATAGTCATTGTTTGTCACGCTATTTAGTTATTGTCCATCAAACTATGAGGTCATTTTATTTCACACCATATATTCATCGTGTATAAAATCTGTCTCAAGACAAACCAAAGTTTATCCAGGTTTCATGAGATGTTAAACGATCGAACGTACAAAACGCCAGTCCTTCGCATGATAAACACACATGCTGTTAGGTGAACTGGAGTCATATAGATTGAAACGTCTTGCAACGATGCAATGTGCCTCATGGCCCGTGCTCGAAACCATGACACTATGATAGGAAGCCCAACATCCAAATCTCCTCTCTCTCTCTCTCTCTCTCTCTCTCTCTCTCTCTCTCTATCTATCTATCTATCTATCTCTATCTATCTATCTATCTATCTATCTCTCTATCTATCTCTCTATCTATATATCTCTCTCTCTCTTTCTTTCTTTCTCTCACGCCCACAGAGAGAGAGAGAGAGAGAGAGAGAGAGAGAGAGAGAGAGAGAGAGAGAGAGAGAGAGAGAGAGAGAGAGAGAGAGAGAGAGAGAGAAAGATCTTATGGCGAACCCACTTGAACTGCAAAAGCGCAACAGAATTCGTAGAAAGTATGACTTGAATGTCTTTCATGCCACATATATTCCTTGGAATAGCAATATAAAAATATATTCTGTGCATTTATATAATAAGTGATTTAATTTTTGCTGTAATAGCTTTTTATTCCTTGTCTGTGCACTATTCACCTATATTCCAAATACGCCAAGTTTTATTGGATTTAGATAAGCAATAACATAATACGCACACTGTCTGCAAAAAGACTATAAACATCAATGGTTGCCACCAGTGAAATAATCAGAAAAGTAACAGCTTGAGTAACACTTGCTATTGCACTATGGTTTCACTTGAGTAACACTTGCTTTTTAAACTACAAAAGTAGATGGTTTCAACCTATTTTTCTAATCAAGTTCTTTCATTCTGTTTATATTTACCAAAATTCGGCATTCGGCATTTTCACAAATAGTAATCTTTATACAAGATGTTTAATCCAATTTTTAAGTATATTCCAGCTCTATGGACTTCCGTCAGTTTCGACGATGAGTGTTCCGGTGGTTCGTTCAATCCAACAGCCTGCTCATAAGTAAACATGCAAGTTGCTGAGCATTCCACAGACACGTGTACCCTTAATGTAATTCTCAGGCAATGTTAAATAATACTTGCCCAAGGTGCCAGGTAGTGATATGGAACCTAATGATTGAGAAGTGAACCACTTACCATTCGGCAATGCCACGTGCATACTTTTCAGTTATGACACTTATGTACTTCTTTACGTAAAGTCCGTCCGTGTTGCTTTACTCCATAAGTTAATTACTAACAGAAGATCTTAGACTAACACTGGTTTAATAGTGTTTCTATTAAGTGTGCCGTCCATTTTGATATGTGTTATAATATACCGTTCTTTCTGTTCATTGACATTTTCAAGCAAAGCTTTACATGCGTTAGCTAAAAAAAGTAAAAATAATTGATCTTATATACCGAAATTGGGAGTTTAAAGAAAGCAACAGTAAGAAAGAATTAATATTAAATTAAGTTTCTAAATTTTCTTCAAAAATTTCATTTTTAAACATATGGTTAATTGAAAACATAAGTTACCCAGTTTTAATAGCTACAAATGAAACTTTCAAAAATATCTTTTAAACATTTTTTAAAAAGTCATACAAATCTGAAAAAAAATAAAAATACAAACGAAAGACACAGGTATAAACAAATCGGAAAAGTCATCAACATATCTCTCTCTCTCACTCTATATATATATATATATATATATATATATATATATATATATAGAGAGAGAGAGAGAGAGAGAGAGAGAGAGAGAGAGAGAGAGATACATACATGTGTGTGTGTATGTGTATGTAAATCCATTTGTTTATGCCTGGAGTTCTATGTCTCTGTGCCTTCGTTTGTATTTTTATTTTTTAAAAGAACAAGTTTTCCCTTAAAAAATTGTTTTCGTTTTGCCTTATATATGGGTTCTATTTTATACCTTTCCCTGATGTTTTAGGCATTCAGTAGATTGCCTAGGTATTCTAAACTTTGCTAATAACATATATACTAGCAGAAAACCACCCATAGCTAAGTGTATATATATATATATATATATATATATATATATATATATATATATAGAGAGAGAGAGAGAGAGAGAGAGAGAGAGAGAGAGAGTTAGTTTCAGAAGATCCCGTTAAGGGTGAAAGCAGCGATTCTTTGCTTAACCTTTAATCTGTTATTTTAATATATATATATATATATATATATATATATATATATATATATATATATATATATATATATATAAATAAATAAATAAATATATATATATATATATATATATATATATATATATATATGTATATATATATATATATATATATATATATATATATATATATATATATATATATATATATATATATATATATATATATATATATACATATATTTCGTTTCTGAATTTGTTTAGCAGGATTCTTTATCTGAAAACGTGTGTTGAAACCGATATTGTTATGCTTTGGGAGGGTCATGTTGCCAATAAGAAACACACGCACCAGTTGTTTCACTCCAATTTATTATAAATTAAATTTATAAATTTAAGAATTTATAAATTTCCGGTTGGACGGTTGTTCATATATTGTCGAAGTTCTTTCGTCACACATTCTGTGGCCTCTTCAGTGATTGGGGATTCTTTTCTTTGTTTTTGTGCCTCACCTTTGTTCTGTCTTACGCCATCTTGTTTTTGTGTGTGTTATGTGCTTAGTTTGCGAATGTGTTACATCCGGGTGTCTGTGTGTGTTTATATTTGTTTATTTATTTGTTTATTTACATGTTGCTGGTTGGTTGTTTGTTCTATGTGTGTGTGTGTTTTCATTATGTCCTTAATTGTAAGCTGTGATGTTGCTATTCCATTCATGTTTTCTATTTAATTTTGGTTGGAGTTCATTTATGTTTAGTGCCTCTGTGATTTGTCTAAACATTGCGTCTTTTCTGTGTGTAGATTCTATTTTTATTTCTATGTTCTCTAATTTACCCTTATGTTCTATTTTAGCATGTTGGTGGAGTACAGATGATTCTTTTCTATCTTGAAGCTCTCGCCAGTGTTCATTTATCCGTTCTCCTATACTACGAGCTGTCTCACCTATGTACACTATATTCTTACAGCTCGTAGTATAGGAGAATGGATAAATGAACACTGGCGAGAGCTTCAAGATAGAAAAGAATCATCTGTACTCCACCAACATGCTAAAATAGAACATAAGGGTAAATTAGAGAATATAGAAATAAAAATAGAATCTACACACAGAAAAGACGCAATGTTTAGACAAATCACAGAGGCACTAAACATAAATGAACTCCAACCAAAATTAAATAGAAAACATGAATGGAATAGCAACATCACAACTTAAAATTAAGGACAAAATGAAAACACACACACACATAGAACAAACAACCAACCAGTAACATGTAAATATACAAATAAATAAACAAATATAAACACACACAGACACCCGGATGTAACACATGCGCAAACTAACACACAACACACACAAAAACAAGATGGCGTAGGACAGAACAAAGGAGAGGCACAAAAAGAAAGAAAAGAATCCCCAGTCACTGAAGAGGTCACAGAATGTGTGACGAAAGAACTTTGACAATATATGAACAACCGTCCGGTTGTGGAACCAACCAACCGGAAATTTATAAATTCTTATATTTATAAATTTTATTTATAATAAATTAGAGTGAAAGCAACTGGTGCGTGTGTTTCTTATTGGCAACATGACCCTCCCAAAGCATAACAATATATATATATATATATATATATATATATATATATATATATATATATATATAAAGTATATATATAAAGAATCCCTGTTCTTTAAAATCCCTCAGCCAATGACCTCTACCGATCCTCAAAATTACTACCTTCTCCAACCACTAGAAAACATACAAACACCACTGTATTACAATGCCAGTTGGCTTTCCTGATGATTTCCTTCGAATGAAACAGTTCTAGTCCTGTAGAAGCCATTTCTATATTAAATTTGTTGTATACACTCTAATAATGTATTGAGTACCTTACTTACTCTGATTACCCCCAATTGAACCCGGGATACATATATATGGCGGCTGCCCACCCGTATACGAAGAAGATCTGCAAACACTAAGTCAGCAATGCCTTTGCAGAATTTTAAGTCAAAAGAAGACTTGCACAATACCTCATAAACCCTATTGCCATGATTTAGAGACATGCAGAGATACGATATCTGCAGTACATAATGGTTACAACCGTGAGAGCTTTCGTGAGTCATGCTCTTCTGCTGATACTGAATATACCCAAAGATCATATCCTGAACAACGGGTTTTATATCTGAGCGTTATTTTTGTCGGATCTACGTCAATTCCGATGGCGAGTGTTCCAGTTGTTTGATCAATGAATCTGTCTGCTTGTGAAATTAAAATACCAATTACTGAACATTCTACACACACCTGTGCCCTTAACGTAATTTTCAGGAAGATTAAGCACGACACAAGTGGGAATCATAGGTACAATTCATATTTTCGAGCCGAGTTGAGTTGAGCAACGTGAATTTAAGTGTCTTGCTTAAGGACACATGGCACTGTTGAGAATCGAACTCACGACCTTACAATTCTGAGCCGAACACCCAAACCACTAAACACCTCTTTGAATTACAGGTACAACTGTTTTCAGCTGAGTGGACAGGAGCAACTTCTAATAAAGTGTCGTAATTATAGACAGAAAGTGTTACTGGGAATCGAACTCTTACGATCGTCAGCCAAACCCCCTGGTTACTAAGATACATGCCTTCACATATATCTGAGAAACCTTCTCTTGTAGACCTGTTTTAATAAAAGCTAAAAATGCGCCATAAGCCCAGTGGTCTTACAGCGAGTTGGACTCCATCTTGGAATGTCTAAATCTCCGGTTATTAATAGATAGTCAATGACCCTACTCTGAGTTCAACAGTTCTTTGACATGCGGTTTGACATGCGGTTTCTCGCAACACCCTTCACTAGTAATGATGTCGCTTTAGTCGCGGATGACGCGGTCATGAATATGTTCGTATGTAAGTATATGGATATGTGCGACTCTCTCTCTCTCTCTGTGTGTGTGTGTGTGTGTGTGTGTGTGTGTGTGT
>OZ024740.1:147336998-147349498 GCA_964016885.1 Eledone cirrhosa | reverse complement strand
TTAAAGTCTAGAGATGTTTTCATATTTCTATTGAAGGAGTGAACGGAATGTGTTCAGAATTATATCAAACGGTGAAAATCCAAGAATGTGAGAATATGTTGCAATTAACAAACTTCGACATCAGTTCCAATATAACCAAAACGGTAAACGCGTGGAGGGCAAGGGACCTGAAAAACATATGCAGGTAATTCAAATTTGTAATCTCATGTCAAGCAGAGTCGTTACGTCCTGGAGTAATGACCGATGCCACTAACCACTATTAAGTGTATAACACTCTATATTGTTATAGGCTCTTTTTATACCTTTTTATAGCTGTAATAAGGCAAGTAATTTAAACTTCTCATTATCATATTTCTAATGAAAGATACAGCCTAGGATTTTCAAACAATGTTGAAAACCATCAAGAATTTCGATGGATTAAATAAAATAATTAATTTTCTCATTATTGAGCTGGTATGTTTAGCATAACTTAAGAAAATATATTCTTAATAATTACGGATTAGGACAATGGGATTGATGAGTTAATATCTGTATACAACAACTACAACGGTACGCGATGGGGCCCACCCACAGCCCCGGCGGACAGAATGGAGAAGGCGTTTCCCCGGAGGACGGTAAGGGAGACGCGCTGGAAAAGCCACAAGAAAGGTTCTTATATAATTAAAATAAAACTATGATGAAATGTTTTGCGATCAATATGCACACTTTGAAATAAGCAGTTTTGTATTGTAATACGAGGGCTGGTTTTAGGCTGTCTGTTATCAAAGGGCTTAACCAACTATATCTTCTTTTACAGGTATAAATATAAACTTGAGATGTGCTATGAATTGATAATGCTGCAATGTAGTAATTATCGAACTGAAATACACAAAAAGTTAGAATACATACATGATACATTCAACTATCTCTGCAATGGACGGATTCAAAGTGAGTATATAATTAGTCATTATTTATTGCACTACTCAGGTGGCGAATTAGCAGAGTCGTTAGAACGTCATATAGAGTGCCTTGCAATGCTCGTTCTGGCTATCTGCTCTCTGAGTTCAAATCACGGCAACGTCAACTTTGCCTTTCCTCCTTTTAAGGTCCATAAAAAGTACCAGTCCAGTATTGGGGTCATTTCTCTTCTTCATTTTTCTCTCTCATTTTCTGGAAGAAATCGGTTAGACTCCGCCAGATTATAAAAATATGCCCATTATGTCGTATGACACTACGGCGCCCCTACAACTCTACGGAGTTATAGATTCATACATTACACTGCTCATCATTTGTTTGTTTTGAAAGTTTTTTATAAGAAAATAAACGAGATATGAAGATTAATCAGTCAACTACTTGCCTGGATGCTAAAAGCAATGAAAGACGATTTGGCTGTATTAAACCATCTGGCGTATTATGCCTAAAGTACAATAAAAGATAGAAAACATTTGAGTTATTCAACAAATTTCAATTGGTTTATATGATGTTTGCAATAAAAAAGAAAAAGAGAGAAAAATTAAATAATGAAAGTAAGGGAAAGGGTGAGAGTGGCCGACCCTACACCCCAGTTTGGTGGTATATCTCAGCTGCACCCCGCGGACAAAATTTCGAATGTATTACCCTAGAGAACAGTCGGCGAAACTCGCTATATCAGCCAAACCACCTCGCGGTGTACCTTCCTTAAGCAGGATGCACTCCTTCCAATTTTTTTTTTGGGGGGGGGGGGCAGTTCGAGGGCCATGGAGACCAAAAGTCTCGACAGCGATTGACACAAAAATGAAATGGTTGATCAAGTCCCGGTATTTATCTGTTCGGAATATTTGACTATATTTTCAAGATACACAAGTCAACGGGACATACGAACACCAATGAAATGTTACTATGATGCTGCTTTTGTTTGTAATGTAGTACCTTAAGGTATCCATTATGTGGCATCTACATACAACTACGTATTGTGGTTGATGATAATCGATGAAGACGAATATGTGGATGCAAATATGAATGAGTAATTAAGAAGCTTGCTTCAGGTCGACTCAAGAATTTTAAATGAAACTGGTTATGAAAATTGTGTGGAAGCCTGTTACAATGAAAAGTAATTTTTTAAAAAAACAGAATAACGATTTCTTTTGAACTTTTTTAAAAGTTATTTTATTCTATTATAAGAAAAATTATTCCTTTTATGATAATGAATAAAAAATTAATTTCACTTTTTTTTTTACCATTTTACTCGTTTTTAGCTTACATAGATGTCCTTCCTTGTCTGAATAGCATTGACACAAGCCCTGCTGTGAAAAACTGTAATAAAATCACCTCCCACTATCATGACGAATGCATGTAAGTAAACTTAATGCCATCAAAGCTAGTTGCTGTTATTTCCAAATTAATCTCGATTAAGCACACCTATGATAGAAGGGGCGATGAAATATTTTCTTCCATAAAGCTGTTATGAATTAATGCCATTAATGTCGTATTGCAGCATTTGTAAATTTATTTGTGCCATGTTTACAAAGTTTAATTTTGTGGGTGAGACGTATATTTCTACTCCTAGAAACTAAACAACTCTTTCCATATTCTAGTTGAGTGCTTCTGATGCCGCGAGTAAATACACACAAACACGCTGCAATCCCATTGGATTATTCTGAGTTAGTAAACTGAACAAATCTACTGAATAGATTTAGCTAGTCCAGGAACTGTTAAATGTACACTTTTAATAGAACTACAAAAAGCAGTTTGGCTAAATCGAAAAACCACGTGTTTTGAATAAGTATCGATATTATTAAACTATGCTGATTGCCCCATTATTTTGTTCATATATCGCCATCTCCCTGCTATATCTAAGGAGTTCGCTCTGATTCCGAAAAAATATATACAGTGAAATTCCGTTATAACGAAATTCAGGGGTATAAAAGATTTGTTGTAACGAAAAATCTTTATAACGAGATCGAACTAACACATCGAGCATGTGGCCGAAGATTGAAAAATATTGAAAAGTTCGTTATAATGGTATTCGTTAAAACGGAATTTTACCTGTATTACTTTGGGAAGGACATTTTACTAATAAAATATATGCATTGACTTTATTTTACTAGTTTTATCAATATACAAGCATTAAAGCCCGGCGTTGCTCGGGGTCAGTAAGTTACCAAAGTTAGGTTGCACCACCCATTTCATGGCAGCACTTTTTTGTCTGCCAGGCACTGGGTGAATGAATTGCAGACCTGAACTGCCGAAGCAGGAGCTGCGCCAGCAGTGACAATTGTAGTTTCACCTATGGATATTATCTCTGTGCAAAGAAGTGTTGAAATTTATTGTTTCACAGTACTTGCGCAACACGCGCGTAGACGATGCCAACCGAACAGAGCTGCGATGGAGTTGTTCTGCATGGTTGTCTAATGTGTGTTTTCTAAATTTAAGACAGTATGGAGGGGTGTGATATGGGGGAGAGTTAGCTGCTGTTTCTAGCAGGTTTAGTGACCTCATAGAAGATATTATTGTGTATAGTAAATAAACTGATACTTCTTTCTTCCACGTTCGTTGAGAGATGTTTTTAAAAAGATTTATCGGTATTTTTTTTTTTGTTGTTGAATAAATTTATCTGTTGCTTTTGAATAATTGTTGTTTCGTATGAAATGTAATAAGTACTCTTCGTTGTCATTGAAGTAAATATATGTTTGACCGTTCCACACTCAAAAACAAATGCTCTCTCTCTCTCTCTCTCTCTCTCTCTCTCTCTCTCTCTCTCTCTCTCTCTATCTCTATCTCCTTCATTTCTTTCTCTTTTCTTTCTTCGGCGTTCCTAAAGAAAGTTTGTAAGTTTAAGCGTATATAAGAGAAAGTTGCAACATGTATGTAGTTTTATCGAATTTTAAGAGGAGTAGAGAGAGGAAATCAGATTGTATTAGAGGGGTAAAGAGTCATGTATTTAGTTTTATCGATTATTTCCGTTGAACTAAGTTAGACCATTTACAACATTCTTACAGACTTTGAGTCGAATTGGTTTGAAATTGTGCAAATGTATAAACATGGAACATGCACACACACACACAACAACAACAACAATCTGCCTTTTATAGATAATGATGATACTTATTGATTGGCTTGTCAACGTCTTTCAGAAGCCGTTGATGATATGAAATACTGACTCTCTTCACATGCTAATGAGGGTATCTCCGTAGTCGTTTGATCTGATAGAAATAGCAGCTAAATTTTCTCAAATCGCTCGATACTATCTGTAAGAAGCGTATGACATATTGGATAGTATAGGCTATAATAAACTATAGTCGTGGATATAATCATATGTGTGCTCTACAAAAGTTGATGTTAAAACAAATATAACTCTACCGTTTCTTGCTACCAAATTTTAAAGTGAATATTGGCATTGAGCAAAATATTGAGTTCTACAAGGGAATAAAGTTAGTGTGAGGATACAGACAATCATATCGGCTCAATTACTCGACTGGTACTTCTTTATCAATACTGTGAGGATGAAAGATAAAGTTGATCTCAGCGATCAATGCCGCCAAACATTTTTGTCTGTCGCTCTACTAATTCTGACCTTCCGACACCGAATGTTGATAAATTTGTGTAGATGTTATTTATTTTATTTTATTTTATTTTATTTTATTTTATTTTATTTTATTTTATTTTATTTTATTTTATTTTATTTTATTTTATTTTATTTATTATTGGGTGGTGGATTGGCAGTATCGTTAGAACGTCGAACAAATTACCCTACTGCTAAGTTCAAATTCTGCCTAGGTTAATTCTACATTTCCTTCTTCTGAGGTCAATGAAATAAAGTACCAGTAATGTAATGAGGTCAATTTAATTGACTGAAACCAAATTTGTCTCCTTGTTTCTCTGGTAGAGCACAAACTGCTGGCTTTTTGCCTAAATTACGTAGCAGCTTCGTTAGAGGGTCGGACAAAATGCTTTGCGGTATTTCTTCCGACATTTTACGTTTTGAATTCAAATTATACCGAGGTTAATTTTACCTTTCATCGTTCCAAAGTTGATAAAATAAAGTATTAGTCAAGTTGTGGGGTTGATTTAATTGAACTCCCCAAAATTGTTGTCTTGTGCCTAAATTAGAAACCATTATTATGAATGTTTATAGGGCGATGGATTGGCAGTATCAGTAGATCGTCGGATAACATGCTTTGCAGCATAGAGTTATGGCTATTTACGTTCTGAATTCAAATCCCGCCGAGGTTAACTTTGCCTTTCATCCTTAAGGAGTCAATAAAATAAAGTACCAGTAATGCACTGGAATAATTGCTGGCCTTGTACCAAATAGTAGAAACAATTATTATGATTGTTTATTGTTATTGTTGTTTTTGTTAATTATTTTCATTTTCGTTTCTCGTATTTCAGCAAAATAGATAAAATGACCAAATGCGTAGGTAACTGGACGTCTCGATCATGTGGTTCGAACGCTGGACATTTTATGAAGATACTGCTGGAGAGTGAACTTTCTTTGAATCTGCTCCCGGAAAGATGTGACTTTAACAGCAAAGGTGAATTTTTACATCATCTCCTCATCTCCACTGTTTCTTCTGAGAAGCTACTTTGATAAGAGCGAAGAAATGTCGAGGAAAGAGAGCGAGAGAGAGGGAGAGAGAATGGGAGATATCTAGATATCTATCTATCTATCTATCTATCTATCTAGATAGATAGATAGATAGATAGATAGATATCTTATAGATATATTTCTTTATTTGCCACAAGGGCGCATAAGAAAAGGGGACAATACAAAGACACATACTGGGGATTTTACATACAGTCGTGTAAAAATATTATTAAAACAAACAAATTTAACAATCGAAATCCCCAATAGGGGGGAGGCGTTACAAATGGGTTGTTTAATACCCCGTCGATAGAACACAAATGGGTTGTTTAATACCCCGTCGATAGAACAACCCTCAACTCCAGGAGCGTGTTGTGCAAGTGCTCCTTTCTTCCTTTTGCTGTCTTCTTCAACCTATAGGTTTATATACAGAGAAAGCCCAATCAGTCGGGCCATTTTTGCTATATTCACCCACCTTTCAGTAAATTTACTGGGGTGCAGTGCCTCTCTCTCCACTCTGATTCTCCTTCTAAAGTGATACTTAAAGAAGGGAATGAGTTGTTGTCCTGGGAAAAAGGCATCTGTCCTCAGTCCTCTCAGTCTCGAATACCATATAATCTCTTTTACCATAGCCACTATACAGAGGAAAACCGCCTCTCTTTCGTTTTTGAAAGAAGTTGGCGGTTTGATCCATACTATGGACTCGGCAGTCAACTGGATTTGTTCCATACGCGACAGCAGTTGTTCTGCGTAGTTCCACAGGTCGCTTACGCCCGGGCAGTGTACAATTACGTGCAAGACGGTTTCAATGTCCTGCTCGCATCTTGGACACGTCCTCTTGGAAGGATCTATGCCGGGGCGTCCGTGCCTGTAGATCTTATCTCGAACTGGTAGAGCTCCTCGCTAGTACTGCCAGGCCAGGAACCTTTGGAAGTTTCCATAGGTCCCGGGCGGAAAGTTCTACCGAACAGACTGGTGAGCTCGTCGTCTTCGACGTCTAGAGTCTCCCCGAGCACGTCGTCGCACTTGTAAAGTACTAATCCTCTATAGAATGTCGAAGTAGAGTCTCCACTGATTGCTGTGCCCGCTTGACAGAGGACTGTGAGCGCCTGGGCGCATTCAATGTGCCCAGGCGCCCATTTTCTTCGGTCTCCACTTGACCCAGGACTGCAGCTCCGTCAGCTAGACAAGTTGCGGGAAGGCCTGTCTCACAAACGGTGCCCACACCGGTTGGTCGGTGAGGAATACCTGGAGATAATAGATAGACAGACATATGGGATTTTTACAATAATGTATTATTGATCAATATACTTTGAGTGGAATTTAGTCGAAGTCGTGCACAAGACTGTTGTATGCATACGACTCTCTGTGTGTATGCGTGCATGTGTGCAGGGCTGGATTGAATGGGGTCAAAGGAGGCAATTGCCCCGGGCCCCCGCAGATGGGGGCCCCACCAGCGATGGTTGTAGCAAATTATTTGTGCCCTCTGCTGGGTTTTTTATCTTTATTCCTTTGACAGCAAGAACTATATTTTTAACAAAAAGCATTTAATATCTTTACTGTGGCAAAATCCATCCAATTTTCTTAACTTTAGTAACATCATATTGTTATATGAACAATATTCTAATAAAAAGTATTTGCTGATATCGCAAAAACAATGCATCCAGTAAACACTCTAAAATGGTTATGTTAGGAAGCACATCCAGCAATAGAAACCATCCCAAATATGTAATGTATGAACAAGAGAAAGTTGTTCCGACATGTCTGGTCTCGGACTGCGACAACCTGTCCAATACATGCCGGTGTAGAAAGTGGACGTAAAATGAATGTGGTTAGATATTTTGAATTTAATACCTATATATATAACTTTTCAATTCGCATTACTTGCACCAAGCCAACTTTGATATGTAAAATTTGGGTTTTGGTGTGTATTCTAAATGTTTGTGTATCTGGGACCTCCCAAACCTGAAGTGCCCCGGTGCCCCCATGTCTAAATCTGTCCCTGCTTGTGTGTGTGTGTGTGTGTGTGTGTGTGTGTGTGTGTGTGTGTGTGTGTGTGTGTGTGTGTGTGTGTGTGATTATGTTTACCTCACCATATACAAGTGATAAATCAAACAAGTAATATATCAATTCGATAAATATAGATCTGTGTAATAGGTACAACATTAAAATAAGTATAGTATCGATATTATCGACTGAAACGCTCGATGGCGCTACTCCAGCATTGCCGCTGTCAATTACTGAAATTACTAAGGATATAAAAAGAATATTTAAAAGACAAATTTTACACACTGAGTCTTCTGTCAGTTTCGACGATAAGCATTCATTTGTTCGCTGAACTTAAATTCTAACACTTGAATTAACGTGTGTGTTTGAGTACTCCACAGACATATGGTACTCTCCATCCGGACATAATTCCACACAGAGTTCGCTTTTGCAATTTCCTTCACAAAACCTGGATAGCCCTGAGGCTATGGTAAAACAAATACTAACACAAGATATGCTGTGGGATCGAAACCAGGTCCACATATGTGAACTTCTTAACTACTTGGCCACACCTGAATTCTTTTATTAAAATACTCATTCATACTTTATAAGTGGATGTCACCCGGTTTAACACCACCTCCTACTTGGGTGCCATTAACGGAGCCCACTCTGTTGTCAACACTCAGGCCAGAGGATGATCTTTCCCGCTCTTGCAACTGCCGGACTTTGAAAACAGGCGAAAATATATAGTTTTTTCGTCTTTGTAAATGAGGTGATTAATCTCATTTACATATGAAGCTGTATAAGTTGGCTTAACTTAATATAGAATAGAATTAGAATTTAGCTATATTAAGTCGAACCAACTTATACAGCTTCATATGCAAATGAGATTAATCACCTCATTTACAAAGACGAAAAAACTATATATTTTCGCCTGTTTTCAAAGTCCGGCAGTTGCAAGAGCGGGAGAGATTATCTTGTCGAGAACCAGTTGAGTTCGAAATGCATCGACGATTGTCTCCCTTGCTTCTGCTGAGCACCGCTTTGTGGCTTTAGCTGCCAGTGTTTTTCATAGCTATGGCTTTCTAAATTTTATTTATAAACATACCGTATTTCTTTAGAAATATGAAATTCAAATACATATGTGTATACAGCTATGTTCGAAGTTAAATTCTAATTCTATTTTATATATATATATGTGTGTGTGTGTGTGTGTGTAAATATATATATATATATAAATCCCCAAGGCTAAAACACTTTCCAGCTTTCCAAAACGATTTTAACTGTTACAGTGTTAGTTTATGTATAGTTCTTCCTTTAGGAACAGAATGGAAGTAGGAATTGTTTTTAACGTTTCGTTAATGTTATCGGCTTATTTTTTTTTTTCATTTCATCTTGTAGGAGAAGAAACCAAATGTTCCATGAATAATATCGATACCAAAACCAACGTTTGTGGATCCCTGATTTGTTTCTCTGACAAAGATTTTCGAAACTTGTTAATAAATCCTTTACCGAAATTAAACCAGAAAAAATTGCATTGTCTCTGCGAGTAAGTAGTTCTAAACCATGAAATAAATACTCCATCAGATACGTTCCAAGTTTTCAAAGGGAGAAAAAATATATAAGCAGCAGGTTTGACGACATTGGATGGCAACAGGCCACTTTACCTGTCAGATATGGCGGCCTTGGCCTCCGGTCCCCGATCTCGCTGGCTTTGCCGGCGTTTCTTTCATCGGAAACCTCAAGCTGCGTCCTCATCGGCAGGGTTCTCCAAAACACAATGGAACCCTCTGTGTTCGGGGAACGTGAGGTCACCTGTGAGACGTGGGACAGGCTGGAACTTAGCTCAGTAGACGTCCCTCCTCCTTCTTCCCCTGCTGACGTCAAGAACCCCTAACGCATTTGGGATGCCATCCAGTGTAGCCTGGCTTCAGACAGGCTCACACCAGCTCGATCAGCACCGCCTTGCCTGTTTTTGTGCGGCCTCCAAACCCCACAGTGGTGCCTGGCTCCATGCCTTGCCCTCCTTCTCCACTGGCACGCGGCTCGATAACAATAGCCTGCGCATTGGCGTTTCCTTGAAACTCGGCTTCCGGATCTGCGAGCCACACCAATGTCGCTACGGATCCACCGTGGACCGTTTCGGCCTCCACCCGCTTTCCTGTCGCCACAGTGCCGGCCGCTTTCCACGCCATGCTGCCCTCAACGAGGCCATAGAGCATGGCTTGGACGCTGCAGGCTTCCCTTCCCAGCTCGAGCCGGTGGGGCTGAACCAAGAGGACGGCAAAAGGCCAGACGGCATGACCATCTTCCCGTTCAGCGGTGGCAAACCCCTCGTCTGTGATGCCACTTGCAACGACACTTTCTCCAGCCGCAACCTGGTGCAGTCTCCGACTAACCCAGGTTCTGCTGCATGTCGGGCTGAGGAAGCCAAACTCTCCAAGTACCGGTCGCTCTCCGTCAGGTTTGCGGTCGTACCCTTGGCAGGGGAGATTTCTGGTGTCCTCGGCCCTAGGGCTACCTCCCTATTCACCACCATAGGCGCTGAGCTGGCCATCCGCAGGTGTGAGCCTCGCGAGTTGGAATGGCTCTTCCAGCGCATCTCCCTTACCATCCCGTCGTGCTTCATGACATCATTTTGCACGGGGGCCTATAATGCTGTCAAGACAACCCTGAATTGACACACTCAAATATAGACACACATATATTATATACAATGCTATCTCAATCATGTTGTTATAAGCAGGTCGCTTTCCAATCAGAATGTCTTGGGTTTTAATCCTACATTTGTCCCTGTATATAGTTATTTCTCCCAAGTTACTCATACATTTAATCCTGTATATCATTTATTCTTTTATTTGTTTTAGTTATTAGATTGCGGCAATGTTACACCTCCGCAGTGATTTAGTCAATCATATTAACCTCAGTACTGATTTTTCAAGTCTGGTACTTATTTTATCGGTCTTTCTTTTGTTGGACTATTATGATATGGGACACAGACACACACACACGCACGCACGCGCACGCGCACGCACACACACACACACACACACACACCATGAAGCGGAATTGAACCCAGAACCAACTAGTTGCGATGAGGGCTCCTTAACCACTCAGCCATGCCTCTGCTGAAAATGCATGTAATTTTATCCTAGAAATAAATTATTTAATACCTTTCTCACCTTTCATACCTTCCAAATAAACTATAGGATTTCTCTGATTCAAACGACTAATTTATCAAAACACAAGTTTTCCAGTTTGTATGATTGTTCATATATCATATATCCGGTAATCCTGGCATGCCAGTTCTGGACTTAAATTAAATACAGTCAACATTATTGCCGCCATCATTGACTGCACCACTCAACTAGTTCAAATATAAAGTTATCTGTAGTAACGCAATCTTCATTGAGATTTACTCCGCAGAATAATGTACGTCTATTCTTGGTTTTTATGTGTGTGTGCCTATGTATTTTCAGTAACCTAAAAAATTTCCAGAGCTGTTCCGAAAGAATACAGCATCAATGTAGTTCTATGAACAAAGCGTTGATACTTCGATACTTCTATTACATCGATATTTTTCAATATATCTGTAAGCAAACACCAAAGGGTAAGTAATATATTGTTGTTGTTATTTTATTGGCAAACTCATGAAAATGTCGGTTAGAATGTTTTGCGATATTTGTTCTGGCTCCCTGCTCTCTCAGTTCAAATCGCGCTGAGGTCAACTTTGCCTTTTATCCTTTCAAGATCGATAAAAAATATGTACTAGCCCAAAACTGGGGTCAGTTCTTCCTCTATATTACTTTTTCACTTCCTCCCAATCACACGCTCTCTCTTTATCTGGAGGAATTGGATATGTTCCGATCTGGAGTGGGAATGAGCTCCGTGAGGTTTCAAGCGCCCCTACGACTCCATCAGAAGTACGGGTCTTTACATACGTTTTATGTTTATTAAGAGTAGGGGGTGGCAGAAAAACGTGGTGAATAATAAAATTGATAGTATGGCAGAAGACATTCCTTGCAGTATTTAGGTGTCTAGTTACGTCCCTTCGCGTTCTTAATTCAAATATGCGTGTGTGTGTGTGTAATTGATTTTGAATAGACTATATAGTGAGAATGTATAAGTGAACATGGTGAAAATAAACTAAAGCCGCCACTCATAATCGAGTATGACTTTGTATCAACATATAATATGCATTCGCTGATTTTGAATGCCAATTTAGTCGCAGCAGAATATAGACTTAGACTTCCCACCCTTGAGCCAGTGGAACAATGAGTGATGCGTGGTTTAATTCTTGCAGGTGTCTCAGTCAACTGTTTTCCATCTCTAGGGTTTCTTTACCTGAGCCATTCAACTATTATTTATAGTTATCAATAATTATTATAGTTATCTGCATTGTGACGGCTGTAATTTCAAAATATAGTCCTCTCTTCTTTTCATAACTATATATCTATTCTGCATAGATAATAAATTTCATACTATATGTTTATTCTGTATGTATAAACCATTCTGTAAATATAATAATTTTCACAATTATCTAAGTATTCTTCATAAATCGTACTTTTCATAACTAAATAACTATTGTGTATACATATAATACTTCCAATGATTATATATATATATCTATTCTACATATTCAATAATTTTCATAACGATACCAATTACTTCGTTTCCTTTTACAGATCTTGTCAATCACAGTCAATGTCAATTGTCGAATACCCGAAAAGCTTGTTTAATCGAGGGTAGAAGGAAAATGCTCAGATACAAGGATAGTGAGGAGATCTGTAGGTAAGTTCATTAATACTTCTCTAGTGCAGTGATTTTCAACCGATATAACAAAGACCGATTACTCCTGCCATATCGTACCCAATGGTAACTTGAAATGGTGTTCAGATTACCAGAAGGCAGGATGAAATCGCTTTCAAATTTTCCTACTACGGTTTCAGATTATCCCGCTTTCTAAAAAATA
>OZ024740.1:147233595-147331095 GCA_964016885.1 Eledone cirrhosa | reverse complement strand
TACTAGAATTGTGCACTCAAGCATGGCTAAATGCTTAAGGAATTCGTTTAATAACCACGTGGTTCTGAGTCATACCCGTTGAGTGGCCTCTTGGGTAAGTGATTTTTATTATTGCCTCGGGTTGACTAATGCCCTGTGAGTAGAATACAATAAATGGGAAGTGCAAAAGTCCGTCGTATTTTAGCGGTTTATTAAAATATGTACCGGACTTGAAAAAATACACTCGGATCGATATGATCGACTAAATCAAATTGGTGCCTCAGCATAGCTACAATCAAATAACTGAAACCAGTAAAAGAAAAGAAATGTGAAATATATAACACATCTTACGTTGAGGTACTTTGAACTTGTCTGAGTCTAAGTAGGAGTAAAAGTGGGAAGAGATTGAGGAACCGCTAGAGTGATCATGAATTTAAATCTTTTGCTGGTGGTTTTTCTATGTTCCTGTGATCCTCACTTCATTCTGCTTTGCCTAGTCCGATGGCCTGCAATTTCATAATATAGAACACCTGGACTATATTTCTTCCTTCCTACAAGGTTGCAGACCTGGACCGAGATGATGAGGAATTATTCTTAAATAATGACTAAGACTATATTGCTAATTTAATTATTTATTTTAAATTCTTTTTCAGTTATAGTAGCAAGCGTGTCAGCTGTATCTTTATTGATATTCGCCCTGTTTGTCGGTATATATATGTCCTTTTGTAAAGAAAGAAAGAAGGGGCTACGACAAGCGGTCAGCATACCAAGTAATATCATCACAAGGCCGAGTTTTGTAACTCCACTTCACCTGCCACCATACAACAGATACGAAAATAACACGGCCCCTCCACCGTATGATGAAAGAATGGCCGAAGAATTCAGAGCATCGAATCGATTTTAAACATTCTTGTCCCAATACGCCTTGACATAATAATTGATCACTTTGTTGAATTCAGTTCATTATTTTGACAATAGAAACAATTATTTTGACAAATATTGGGGGTAAAAATCAACAACAAACACACAAGGAATACAAAACAAAGATGTAGCGCCAATAAGCTTCTAATTCAAGTAAAGAAATCCATCAGCGCCGTGCGAAGCTGGTAATATTCCCAGGGCAGATATGATATATAGTCCCCATTTTAACCTGCTCAATGCGTATTTTGATAATCAGTGCTAAATATATATGATTTATGTTAAGGTTACTGGTATAAACACAGACTTGTAGTAAATACTTTGTACTTAAAAGCAACAAATCTAAAGTGAATTATTTAAAAAAATTAATTCTGTATCGTAGGTACCTTTCCGCTTTGCACCGTCAAAATTGAAGACCCATGCCAATTATTTCCTCCCCGTTGTTTTGATTTGAACATACCCATTGAAAATGTATTACTTGTAGGCATATTGTTCTACATCTATATCGTTCCAAACCAACTCTATTTTGTGGTGAACAATCTTTTTTTTTTTTTTTTTTTTTTTTTACATCATGTAAAAACTTTGGAATCTGTTCTGGTTTGATCTTAACCACTGAAAATGTATTACTTGCGGACATATTATTCACATTCATCCCGTCGAGGTTAATTTTTCTTTTCATCCTTCGGTATCCGATAAAATAAAGTACAAGTCAAGCACTGGAGTCGAAATAATTGACTTTCCTTCATACCCACATAACCCCCAAAATGCTGGCACTGTACTAACAATTATAGATCATTAAAGGCAGTGGATTGGTAGAATAGTTATCGCTTTAGACGAAATGCTTTACAGTAAATCGTTACGGTCCTCTACGTTCTGAGTTCAAATTCCACTGTCAGCTTTGTTTGTTGTCCCTCCGATTTAATAACTCTCTCCTCCCCAAAATTGTTGGCCTCGTGCAATTATTTCCTATTCATATCAATCCAAAGCATCTTTATTTTTTAGTGGACGAGCTTTTTTCAGTATCTCGTAAAAACCATTAGGAAACTATGGATCCTCCTGGATCGATAAAACTACAAGTAATCTACTGATTTGATTCAATTATGTGTAGATCTGCGTCAAATCATCATCACCGTGGTCGTTGTCAATAATATTATGGGGAGTAAGACAGTGGATGACAGAACAAGCAGAAGGTGGCGTATAAAATGCCTTGCTGTATTTAGTTACAACTCATTATGACCTGAGTTCAAATCCAGCCAAACTGAGTTTTACGTTTCATCTTTTGAGGATCAAAACATTAAACTACTAATCCACTACTAGGGTTGATTCATATCTTTCTCCTCCCCTCTACTCCCTCTATCTGAATTGTCACTACAATTCAAAGGTCTAACCATATTTCTTTGTCACGCTAATTCAGTGAGAACTGCGTTACGGGTACACGTGCCAATGAAATACACAGCTTCTTACACGATAATTTCATAAACAGACATTCTACTGGGTTGAAAAACTGGATGTTCATCATCGGGTCTGACGAAGAATCTACCACAAAGTCATAATGCTACTATACAAGTATTAGTTGCTTTGGGAATAGATGTGCTTTGAGTTTCATACACGAGTTAAACAACTCTTGAATCGATGGTGAAAATCTAAGACCATTGGATTTTGTGGGGCTTTCTAGAATATATTAACCAACGATATTACTGTTGCAGCAGTGATACTTGTTAACTTGATTCTTTCATACTGGTAATTGAAGTTAGAGATCATTGTGTGTGTCGGCGTGTGTGCACCTGTGTGTTATGACCCTGTGAATACACAGGCAAACCTCTAGAATAACAAGTCTCTGACTTGACCTTTAAAATTGTATTTATATATATATATAAACAAACGCTGTCAAAGTGCTACCGTCAATTATATATATAATATAAATAAATATATATGTGTGTGTATATATATATAATTTTAAAACTGTATGTGAAGGATCAAATGTCTAAGAATTTCCCACAATACCACTATGAAAACTAACATTTAAAAAAAAAATGAAATTTGTTTTCTGAAAGAAATACGAAAATACATCAGCGCCATTTTGTTTTGTTTATTGTGTGTTTCACTCATATCTTATAATGTAATTTATTGGTAAATTTTTATATAATTTTCATATGTATATTCTTCACAAAATAAAAATTATGAAAAAATAATTATTCCATTTCTTTTTTTTTTTTTTTTTTTTTTTAAATTCATAAGAATTGCATTTTTATATGATAATTGATTTTTAGTATTTCATTTCTAGCTAACTTCAAAAGAGTCCTTTTCTAATTTGGATTTTTTTTTATATTGACATTGTTATTATAATTATTGTTAAAGTAGTGCATTGGCATAATCGTTAGACCGTTGGGCAAAATGTTCTTCCAGTAATTAGTTGTGTCCTTTTATGTTCAATATTTAGGTTCCTCCGAAGGGTCTCTGGACTTACATTATTCGATAGAGTGCGCAGCTTGGAGATCAAGTATTCGCTCTAGGTAAAGCCGCTACTTCCAAATCGATCACATCTCCGATAGTAAGGATATGTGGGTTTAAAGTCTAAGGAAAAAATCGCCGGATAGATTTTACGGGCAAAGCGGACCAGCAGGAATCCCAGAGATAGACAACGAACAAAAAGGTTGGATAACATCCATGAGCTTGTTTGGTCTTACTTGTGGATCCATCCAGATCAATTGGAGACGGTTGCTTCTGATAAAACCCACTGGAAGGCGTGTCTGAGGCCTCTGTTCCCGCCAACCTCCCAAGAAGAAGAAATGTTACCTCTCAGCACACCAGTTTTCACACGTTATAAAAATGATTATGTTTCCATGGCTGGTTTATCTCTTGATATTCCGATTTCTAGTTATTTTTCAAAATGGTAGAGGCCGGTAGCAAATTACCAAAGTCGCTAGATTGTAGCACTAAATGTCTTGCGGCATTTGTTCCGGCATTCTGCGTTCTCAATTCTAATCACACCGATGTCAAATTTTCTTTTCATCCTTCTGTGGTTTATAAAATTATAGCACCGATCAAATACTAAGGACGATTTAATCGATTAACCTGTCCTCTCAAATTTCTAAATTAGAAACTATTATTATTGCTGTTGACAAAGCAGTGGCTTCGCAAAAACAAGAGTTGAACTAAATAATCCAAAGTATTTTCTTGCGCTCTCCGCATTCTGTGTTCAACTCTCCCTGTAGTCTACATAACTTTTTGCAACCAGAAGGGAACGCAGCTCGGCCGAATAGGTAAGTAGTTTGCCTCACAATAATTAGGTCCCAAGTTAGAGGCTCAGATCGACCAATGCTTTGTGAATGAAATTGAGGAGACAAATTCTTTGGAAGACTGTCAGGTAGAGTGTATCTGTAATTTAAAGGGGCAGTCCTGTCACGCTGAATTCCGCTGACATTACATTAAGGGTACATCAGTCTGTGGAAGGCTCAGCCACTTACTCGTTAATTTTATGAGCAGGCTGTCAGTTTATCGAACAACTGAAATTCTCATCGTCGAAATAGATGGAGGTCTATTGATTTGCTGAGTTAATAATAATATTATTTATATTTTTGGCACAAGGCCAGCAATTATCCCAATATATTAATATTCGGTTTGTTTACAAGTAAACAGCCTCATAAAACACCAAGTGGTAGATGACAACGTCATCCTTTAGTTCCAGTTCAGGGTCCATGTACAGATACATATATATATGTGAACTGCCGTAACCACTGCAGATCCTGCAATAGACATGTGACGTGGTACAATGCCCCTTACTCCCGGGAAGTTCTTTCAGGCTCTGGACCAATGCGTCCCACCTACCCATAAATACCACCAACTGTTTAATTAGCATTCAGAAAAATTTTCTTTCTCGACTATGCCTAACCTCGCTGAGATTATTGCAGCCATAAACTCCACTAAAATAGGACACATCAGAAAAATGCACATGCAAGTGTAGGTAATGCAGCGTTTGGAACTTCTGTGATGAGGCGAGGCACTGCTGGACCACCCAATCAACGCAATTTGCTTAGGCGCACCTCCCACGCCGAAGACATCACCGCCACATACACCAAAATGGCGGCAGAGGGGAATTGCAACTGTAGATTCCCCATTGAACAACAATTGCAAGGCCTCAGAGGTGGTCTATAGTTGTACAGTCTCCACACACAACAGGGACTTTTTACTGTAGAAATGATAAACAGAAGATGAAACCAAATTCTTGATCGAAATGACTCAACAATATAGTACACTATATATTTTCAACAGTAATACTATACTACACAGACGGCTTATCGTCTGTTTATCCAAGCGAAGCTAGGTACGTCAGTTATATATATCCATCTGGATGCTGTAGAACACGCCAATGGTAGCCGGGCGGGCCAGTTAGTGTAAGAATATTTATCACTATATATCAATTTCTTCTATACATGCGTATAATGCTAACTGAAGGAAAAAAAACTGCTAAATACTTTTCAGATCTTTCTCTTATAACTAACTAAACAAACTACCCTAACATTATAAAGAAAAAATTTAACAACCCTTAGTTATAACTAATTTTTCCGGCAAAGAAAAACAAAACAAAAAAAAAACAGAAACTTATAAACTTGCATGCTTGAAAAAACCCTTATACAAGCTTCTGCATAATATGCACTTGAAATCTCACTACCTCTCTAAATTTCAATGCTTTTGACTCCTCTCGCTATCTTTATATTGTCTTATGGTATTCATTATTATTATTTTTTGTTCTGAATATTTCCTGAAGAGATATGGTTGGAATAAAGCACCCATAATAAAGAAAATTGTTAACTAATAATTCTCCAGTTGCTCTGCAAATGGATGTGATATTCTAGCCATATTGAAACGTTCGTAGAGATGTATGAATAAATAATAATTTCTTATCCTTGACTTTCTTACAATCTTGAATTTTAAATGCTCTGCTACCTGAATTGCTCTTAATAACAAGATATCTTAATCATCCATGTTTTACTTCAGAAGTACAGAGGACAGTAAAGTCCATCGAGCTCATCTCATCTTACCAAAGAAAATAGTGAAATACTACACTATAATCTCATATAATATATGTGTATATTATATATTTTTATATATGTATGAGTGTGTGTATGTGTATATGTATATATATGTATGTGTATATGTATGTATATGTCTGTATATATATGTATATATTTTATATATGTATGAGTGTGTGTATATATATGTGTGTGTGTGTGTGTATATATGTGTGTGTGCATATATATACATATGCACATTTATTATTTTTTTGTGTATGTGTTCGTACGTACGCACCTGTATGTATGTGTGTGAGTCAATGTGAGTCTCTTGGTGTGCGTGTTGATAGGTCAATAACCATATTTATTGATGTGTCTGATACAGGATACAGTTAGATGAGATTTTGGCTTCGCTAGATCAACAAGTCTGATGAGGAGATCCGGCTGGAGTTGGATCTATACTATTAATATGGATCCTGAGCCACCCATCTGTGAAATGGTCGAAATCATGTATAATCAATAAAGACATTGATGTGAAACCTCGCATTTTTTAAATATATACACTCTGCCTTAGTGCTGCATAGAGTGCTGATTTTGGTACCTGTCTCAGTAAACCATGAATCAACTGAACCACTTATTATTATGTACATTATTTTATCGACCCCCGTAAGGACGAATAAAATAAAGTACCAGTAATACACTGGGATAATTGCTGGCTTTGTGCCAAAAGTAGAAACAATTATTATTATTATTATTATTATTTATATATATATCATCTTTGGCATTGTCGCTGAGCGTCCAGATTTTTCTCTCTTCAACTCTCCGGAACTCCGTAGTCCTTCCATCCTACATATCGAAGGCGACCAGGTAAGCGATAGTATAGGCCTCTGGCTTATGATTGGTCCACGTAACAATAATGGCGGGAGGGAGGGGTGTTGAGTTGTTAGCGAGAAGGATAGGTTTAAGTGAGAACCCCGTATTAACGAACAAAAATACAAGATTTGTTTAGTAAAATACGTCAAAAACTTCCGTATGTTTACAAGCATGACAGAAATACAAGAGATTTGTTTTGGAAAATACATGGGGAATGGAAAGAGGATAGAAAAAAATGCTATTGGAAGGACTAATGGAGTTAGGCGTATGTTAGAAGAGGTAGAAAAATGAGTACATTGGTGGTGGTGATTTGACCGCGTGTTGTAGAGTGTGGTGGAGGGGAAGAAGATATTAAGGAGCGGGAGAAAAATCTGGACGCTCAGCGACAATGCCAAAGTTAAAGACAATCACACCTCGTGGACGAGAATGCGAGCATGCCTCTTTGTTTCGGCCGCGGATGGCTAACATAACCCCATCTCCCCCCGCTCCCCACCTTTCCAACCCCCCAAACGCAATGCAAAACTTCAGATTTGGTACCTTGAATGTAGGCACCTTAAAGGGTCGCTCTAACGAGGTTGTAGAAATTCTTGAACGTAAGGAGGTCGATGTTTGTTGTATTCAAGAGACCAGGTGGAGGGGTGGATCTGCTAGATACATTGTGGGTAGAAAATGATGCAATAAGCTTTTCTGGGTGGGAAACGACAATGGGCTGGGTGGAGTAGGAATCATGGTAGCAGAAAAGTGGGCAGATAAGATAATAGACGTAAATAGAGTGAACGACAGAATAATTAAAATAAGACTTGTCCTCAATAGAACTACGGTGACAGTAATATCCGCGTACGCACCCCAATCCGGACTGCCCAGCACTATAAAAGACAGATTCTATGAGACACTGATGCTCGCTACCTCCCAAATAACCGACAGTGACTATATAATTATTGCAGGCGACCTAAACGGTCACGTTGGACAACATTGTGACGGCTACGACGAAATCCATGGAGGCTACAGGTTTGGTACTAGAAATGAGGAAGGCTCCAGAATCCTGGAATTCTGTGACGCAAATAACCTAACTATCTGCAACACTAACTTCAAAAAACGAGACAATCACTTGATCACCTACAGATCAGGGGAACACACTAGCCAGGTAGATTATATCCTTACCAGAAGACGTGACAAAGTGACTGTCGTAAACACTAAATCCCTCCCCCATGAAGAATGCACTTCCCAACATAGACTGATAATTAGCGACCTAATAGTCAGGACGAGACGTACTAGGCAACAGAAGAGGACTATCCTCAGGAGAAAAATATGGAAGCTAAAGGACCCCACAGCCAAAAATAAATTCCAAAGCATATTACTTGATGCTTTCGACAGTGAGGAAGAGCAATTAGAGACATACAAGGTAGAGGAACAGTGGGAATTCCTGAAAGCAAACCTGCTGACGGTGGCAGACGAAGTCTGTGGCTGGAGCAGGCCTGTAGGCAGGAGGAGAGTAACATGGTGGTGGAACAGTAAGGTGGAGGGGTCAATTAAGGCCAAAAAGCAGGCTTGGAAAGTATGGCGGGATGGGGGAAGCAGAGAAGACTATCAAGTGGCCAGGAGGGAAGCTAGGAGACAAGTGTACTTCGCAAGAAGGGAAGCAGAGGAAAGAAAGTTCAAGCATGTTCTACAACGTGAGGACCAAAAACGTGAGGTGTTCAGGATTGCTAGGCAATGTGTCAAGGAAAACAGTGATATTGTCGGGGAGAAGTGTGTACTTAACGATGACGGCGTACTTGCCATCACCGACGCCGATAAGAAGGTAGCTTGGAAGTGTCACTATGAAAGGCTACTAAATGAGGAGAATAAATGGGAGAAAGACAGTCTCCCCCACATCGACCCAATAGAGGGACCAGCAGTGTTAGTCAAGGGTAGTATAATAAGTAAGGCAATCAAAGATATGAAGACAGGCAAGGCGGCTGGGCCTTCGGAAATAGTTGCCGAGATGCTGAAGGCATCTGGTACGGTGGGACACACCATGGTCACCCGGATAGTCAACCAAGTCATACAGAATGGGGCTGTTCCGAAGGACTGGCGTAGCAGCATTATCGTTAACTGTTATAAGGGTAAAAGAGATGCCCTAGATAGGAGTAACTATAGAGGCATTAAATTAATCGACCAGGTCATGAAGGTCACGGAAAAAGTAATAGCGCAACTAATCAGAGAGCGAATTGATCTAGATGAAATGCAGTTCGGGTTTGTGTCAGGAAAAAGTACCACAGACGCTCTTTTCATTGTACGACAACTACAGGAGAAGTACCTAGCTAAAAGTAAACCCCTATACTTAGCTTTCGTCGACTTGGAGAAGGCCTTCGACAGAGTCCCCCGTTCCATTATCTGGTGGGCTCTTAGAAAACTAGGTGTTGATGAATGGCTTGTGAGAGCTATACAAGCCATGTATAAAGAAACAGTCAGCAAGGTTAGAATTAACAACGAATATAGTGAAGAGTTTAGTGTAAAAGTTGGTGTTCATCAGGGCTCTGTTCTTAGCCCCCTACTATTTATTATTGCCCTCCAGGCTATAACAGTGGAGTTCAAGACCGGCTGCCCATGGGAACTCCTATACGCAGATGATCTAACGCTCATAGCTGAATCAATGGCCGAGCTAGAGAAGAAATTCCAAACATGGAAGCACGGCCTAGAATCAAAAGGCCTTAAAATTAACCTGGCTAAGACTAAAGTTCTAGTTTGTAAGAAAGAAAATAAGGCGGCGGTCCCCTCCGGGAAGTGGCCATGCGCAGAGTGTAGGAAAGGCGTAGGTAGAAATTCCATTTTGTGTCCCAAATGCAAAGTTTGGGTGCATAAAAGACGTAGTGGGATCACAGGTAAGCTAACTAAGAACATAGATTTTACATGTGGCCGGTGTTCTGGGGCAATAAGTAGCAGCAAGTGCCCACAAAATACTAGCTCTTTCAACTGCGCAGAGGGTTCTATAGAAATAGTGGACAGCTTCCGTTACCTGGGTGACAAAATCAGCAGTGGGGGAGGGTGCTCTGAAAGTACAGTAGCTAGAGTCAGAACTGGGTGGAAAAAGTTCAGAGAGCTTATACCACTATTAGCCGCTAAAGGGTTCTCCCTAAAAATGAAAGGCAGGCTGTACGATGCCTGCATACGAACAGCAATGTTGCATGGCAGTGAGACCTGGGCATTGTGTGCAGAGGATATACGCAGACTAGAGAGAAACGAAGCTTGCATGCTCCGCTGGATGTGTAATAGTAATATACGGGAACGACAAAGCATAAACGAACTAAGGAAAAAATTAGAAATAAGAGGGATCAGATGTTGTTTACTAGAGAGAAGGCTACGTTGGTATGGTCACGTGATGCGCATGAAGGACGATAGCTGTATAACAAAGTGCAGGGCAATAAAGATAGACGGTAGCCACGGAATAGGCAGACCTAGAAAAACCTGGGACGAGCTGATAAACTCCGACCTCACACACTTACACCTCACCAAGACAATGTCACTGGACCGAGACCTTTGGCGATACTCAGTAATAGAGAAGACCCGCCTTACCTAAATACAAAGTAAAACCTACTACAGTCAGTAGGCATCTCTAACAAAATACACCCCCGTCCCACCACCCCACCCCACGCCATTCTATGTAAAGTTATGTTGGTGCCACACCATCCAGGCCGAAACAAATGAGATCGTGTAGGTGTCACGACAAAAAAACACAGTCCACGCTGTAATGTGGCCGTGTAGGCAACACGGTAAAAACCTCCCAGACCCACACTGTAAATGTGGTTGGTGTTAGGAAGGGCATCCAACTGTAGAAAACCTGCCAGACAGTCCTATGCGAGCAGGACAATCACTCTTGCCTCAAGTGGGAAAACCCCCGTCCAAACCCATGCAAGCGTGGAACACGGACGTTAAACGTTGATGATGATGATGATGATGATATCATCATCATTTAATGTCCATTTTCCACAAGAAAGTAAGGTTTTTTTTAAATGTCCCACACAGATAAAAATATAAGGAAAAGAAATTGAAAATGCAGCTGGAGTCTTTTAAGAATATTTATTTACTTTACCAGTTTCACAGTTCTTATGATTATCAAAAGTAAAATTGAGATGGAGAGTTTGTTTCTGTTGTGGTGTGCCTCGCATCTAACTGGAGTTCGAAAATTCTTTCTGTTTTATACAAAAGAATTGGCTCAGATTGCTATTTGTTTAAAATGTAATTTTGTTGGTTGATGACAGTCACATGATTACGTACAGTAATTTTCGCACCAGAAAAAGTGGCTCAAAATTGCTATTCACTGTTTTATTTATTAGTAACAGTCACGTGATAAGGCATAGTAATTTTTGTGCTAAAAATGGATGGCCAAAAAGTGAGAGAAGAGAAGAAAAATTGGAGTGTTCTGGTTCAGTGAGAATGGCTGATGTCCCAATGACAGATTTTAAGAGGTGTCAAATTTCAGAATTCCTATTGGAGTAGACTTGCCAACAATTGAATGTACAGGGAATTGGTTTATATGTTTGTGTCCCATGAAGATGACGATAGTGACAGCGGCATCAATGGTAGTAAGGATTTGCAGGGTAGTAAGGATTTGTGTGCAAGTAGTTGTTGGAAAACAGAAATAGTGTGTGTGTGTGTGTGGATGGATGGCTAGCATATTAAGATATTAAAGTATATTTTTCTTTATTTATTCATGTTTGGTCTGTGGTTTTGCCTGAGCAAAGATAAAGTGGGAAGATCTGGAATTTGGGGGTCTTATTATATGCAAATAAGTCTAAATGTCCACTGAATGGTATCTATCTTGTAGTAGGGTCTCATAATTGTTGGTGATGAATTGTCATTCTGTTTCTGAGGGTGAGTTTAGTTGTGCTTATATAATCTCTGTTACATCCTTTACATTTAATGGATAAACTAAATTTTTTTATGAACAACTGAAATGATTTTTTACAACAAAAGTTTGTCCTGATTGACATTTATGTATTGTACCTTCAATGAGTTGAATGCAAGTCCCACAATTAGAGTGGTCACATTTTTTTACTGTTGGTGTTGGGTTTGTGGTGGGTAATTTGACACTGTTGAGTAATGTTTTTAGTGATTTAGGTTGACTTTTGCTTTTGATTATTTTATGTGTTTCGAATGCTGTTTTCATTCTTGGGTCTTGTTTCAATAGTGGGATGTTCTTGTGGATAATGTTGTATGCTTCTGTATTTCTTGGGTGGTGTGTTGAGATATATGATAGAATATTAGTCGTACGTTGAGTTTGTTTCAGTTTTCGTAATTCTTGGATGTCTACTGCTTTGGCCCATTTTATTCCATTATCTATTAATAACAATGGGTACTGTCTTTCAAGCAGAATTTTCTTTAATTCGCGGAATCTTTTATTCTGCGTTTCATAATTTGAGACAATTGTGGAAATTCTTTTTGCTAGATTAAACGGACTGTTTGTCTTCATGTGCTTTGGATGGCTGGAGGTGAATAGCAAGTATTGTTTGGATCTGTTGGTTTGTAGTGGATATCAGTTTCAATGTTTTTATCTTACTTTTATGATTAAACTGTGTGGTAATGGGAGTTGGTTTTGACTGTATTCCATTATAATTAGATATTATTAATGCTGTAAATTAGGGCAGTGGATTGGCAGTATCAGTAGAGGGTCGGACGCCATGCTTTGACGCATAGAGTTACGGCCCTTTCCAATCTGAGTTCAAATCCCGCTGAGGTTAACTTTGCCTTTCATCCTTACAGGGTCGATAAAATAAAGTACCAGAAATACACTGGGTAATTGCTGGCCTTGTGCCAAAAAGAAGAAACAATTATTAATGCTGTAAATTAGGGTTTTGAATTCATTGAGTTGGTTGAGTATGTGCGACCATTGAATAAAGCAGTCATCCAAGTAGCATTTCCAATTCTCTAACAAATATTTGTGGAAGTTCAGGCCATATTTTAATTTGGATTGTTCATATATCTGGACCTCCAAGCATCCATGACTAAGGTAGTGTAAGTTGGAGCAACTTTTGTACCCAACGCAGTCCCCGATATTTGCTTGTAAATGTTGTCATTGAAATCAAAAAAGTTGTTTTGTAAAAATGAATTTTAGTCCCTCAGTAATGACACCTTTTTCTATTCTTTCTGGGATCTCACTGGGGTATTTTTCTATCCAGAATCCTATTGCTTCTAGTCCATATTGGTGTGGGATCGTCATGTAGAGGTTTACTACATCAAAGGATACAATATTAATGTCATTGTTGACATGTTTGGGGAGGTGGTTTAAGAGGTCCAGCTTATCTCTTACAAGACTTGGTATTTGTTTAAGAATTGGTTTTAGTAATATGTCTACAAAGTTGCTTAGTCTATGTGTTTCACATTTTGTGCCCGCTACAATTCATCTAATTTAAGGTCAGTGGGGTGTTGTATGTTTATGCAGGTTGAGGTGGATTCTTTACAGGCATCATTAATCATTTTGCTCCTGTAGATTTTCAGAAGTTCGTAAAATTTGTTGCTTTTGCATTCAAAATGTGTTAAATAATTGCATTCCTTTTTAGTTAAGTCTTTTTGGTGTTGACAAATGAGTGTGTTTAATTTGGTCGTCATTTTTGATTGCTGGTAGTTGTTTACCCTTTCATAGTAGGTAGTGTCTTGTAGGAGAGATGATATAGTTTTTTTTGTAATGTTCAGCATCCATAATGATGACAGTGCTTCCCTTATCTGCTTCTTTATTTATGATGTCATTATTGCTTTTTAACTCATGAATAATCTCCCATTCCTTTCAACTGGTGTTGGGTTTGGGTTTAGGTTGTGTAGTTCATAGTGTGGGAAAGTTGATATGTGGTCACAAAATTTGTCCAAAACTCTGTTCCTGCCCTTTGTTATGTTGTAGCTGCTTTTATTTCATACAATTGATTTATCGCTATTCTCCTTGTCAGAAAATTCCTCTGTTAGACATAATTTTCTACAGAAGTGCGAAATATCATTGTTTATCTCATTGAGGCTAGAGTATTGTGGTGTTGGGGTGAATTTCAGTCCTTTTGAAAGGATTTTAATTTGTTGGATTGAGAGGTTTGTATTTGAAAAATTATTTTCAGTTTTTCAAAATCGGTTTGTACCACCGGGTGTCATGGGTCATGTAGACTTGATCTAAAAAATGATCTTTCAAAGTTGTTCTTTCATGGGTATTTCTATATCTGATGGCATTTTTCCTGTTATTGTGTGGTCTTTTATAGAAGTTTCCAGACATACTTAGGTTTGGTTTGTTGATGGTCCGGGTTGTAATTTGTGTTCCTTTGTGTGGGTTGGGATCTACGGTTTTGGAACAAATTCTCTGTGGGTTGGGATCTATGGTGTCGGATCAAGTCCTATCTTGTGTTAGGGAATGCTTGGGTTCTTTTAGTAGGGTTATAGTGTTGTCTATGAATCCTGAGATTATTGTCAGTCATAGTTTTACTGAGTTTGACATTTCGCTACTTTTTTTGTTTGTTGTGAGTATGATGTGTGAATTTTAGCTTGTTTCAAGAATGGGTTACCTGTATGGTGATCATCTCTGAATTCCATTTTGAAATTGGTGAACCAAGTGGTATTTTTTTTCCCATCATTGAAGGGATGTTAATTCTTCATTCTCACAATTTTCTTTCCAAAGTTTGGAGGTTTTTTTTAAGGAGTAGGCCTTCAGAGTGCTATGATTTTTCTGTTTCCATTTGTTGGTCAAATGACTTGAACTTTTCTTCATTAGAGTTGGCTCTTAACCATAACAGTTCTATTTCCATTTTAAACTTTTCTAAGGCCATCTTTTCTCTAAGTCTTTGTTGGTTTTCTGGTTCATTTGGGATGGGTTTTATTTGGAGTTTTTTGGAGAAGAATTTAGCCACTTTTCATATATGTCTGTTTTGACATTATTTTTTAGGAAATTCCAAAAGGTAAATTTGCAGGTTGTGAGTTTTTGTGTCCATATATTGTTTAAGGTGTTTTTCACTGAGTGGACTTCTCGTAGATTGAGTTCTGTTGGTTGTTCCTGCTTTTGGAGCATTGATGTTGGAATAATATTCGTTTCTTGGGTATTTTCTCCTTCTTCATGGGGTCCTTTTTTGTAGATATTTATTTGATCCACTTTGTTGGTCAAAAACTTAATTAACAGCATCAATAATCATATCCAAATTCACAATGGAATAGAGTCAAGACCATCTCCCATTTCTGGACATTTTAATTATAAAAAAAAGACGCAAACATTGAAACTGACATCCACTACAAACCAACAGATTCCAAACAATACTTGCTATTCACCTCCAGCCATCCAAAGCACACGAAGACAAACATTCTGTTTAATCTCGCAGAAAGAATTTCAACAATTGTCTCAAATTATGAAACGCAGAATAAAAGATTCCGCGAATTAAAGAAATTTCTGCTTAAAAGACAGTACCCATTAATAGATAATGGAATAGAAAGGGCCAAAACAATAGACATCCAAGAATTACGAAAGCTTAGTCAAAGTCAAGGTCGTCCAATATTCTATCATATATCTCAACACACCACCCAAGAAATACAGAAGCATACATTATCCACAAGAACATCCCACTATTGAAACAAGACCGAAAAATGAAAAAAGCATTTGAAACACATAAATTAATCAAATACAAAAGACAACCTAAATCACTAAAAACATTACTCAACAGTGCCAAATTACCCACCACAAACCCAACACCAACAGTCAAAAAATGAGGTTGTTCTAATTGCAGAACTTGCAAAGTGAATTTTTTAATCACACAGCTTTGCCTGCACCTGACCAATAATAATTATTATTTAACATATAAAACAAGAAATTTTACTATTAATTCCTTAAATTTCTGTTGTAAAAAGTAAAGAGATTTTTTATGTTTTTTGCATAGATAAAGAAAATTCTTCTAGTTTTTGTTGCAAAGTGTTCTTCTGCTCTTGATAAAGCAGATCCTCTATTAAATTATCTAAACTTTCTCCATCTAGAAAAAACTGCGGTAAATTATGTATATTATATGAAAGTCGATGGTCAGTTATTCTATCCTGGTTGAAATTATATGTTCGAATCTTCTCGGATCGGCCAGCTGTTCCAATCTGTGTTTTACGGTTAGAACGAATCTCTTGTTCCTGCTGCTGCAACTGTTTTTGGTAGAGCCTGGATGAAACAAACAAAGAAAATAAGATATAATCAGTAAAAGTAAAACAGGATCAGATAACTCTTTCTTTACTATATTTCAAATCAATTTGTAATTAATCATGAATTTAGTAAAATAACAAACTTTCTCATTATCAAGCTGGTGTTTGAACACAACATAACAAAGGTTCTTACATAAAATTATGATGGAAGGTTTTTAGATAAATATATATGCAATCAGCAGTGGAGGAAGGTGTTCCGAAAGTACAGTAGCTAGAGTAAGAACAAGATGGAAGAAGTTCAGGGAACTACTACCGCTGTTAGCTACAAAAGGTTTTTCCCTTAAATGGAAGGGAATGTATGTATACAAACAGCAATGTTTCATGGTAGTGAGACCTGGGCACTGTGAGCAGAGGACCTGAGAAGACGGGAAAGAAATGATGTATGCATGCTCCGATGGATGTGTAATATACACAAACTGCAAAGTGTAACTGAACTAAGAGAGAAATTGGGCATAAGAGAGATCAGATGCAGTATACTAGAGAGGAGATTATGTTGGTACAGTCATGTGATGCATATGAAGGACAACAGTTGTATAAAAATGTGCAAGATGATCAAAATTGATGGAAGCTATGGAATAGGAAGACTCAGGAAGACCTGGGACGAAGTGATAAAAGCTGACCTTGTACAATTACACCTCTCAAAGACAATGACTCAGGATCGAGATCTTTGGCCTTATGCAGTAATACAGAAGACACGCCTTCCCATGAACACAGACTCAAACACACCTCTTGTAGGGGCACCTCTTTCTTAATCACTATACTCGCTTCCATACACCCCCATGTCCCTACACCCATCCTCCCACTCCAGTCCACACCACCCTTGCACTGTAAAGTTAAGTTATGTTGGTATCACAAAACAGCATCCAGCCCACACTGTGAAATGGTCGTGTAGGTTTCATGATAGAAAGCACCCAGCCCACACTGTAAAGTGGTTGTGTAGGTGTCACAACAAAAGGCACCTAGTCTACATTGTAAATGTGGTTGGAGTTAGGAAGGGCATCCAGCTGTAGATATCTAGCCAGAAACAGTTCTATATGAGCAAGACACAATCACCTGACCCAACTTGCCTCAAATGGGACAACCCGTCTAACCCATGCTAGTGTGGAAAGTGGACGTTAAATGATGATCATAATGATGATATATTCAACCCATGCAAGCATGGAAAAATGGATTTAAAACAATGATGGTAATGATGTTGATGATAAATTGTTTCAAATAAATAGCATTGTATCATAAAACCAGAAGCAGTTGGTATCAAAATGGTTAAATATGTTTTTTTCTTTTTTTTTGTGGTGCAATTGGGGACTATTTATTTAGCAAGTAACTTGGTCTGAGACCATGAGTTGAAAGAGAAACAATTACATCGTGGAAGATTTGTGATAGACATTTATGCTAAAGCTGGACACTTATTGTTGACATGGAAAAAAGATTCCAGGCATTTGAGTACAAGTGCTTCGGAAGGTTGTTATGCAACTCATACACAGAGAACAAGACAAACAGCTTAGTCAGGCAACAAGTCACTAAATATGCTGACAGACAGAATCGACTTCTTGCAGCAGTGAAAATATGAAAGTTTGCCTGGTATGGATATATAACCCACCACAACTAGTGTTAACAATTTAGCACAAAACGCATTAGATTTAACACATTATAGCAGGGCTTAATGCATAAATTTTAGATTTGTCATGGCTGAGTTTAAGCATATTTTTTGGTGTCTCCTAATTAGATAAAAAAAATTATTTATATTTCATTTGTAAATAATTATAATTGTTTCTACTTTTGGCACATGGCCAGCAATTATCCTAGTGCAATACTACTGCTTTATTTTATCGACCCCGTAAGGATGAAAGGCAAAGTTAACCTCAGCGGGATTTGAACTCAGGGCGTAAAGGGCTGTAACTCTATGCTGCAAAGCATGGTGTCCGACTTTCTACTGATACTGCCAATCCACCACCCTAAATAATTATAATTGTTTCTACTTTTGGCACAAGGCCAGCAATTACCCAGTTCATTACTGGTACTTTATTTTATCGACCCGGTAAGGATGAAAGGCAAAGTTAACCTCGACGAGATTTGAACTCAGACCGTAAAGGGACGTAACTATGCTGGAAAGCATGGCATCTGACTCTCTACCGATACTGCCAATCCACCGCCCTGCTGCCACCTAAATAATTATAATAATGCTAAATCTTTTATAGAAATTCACATCTTATCACTTGGTATGTGCCATACCATTAAGCTACAATTAGATATCATTAAATGAGAGATTAATGTTCTGCTAGATAGGGAGGCAATATTTTCAGATGAACTGGTTGTACCTAGTAACAGCTAGGTGAACTGAGGCAACGTAAACTGAAGTATTCTTCTCCAGAAAGAATAATGAAACACAAACAGCAGATTTGAAATGCTTCCCTATGACCAAATAATTTAGTATCTTATCACTTGACCAACTTCCCTTTTACCACAGAACAGGTATTGGTAAAACACAGTACATGTGTGTTTAAGAAGAGAATCGCTGAATTTGCAAATACTGTGATGAATATTAGAGAGAAAGAAGAGCAAGAAACTTATGATAAAGGGTTAATTAGAGATATTCAAACGCTTTTTCTTTTCTTTTTGAGACAAACTCCAAAAGCTATATAAGTACACAAGAGCACAACTGGCATTTTAAGGCCCTGCTGATGTAAAAGTTAGTCTTGTGGGCTCCATGACAGGCTTCATATTCATTCTGGGGTCCTTTTTGAGGTAATGTTTTACAACCAGTGGCTCTTCTTGGTGCCAACATTTTAATTGCCCTTCATGACATGCAGGGATATGATATACCTATTCTAAATCATATGCATACAGATGTATGCTATATAAGTATAATAAACATTTTTTATATTAAGGATTTCAGTATAAAATTCAGATATGCTGAACTGTTTTGGACGTTTTCTAGAGGATAACTCAACAAAAGCAGTGATATATTTTTTTCCCAAAAGACAAAAATAAAGACAGTGGAGAATATAAGGAATTCAATAAATGAGGAATACTTTCTTTGCTGTCAAACTCAAAAGTTAGGGAACAATAAAACAAAACAATTGAAGAGATAACATTGCTAACCTTGTCTGTAATAATTTCATTGCAATTTCCTTATTCTTCAATTGTGATCGTTCTTGTTGGCATTCTGCTGTCATTCCTGTAGATCAGATGTTAAAATAGATTAACCCTTTAGCATTTACATTACTTTATATTTACTATTGTATTTTCACAGTAAACACTTTATCTCACATAGTACTGAATCTATAAAATGTTGGTATTATTTAATTTGAGAACAATACCTTAACATAGGTTGGAGCAGCTGGTTACAGCCAATCTAAATACGAATGGAGAGGCTTTATTAGACTTCTGTTCTAGTGATGGGCTCTTTATTATGAACACCTTCTTCCAGCACAAAGACATCCATACATGGTAAAAAGGGTATCAGAGACAGAGATCAATAATTGATTTTATTGTTGTCTCTGATAAATGTTCATCACCTTTAATGTGGAGCAACAGAGAAGGTTGGAAATAGAAAATATGAGAATGATAAGTGGAGTATTGCTTAGAGAGTGGATAACACATGAAATTGCAGAGGATGATGATAATGGAGCCAGTGATGGTTGTTGTGAAGAAAAATGGAATGAGATGGTTGGGTGAGAAAGAGTGAAAGAGTGGGACCTGAAAGGTTAACAACCTTTAATCTTAAAGTGCTTGTTGTTCTTATATGAGAGGCCCACCAAACCTGAATTGCCCCAGCCCACTAAAGTCTAAATCCAGCCCTGTCTGCATGTAAAAGGAAAAAGTGAGAGCCATGAATGTTGTTAAGGTGGAACTCTGTATAGTGAGTGTCATTGCTGTTCTTTTGATGGCCTCTAAGAGCTGAGATAAGTGCAGTGTTTCATACTATTGAGATGAAAGCTATCACGGCCAATGGTATTGAAGCAGGCTCTATGGTTTGATGGTGTTCTAAAAAAGCTAAGTGAGTTCTTTCTTTTATAATAGCATGACTAATTTATGTTTTGCATAGTCCATTGATGAATCAGTTTATTCTTGAATAATTTACAAATTCCATCATATTAACAATAAGAAATTAACCAGTTTGATCTGAATGATTTTCTCTTAGCAGTTTAGCAGCAAATCTTTTTCAAAAAAAGCTTGGCACTACACTGTAAAACTATGGTTCACAAAGTTCACAAGGAAAACTTCATGGATCACCAATAATAAATTTTCTTATGATTGCATTATGCAACATAATTATCAAATCAATCATGCATTGTATAATAGGCTACACATAAATTTACTTTTAATTGATTTAGATTGTCTTATGTCCAAAATTAGTTACTTTCTTGGTCTTGATAGACTGTGTGTGGCCAACCAAAACTTTGGTATAGACACCTTGGTCTAAAACCATGTTGTGCATCACTGCTGTGTAGTTTACATTTACTTCAAATATAGAATCTACATCCAGAACTCTACTTACATTCTACATTCCCAACATAACAAGAAATAGTCTTCCACTTTACAGCTAGAAAACAGTTCAGCTCCTATTGTTGACTCTGTAAAATTATCAAGTGAAACCCACAATGGAATACTACTCTCACATCTGATAGTTACTGCTAGACACCCAAGAATGCATTCAAAAGAAAGCCATCTGACTGATTGGCATGAAGTCACTTACCAATACACATCAGCCTCTAGATCACAGGTATCCTGCTTCTTCAATTTCCCTTTTCTACTGCTACTGCAATGGCATCTGCTTCTCAACACTAGCTGGTTACATGCAACTGCCACCTAATTCTACCAGACACACTTGGCTATCCTTCTCTTGTTACCCATACTGCATCTCTACAATCTACGCTTCACATGAATGGCTCTCCCTAATCCTTCTTCCCAAGAGCATGAGTTCTATGGAACTCCCTCCTAACCTGTATATCTTTAGAGAATGCCTTGTGATATTTATTATTGCCCCTTATGTTCTGAGTCAAATCTTGGCATGGTCTACATGGGTAGTAGATTTAACCTGTCAACAGATTTAACATTACTCTCTGACCCTTGGGTGACTTTAATGAAGTTCACTTTATTGTAAGCATTCAGATGAGGTCTTTGGTTTTAGGATCCCTTTCTGACTCCTGTTCAGTCTCAGAAGCTTTAAAAATAGTTATAGGTACTGCATGTTCCCTTGACTAACTGATAACAAAATAGAAAAATAGATGTAAAATATATTTTTTTTAAATCCTCTCATACAAAAATTGGTCTTTTACTTAGAGCCAAGGGCTTATTATCAAGATATAGTAACAATGGGAAGGTTAGTGTTGATATTTACCAGTTGGGAGATGGATAATGCGTACAGCACTGTCTGTTGTGTTTACATGCTGTCCTCCACTACCACTAGCTCGACATGTCATTATCTGTAGATCCTTACTATTCAGAACAATATCAATCTGAAAACAAACAAATAATACAAATAACTGATGATATATACAGAGACACAATACATAATCATCATTGTTTTATGTTCACTTTTCCATACTATGAAGTGGGTGAGTTTTGTGAGGCAGTTGTTTTACAGCCAACCTTCTGAGTCACTTTCTAAAATAAGTAAATAAATACACGTAGTTCAATTATTTTTATTGAAACTGATGAAAGATCCATCACATTTGTAACATGAAAAAAAAAAGAAGAAAATTGAACATCAACTGACCACTAAAAATTAAAAGTGACTACGTGTATGTGTGTGTGTGTGTGTATATATATATATATATATATATACATATATATATATATACATATATATATAAAACCAGAAGAGAGAAAGAGATCAGTTTAATGTGTACATGATTTACATCAGCATTAACTGCAATCTAATAAAAAGCATTATATATATATACTAGCAGAATGGCCCGGCGTTGCTCGGGATTTGTTCTAGGGTTCTTATATATTTGATATATATTTATCCTTATCGAGCCTCGTGAAATAAATACGTTTGTTTATATTTTGTTATTGTGTATGCAAAAATATCTGTACACGAATATATAATTATATATATATATATATATATATATGAAAATTAGAATTGGTGCTCTGAAATAGCGATGTATATATGAATGTCATCATCATCATCATCGTTTAACGTCTATCTTCCACGCATGGGTTTGGACGGGAATTTTCCCACTTGAGGCAAGATTGGTTGTCTTGCTCGTATAGGACTGTCTGGCGGGTTTTCTACGGCTGGATGCCCTTCCTAACACCAAACACGTTTACAGTGTGGACTGGGAGGTTTTTACCGTGTTACCTACACGGCCACATTACAGCGTGGACTGTGTTTTTTTTGTCGTGACACCTACACGACCTCATTTATTTCGGACTGGATGTTGTGGTACCAACATAACTGTACATCGAAAGGGGTGGTGTGGATGGGGTGGGGGGTAATGGGACGGGGGTGTATTTTTGTTAAGAGGTGCCTACTGACTGTAGGTTTCGCTTTGTACTTAGGCAAGGCAGGTCTTCTGTATTACTGTGTAGCGCCAAAGATCTCGGTCCAGTGACATTGTCTTGGAGAGGTGTAGATGTGTGAGGTTGGAATTTATCAAGATTTGGCAATACACTGTATGCTTAATTAAAAGCATTTTGAAGACCTTACGCTATTATTTTAAAGTAATGACTATGTCACTTACTTCTTTTTTCAACAAACAAAGGGAGATAAGCTGACAGATCTCTGTTTCATACTGTTGGTATTCATATACACATCGCTATTTCAGAGCACCAATTCTAATTTTCAATTTTTGCTGGACCGGCAACCGCTCTGTATAACCAGTTCCTGATTATTACTGGAATTCTATAAGAATCCAACATTTATAATTTTCAACAGACAAAGGCAAGTGCTAAGCTATGATGAATACCAACAGTATGAAACAGAGCTTATCTCCCTTTGTTTGTTGAAAAAAGAAGTGACATAGTCACTACTTTAAAACAATAGGTTAAGGTCTTCAAAATTCTTTTAATTAAGCATACAGTGTATTGCCAAATATACTATATATACATATATATTAAAATAACAGATTAAAGTTTAAGCAAAGAATCGCTGCTTTCACCCTTAACGGGATCTTCTACCTAAAAGCAGTATGAAGTACACTAAAACTGATGTAATCGTTGGCCTTGTTTGTTTATATTTAGTTTTTGTGTATGCAAAAATATCTGTACACGAATATCTATATTAAAATAACATATTAAAGTTTAAGCAAAGAATCGCTGCTTTCAACCTTAACAGGATCTTCTGAAACTAAAAAAAATCAATCTGTGAACGCAGATGTAAATATTTCGAAAAACGTTGCAACCGAAGGAAAACAGGAAGATGATACTTTGGTTCGTGAGGACGTTCCCTGGCATAAGAATATATATATATACACACACACTATATATACATATATACACACGCACACTGATTGTGTCATAATGATGTAATGCAGACAGCCAGGCATACCGATAGATATTATAAAGGCGCGACGTTATATCTATGAATCTATCTAAAAAGAGAAAGAGAAAGAGATCGCTAAATCACCTAATGCAGTCCCTAGGGCATTGAAAATTTTAAGTTGTTTTTGCTCAGAACACTCAATAGGACCATAAGTATTACATGTGTAAAGTTTGAAAACAATCGGTTGGGCGGTTCTCGCGTTTTAGTGATTGTACAGACAGACAGACAAACAGACATTCTCTGTTTTAGTAATATAGATATATAGATATATATATATATATATAGGGTGTCCCACAAAGATGTATACACACTTTGATTACCTGTACAGGTAATATTTATTAGAATGCTGTTGAAGTGTATATACATTTTATTGGGACACCCTGTATTTATATATATATTGAAAGTCTGCAGTGCCAAGATCGTGGGAGACCATAAATCAAGGAGCAGTGTGAGTATAAAGGAAGGTGTATACCCTTGAAAAGGCTTGCTACATATAAGCTGAAACTGCTAGGCGGTCACAGTCAGGTTTATACCTTCCTATATATATATATGTGAAGGCGTGTGGCTGAGTGGTTAGAAAATTGAATTCGCAATTGTAAGGTTGTGAGTTCGATTCCTGGACAGGGTGATGCGTTATGTCCTTGAGCAAGACACTTTATTTCACGTTGCTCCTTCTACCTGGAGTTGCGACCGATAGATAGTATTAGCAACTGGAAAGCCCAACGGAAACATTGTTTCCTCGGTCCGATTTGACGAAAGTCGATCTAAAAAAATATATATCTCTATATATATATATATATCATCATAATCATACCATTAAACATCCATTTTTCCATGCTAGCATGGGTTAGATGAGTTGTCTTATTGTGAGAGTAGCCAGATCAGATAACCATGTCTTGCTCACACTAGACTGATTTAGGGTTGGTTTCTATAGCTGGATGCCCTTCCTAATCCCAACCACATTTACAGAGTGGGCTGGGTGCTTTTTATAGTGACATCTGCACGACCACTTTACAGTGTGGATTCAATGCTTTTTGTCGTGATACCAACAGGACCACTTTACAGTGTGGACAGGGGGCTGGGGTGGGAGAGTTGCATTGGGATTGAAGAGGTTAATCTAGGGTGGGGCACTTATTTGGTTAGTATGTAGGGGGCGGTAAAGGAAAGTAGAATGTACTAGCTGTATACTTTAGTCTGTGCACATGAATTGCTGCAGAACGCCAGAGATCTTGATCTTGTGTCATCGCCTTTGAAAGGTGTAATTATGCAAGGTCCATTTTTATCACCTCATCCCAACTTTTCCTAGGTCTTCCTACTCCATAGCTTCCATCAACTTTGAGCCCCCTGCACCTTTTTATACAGCTGTCATCCTTCATATGCATCACATATCCTCTCCTGAACACTGTATGTGATCCCTCTTATGCCTAGTTTCTCTCTCAGGTCATATATATATATATATATATATATATATATATATATATATATAATGTACCTCAGCCTAGGAGTTCAATACTTAAAAGAAAGAAATAATTATTGGTGTCATCATTAGACTGTAGAATTATACAAGAAAAAAAGTTTTCTTTAACACATACAACCATGGAAAATCAGATATAAATTTGATTACGACAATGATGGTGATAATGATGATGATGTAGGACACATAACAGTGATATCTGTTTTCTTACATCTTTCGGTTGAGGTAATACAGCTACTGTCACTGTGCTTGTATGCACACGTCCCCCTTTCTCCGTTTTTGGAATTCGCTGGACTCGATGGACGCCACCTTCAAACTTCATGTATTTGTAAGCTCCATCTCCAGATATCATTGCAATGGCTTTACGTACTCCACCTACAGTGAAACAAATGTAAGTTTAAAAACAAAATAGAGCCAATTCTCAGATCATACAAAGAAACTATGTTTCTATTACTGATACTATCAGACAAGAGGCAGAATTTGAACTCAGAATGCACAGGACTGGAACAAATACCATAAAGTATCCCCTCTAACACTTTAACAATTCCACCACCCTAGACTGATACTTTATTTATCAATCCATAAAAGATGAAAGCCAATGGTGACATCAACAGGATTTGAACCCAGAGTACAAGAACCAGAATAAATAACAGAGTGTTTAACAATTCTGCCTGTTTACAACTCTATTCTCATTTAGAGCTGAAAGAAGAAGTGAAACTCTGAATATGTGACCTTCAAGCCTCTCCCAAGGACATTAGATTAACAGTGTTAGTGAACTGGGTACCAATCAAAAGAATTTGAACTGACTCATTGAAGTTATTAACAACCATGGTAATACCACACTACACAGTACAATAGCATATGATGGAGCCTCTATGTGGTCATTTGATCAGTTAGAAATAGCAGATATTCTTGATGATGTTTAAAGAAACAGAGGGTACACAATATTGTGATGTGTTGGACTAAGGATACACAATGTCAATTGTGATATGTTGAACTTAGGTTGCACAAAGACAATTATGACTAACATAAATGTTAGAAGAATGAAAAAGACTGCTGTGGAGAGCCAATGTTCTACCAGGAATCCAAACAAACCATGACAATGACGATGAGATTTGTGTTAAATTTCATCTTTATACTGAAATTCTGCACAGTTTTTCTATATGTTGCTCTCTGTAGACAGTGCTTCCTGAGGAAAGCAATCATATGCTTTTCAAGGTCGACAAAACAAGAATATACCTCTTGGCAATACTCCCATGATTTCTCGAAGACCCACTGCAGTGTGAATATTCCAAACCAAAGTAACCTATATTTGATAAGGTTTTCAATATCAAATAAACCAAGGTAGTCCCTTTGCACTGGAAATGGTTTTCAGCCAGCCTATGAGGAAGCTTCTACATAGTTCCTTGACCTGCTAAAAATTGCAGTCATATCTCTCTCAAATTACACCCGACTATTTTAATCTTAAAAAATAAAATGACACATTGGATTATGTGATCCTGAATACACCACATCTAAAAAAAGAAAAACAGGAGGGTTAAAGCTGGAATGCCTTTAATCATAGGTCTGCTGAATCAAGCTTGACATGAAACTAAACAACAACCACGTGAGAGATTTGCAGAATTCAGTAGGTCCATCTAATCATTGCACTGGCATTTAGAGTAAGGTGGTTAAAGCCATCAACATTCCCAGGTAAAATTTTACATTCCATTTTCAAAGATTTAAAACTTAAAATAAAACATTTAAACTTTGCAAAACTATGTACTTGACCCTTTCACTATCATATTTCTAATGATTTTTAAATAATTTTGATAAAGAAGAATTTGGAAGGAATTAGTATAATTTACTTTTTCATTTTAAGCTGGTGTTTGGAATTTAACAAACTTTTATTATATAAAATTATGCTGGTAGGTTTTTAGATAAATTTAAACTCTTTAAACTAAACAGATTAGTATCATAGAACCTGGGATGGTTTTCAAGTGGTTTAGTGTCAAAAAGGTTAATCATGAAGATAACCAGAGATAGGACTAATTGAAAATGTAATGTTAAACATAAATAACACAAAATTAGAAGTTAACAGTCTAGAAAATTTAAATTACTGCAATAATTTACCTTTAAAATTTAAATGTTTTAAAATATGGTAGATGCAAGCATGGATGTGATGTTAAGAAGTTTGCTTTGTAACCATGTGGTTTTGAGTTGAATTCCACAGCATGGCACTTTTTCCAAGTGATTTCTACTATAATCTCAGGATTACCAATGCCTTGTGAGTAAAACTGGTAGTTAGAATGTATGCTGAAGTATATCGTCTGTGTGTATACATGCACATGTGTCTTCAAGCTAACACCACTTAGGAAACCAATGCCATTTGTTTATGTTCCATAGCTAGCTTAGTATGTTGACAAACAAGATTAGTAGAATAAAGTATTACACTTAAAAAGAAAAGTTGGCAACAAAAAGGCATCTACCCATAGAATACTACCTCAAAAAGTTTCATTCAACCCATGCCAGCATAGAAAAGAGGTTGTAAAACCAATGAAGATAGTTATGATGATGATCTCCATAACAAAAAAGAATAGTAGGAAATTTGGTGAGGGACACTAGAAAAGAACTTACCAATACCACTCTGATTGTCATTAACCAGTGAGAAGTCCCATCCTTTATAATGCGCATAGCTGTAGTAGAGATCAATTATCTCATTGGCAAACAGCTGTGATTCCTGACCACCAACACCAGGTAGGATTTCCAAAACTATGTCAGAAATTGAACCCTCAGAACTGATGCTTAACAAGCTTTTTATCTGTGAGAAATAAAGATAGTCCGATAATAACATGTAGACAATAACAACAAAGACATTTAATAACTCTTTGTTACAAATTGCGAGGTGATGGTATGATAATCCCTTAAGCCTTTTGATACCAAACTGATTGAAATCACCCCTGATGCTACAATACAAAACTGTTTGTTTTAAAGTGTTTATGTTTATCTAAAACCTTCCATCATAATTTTATGTAAGAATCGTTGTTCAGTTATGTTCCAAACACTAGATAAACAATGAGAAGGTTTGGAATTTTATTAAATCACTCCAAATTCTTGATTATTTTTAAAATTATAGGCAGTATGGATCAAATCATTAGACTATGATTCTTGGATTTTGGGATACAAATCAATAGATCTTGCAAATCAATGAAACCTATTTTGTTGCTATTACCTCATCATCAAGTTGCTGAATATCTTGTGTGTAATGAGCTCTCTCACTTTTCACTATTGTTTCAAGATCTTTGTCTTCTATGGAAGCATCTACAAATAGAGAGGAATATGACATTAAATATTACTGGAAAACTAAATCTGAGGTATCATGCCAAAGTACAAGAGAAAATCCAAAATAAATGGAAAAAAGAGAGGACAAAAAAACTGGAATTTTAAACCTTCCAAACCTAACATATGAGGGACCACTCCTGGCCCAACACTATAAATCTGCTCTCAAACCAGTCCAATGGATGTGTTCATATTGAAAGCTCTTTATTACATGAATTATGATTAGATGCTGAAGGTATCTGGGTCTGTAGGTCACACTATAACCACACGTATTGTTAATCAGGTAATACTAGGTGTCATACCAAAAGATTGGTGCAGTAGCATCATTGTCAACTGCTACAAAGGTAAGGGTGATGCACTAGATAGAGGAAACTATAGAGGTATAAACCTGATGGACCAGGTCATGAAAGTAACAGAAAGAGTTATAGCACAGTTGATTAGGGACCGGGTGAAACTAGACGAGATGCAATTTGGGTTTGTACCAGGAAGAGGCACCACTGATGCCCTCTTCCTTGTCAGGCAGTTTCAGGAAAAGTACCTAGCTAAAAGTAAGCCACTCTACCTGGCATTTGTCGACCTTGAGAAAGCCTTTGACAGAGTTCCACGTGCTGTAATCTGGTGGGCTCTTAGAAAACTAGGAGTAGATGAATGGCTTGTGAAAGCGGTACAAGCCATGTATAGGGGAGCAGTCAGCAAAGTTAGGATTAGCAATGAGTATAGCGAGGAATTTAGCATACAGGTTGGGGTCCACCAGGGCTCTGTTCTTAGCCCTCTCCTGTTCATCATAGTCCTGCAGGCAATAATGGAGGAGTTTAAGACCGGATGCCCATGGGAACTCCTGTATGCAGATGACCTCGCACTCATAGCTGAATCTATGGTAGAACTAGAGAAGAAATTCTAAACTTGGAAGCAGGGATTAGAAAGAAAGGGTCTCAAAGTCAACATGACAAAGACTAAGGTCCTTGTAAGTAGACGAGAAAACAGAACCCAGATCCTCTCAGGGAAATGGCCTTGCTCAGTATGTAGGAAAGGTGTATAGGAACTCCATTCTCTGCCCCAAATGCAAACAATGGGTACACAAGAGATGTAGCGGGATCTCAGGAAGCTTAATTAAGAATGTAAGCTTCACATGCAGCAGCTGTGCTGGGACAGCAAGCAGCAAACAGCCACAGGAAACAAGTACCACCAATCTCTGGGAGGGCTCTGTAGAAACAGTAGACAACTTCTGCTACCTAGGTGACCGAATTAGCAGCGGAGGTGGGTGTTCAGAAAGTACAATAACTAGGGTAAGAACGGGATGGAAGAAGTTTAGGGAACTACTACCACTGCTAGCTGCAAAAGGCTTCTCCCTCAAAATGAAAGGCAGACTGTATGATGCGTGTATCCGAACAGCGATGTTGCATGGTAGTAAGACTTGGGCGCTGAAGCTGGAAGACTTACGTAGATTAGAGAGAAACGAAGCCTGCATGCTCCGATGGATGTGTAATAGTAATATACGCGAACGACAAAGCATAAATGAATTGAGAGAGAGACTGAGCATAAGAGGAATCAAATGCTGTGTGCAGGAGAGGCGCTTGCGTTGGTATGGACATGTGATGCGTATGAAGGATGACAGCTGCATAAAAAGGTGCAGAGCACTAGAAGTCGATGGAAACCGTGGAGTGGGGAGACCCAAGATGACCTGGGATGAGGTGATAAAAGCCGACCTTACCCAATTACACCTCTCAAAGGCGATGACACACGGCCGTGACCTCTGGCGTCACGCAGTAATACAGAGTACCCGACCTCCCATGGGTACATGCTGAAGCATATAGACAATATGCCCCCACACCCCCACTGCAAGGTGGTCGTGGAGGTGCCACGGCAAAAAAGCACCCAGCCCACACTGTAAAGTGGACGTGTAGGCGCCACAAAAAAGCACCCAGCACTCACTGTAAATGAGGTTGGTGTTAGGAAGGGCATCCAGCTGTTGAAATCAAGCCAAATCAGTTCCTGTATGAGCAAGGCATGGTCAGCCGACCAGACACTGCCCACAACAGGACAACCCGTCTAACCCATGCTAGCGTGGAAGAACGGACGTAAAACGGTGATGATGATGATGATGATGAATTTCAGTGAGTAAAATTTCCAATATAGCTTTAGTTACAAATCCATTTAAGTTGTATTCTAAACATCAGTTTGAGACAGCTCATCTAACCCATGCAAACCTAGAAAATAGACATTAAACTGTGATGATAAAAATAATTATTCTGGTGTTTAGAATTCAACTTAAATGGATTTGTAACTAAAGCTATAATGGGAATTTTACACATCAAGAAATGAAGAGGGATTGAGGCTCCTGGAATTCTGTGACACAAATGAACTAACCATTTGCAACACAAATTTCAGGAAACCAGCCATTTGACCTCATATCAATCATGATTGGTGCAGCAGTACAATCATAAATTGCTACAACGGCAAAGGTAATGCCCTAGAAAGGAGCAACTATAGAGGAATGAAACTAATGGACCAAGTTATGAAAGTGATGGAAAAGTTATAGCGCAACTAATTAGATGAAATGCAGTTTGGTTTCATGCTTGGAAAAAGTGCTACAGACACCTTCTCTTCAGTGAAGCAACTACAAGAGAAGTTGTTAGCCAGAAATAAGCCACTATACCTAGCTTTCATTGATCTAGAAAAAGCATTTGACAGAGTACCCTGATCTATCTGGTGGTCAAGGAAATTAGGTATGGAAGAATGATTGGTGATAGCAGTGCAAGCCATATACAGAAAAGCTGTCAGCAAAGTGAGAGTACGAAATGAGTTTAGTGAGGAATTCAAGGTACAAGTTCATTAAGGTTCAGTTCTTGCCCCTACTGTTCATTATAGTTCTTCAGGCTATAACAGCGGAGTTTAAGACTGGTTGCCCATGGGAACTTCTCTATGCAGATGATCTGGTCCTTATAGCTAAATCCATTGAAGATCTAGAAAATAAATTCTGATGAAGGAAACAGACTTTAGAATCAAAAGGCTTGAGAGTAAACTTAACCAAAACTAAAATACTAGTGAGTAAGAAAGAAGATAGGACCCTGATTCCTTCAGGGAAGAGGCCCTGCTCAATATGTAGAAAGGGAGTAAGCATAAACTCCATATGATGTAGATAATGTAAATCTTGAATACACAAGAGATGTAGTAGGATAACATGTAGACTAACACAGGAAGGGAAGACTTTGTTTGTAAAAGGTGCACAGGGGTAACTGAGGGGAAGATAGCCAGTGATGTAAACCTATTCCAGGCACAGGAAGATCCCATAGAAGTGGTTGATAGCTTCTAACAGACGTAATTAGCAATGGAGGAGGGTGCTCTGGGAACATAATAGATAGAATAAAGAAAAAAGTTCAGAGAGCTACTCCCACTGTTGACCACAAGAGGTTTCTCCCTACATACAAAAGGTTGACTGTGTGATGGTTGTGTGCGAAGTGTGATACAGCATGGTAATGAAACATGGGATGTGACTGCAGAGGACATGTGTAGACTGGAGAGAAATGAAGCAACCATGCTCCATTGGATGTAAGTGTGAAAGAAAGGCATAGCTTTGACAAATTAAGGGAGAAGCTGGGTTTAAGAGGAATCCGAGGTGGTGTGCAGGAGAGAAGACTGCATTGGTTTGGACATATGATGCATATGGACAATGATTATTGGGTGAAGAAGTGCCAGAAAATGCCAGTAGAGGTAGACCAAGACAGACCTGGGCAGAGGTCTGTCTTGGTCTACCTCTATCACAGCTAACCATTCAACCCATGTAAACATGGAAAAGTGGGCGTAAAAGCAATGATGATGATATAAATATATATATGTATGTATATACACACACAGAACAAACAACAAAAACAATACATTTGCTGAAATTGTATTTTGGATCAAGTCTCTTGTCAAAAATATATATACATATACACAAAAGAAGAAACATGCTTACCAGATAATAGTTCTTTAAGTTCTTCCTGTTCTTTCTGTTTTGTAAACATATCTTGAATCTTCAATGCAACAGGCATTAGCTGCTTGTACCTCTCCCTTTCCTGGCCTGTTAAACCTGCCTCTCCTTCAGGTGTCAAACGTCGCATTTGAAGCTCATTGAATTCTTTTAATAAGCTGCTGATGTAAGCGAGGTAAACTTTTCTATCAATTTTATTATTACTTGATTGCAGTGTCATATTACGAATAAAGGTCCCAGATGATAATGATGATGAAGATGATAAAGATGACTGTATGTATTTAAAATGTAATAGTGTTCTTTTATGAGGATTTAGCACTTGTCTGAAATAATTGCACCAATGTCTACCATGAGTATTAGCATTCAAACATCTGAATAAACATCTGAGTTGGGGTAATGCACTTTGAAAAGTCATAGTTTAAAATGTGCAATAGCCAGTGTCTTATGACTATTGCACTTTCTTATGTAGTCATAAGACACTAGTATGCCGTGTCTATGAACATCAAGTGAAAATCCAAACAAAAGATCTGCCCAAGTAGATATATAACAATAATAGCAGCAACAATGATTACTGGACACTGGTAAATCTGTAGAAAAGAGAAAATAGGAAAACGTGAAAAAACAACATATATATGTAAACCATAAGAATATTTCCCAGGAACTATTTCTGCATCATGTACTTTTTTTTACTCCCCATATTATAACTATTTTACTATGCTAAAATGGTTGTTACTTTTATTTATTGACTTTTATGTTAAAGTGATTTTTTTTGTAGTTGAGTGCACTTTTTGGGGGGCATTCTAATGTCAGTGCTTATGACAAGCTGTATCAACATTTGCCTTTCTCTTGAACCACATCAGTGGTGTGTAGGGGGGGAGGGGGACTTGTATGCATGGGCTCTGCTGGCTTTCCATATTAAAGAAACACTTGCTCAGGCTTGCAAGGAACTTTTCCAATGCCGGTCCATAATCTCAAGAGTCATACAGAAGCCCTGGAATACTTAATTGTCAGCCAGGCGAACTGTCTCTGAGAAGCAAGGTCATGGCAGCTACATTGAAATCAAGGTTGAGAATGCTACACATCACTAAAATATGAGATCAATATATCTACTGGGTCAGAGCAAACCTGGATTTAAACAAGACCAGTACATATATATATAACAACTAGAAATTGATTAACATATAAATAAACATATGAAACAATCACAGGGGATAATTTTTACAAGTGTGTAAGCACACAATCCAAGTATCGGCCTCTGTGGTTTACCATTCGATTAATTGGTGAAATCTATTTCTTTAATGGAATATATACAGGGAAGATTAATCATATTATAAGGTATCTATTTTTGAAGTTCTAGTTAACTTTATTTACTTACCTACCTAGCTATGTGTGCTTACACACTTGTAAAAATTATCCCCTGTGATTGTTTCATATGTTTATTTATATGTTAATCAATTTCTAGTTGTTATAAAATGCTCGGACCTATTCATTAGAATCTTGGAGCTTATTTTATGAGTGATATGGCGCATGCCTTTCTGGCATGACACCCATAATTTTGATTTAGATTAAATTCCCTTTGATTTATCTTAATTTTGGCTGTAAACGTGGTTGGTGTTAGGAAGGGCATCTAGCCGTAGAAAACCTGCCAGACAGTCCTATATGAGCGAGGCGACCAATCTTGCCTCAAGTGGGACAATTCCCATCTAAACCCATGCTAGCGTGGAAGATAGACATTAAACGATGATGATGATGATATATATATACATAAAATATATATATATATATATACATACATAAAATTTATATATATATATATATATATATATATATAAAAGGTTCAGAGAGCTTATACCGCTGTTGGCCACAAAAGGTTTCTCTCTAAAAATGAAAGGCAGATTGTATGATGCCTGCATACGAACAGCAATGCTACATGGCAGTAAGACATGGGCATTGTGTGCAGAGGACCTGCGCAGACTGGAAAGGAACGAAGCATGCATGCTCCGTTGGATGTGTAATAGTAATATACGTGAACAGCAAAGCATAAATGAACTAAGTGAGAAATTAGGAATAAGAGGGATCAGATGCTGTTTACTTGAGAGAAGACTACGTTGGTATGGTCACGTGATGCGCATGAAAGACGACAGCTGCATAAAAAAGTGCAGGGCGATCAAAATTGATAGTAGTTAGGGAGTAGGTAGACCCAGAAAAACCTGTGACGATCTGATAAATTCCGACCTTACACACTTGCACTTCTCTAAGACAATGTCACTGGACCGAGATCTTTGGTGCTACGCAGTAATACAGAAGTCCCGCCTTGCCTATGTACAAAGCGAAACCTACAGTCAGTAGGCACCTCCTAACCAAATATACACACCAATCCACTACTCCTACCCTATCCTCCCACTAACCTCTCTCTGTAAAGTTGGTACCACAACATCCAGTCCAAATAAATGAGATAATGAGATCAAGATCATGTAGGTGTCACGACAAAAATAAAACACAAAAAAACACACAGTCCACACTGTAATGTGGCCGTGTAGGTAACATAGTAAAAAGTTCCCAGTTCCACACTGTAAATGTGGTTGGTGTTATGAAGGGCATCCAGCCGTAGAAAACCTGCCAGATAGTCCTATATGAGCGAGACACGGTCACCCGACCAACCTTGCCTCAAATGGGACAACTCCCGTCTAACCCATGCTAGCGTGGAAGGTGGACGTTAAACGATGATGATGATGATGATATATATATATATATATATCCATCTCTCTGGCTGAGAGATGAATAAATAAGACAATAGCGGTAGTTCGAGTTAGTAATCAAATAATTAAGCTTAGATTAGTTGTAAGCAGGAGACTACTGACAATCATCTCTGCCTATGCTCCCCAGGCCTAGGCAAAGAAGAGAAAGACTGCTTTTACGAGCAACCTTTACAAACAACCACAATGACAGAGGACGGAGACATCGTTATGCTAGCAGGGGACTTCAATGGTCATGTTGGACAGCTCCAGGATGCTTACACTGGGGTACATGGGCACGGTTACGGCTCAAGAAATGAAGAAGGAGTGAGACTTCTTGAATTTTGTGATGCAAGTAAATATGGAGGCACATGGCTTAGTATATGGAGGCACATGGCTTAGTATATGGAGGCACATGGCTTAGTATATGGAGGCACATGGCTTAGTATATGGAGGCACATGGCTTAATAGGGAGGCACATGGCTTAGTATATGGAGGCACATGGCTTAGTATATGGAGGCACATGGCTTAGTGGTTAGAGCATTAGCCTTGCAATCCAAAGATTGTGAGTTCAATTCTCAGACTGGATGATGTGTTGTTTCCTTGAGCAAGACACTTTATTTCACATAGCTCCAGTTTACTCAGTTGTAGATGATAGGGACTGAGGTTCATATCATTCCACTGTAAAGTGGTCGTGGAGGTGCCACGGCAAAAAAGCACCCAGCACTCACTGTAAATGAGGTTGGTGTTAGGAAGGGCATCCAACTGTAGAAATCAAGCCAGAATCAGTTCCCGTCCCACCCTTGCAAGCAGGGAAAAGCGGACGTAAAATGATGATGATGATGATGATGATGATGAAGTACACTGACTATTTGCAACACTAACTTCCAGAAACCTGCCAACCACCTAATAACCTACAAATCTGGCGAGCACATAAGCCAGATTGACTTCTTACTAGTTAGGCAGCGGGACAGGCAGATAGTGTCTAATACCAAGGCATACCCTGGGGAAGAATGTACCCTACAGCATAGGTTAGTCGTTAGTGATATCTCAGTAAGCAAGAGATGGAATGAGACATACAGGAAGGTGTGGAGAAGAAAGGTCTGGAGGCTAAAAGACCTTTCACTAAAATACAAATTTAGGAAAGCCCTTCAAGATGTGTATGACGAAAAAGAAGACGATTTAGAGACATATGACATAGATAATAACTGGAATTTCTTACGTGACAACTTACTGCAGGCTACTTATGAAACTTGTGGCTGGAGCAAAGCTCCAACCAGACAGAGAGTGACCTGGTGGTGGAACAGCACAGTAGATAAGGCCATTAGAGACAAAAGACTAGCATGGAAGGCTTGGAAAAAGGGTGGGAGTAGAGAAGGATATACAGCCGCTAAGAGAGAAGTTAGACATCATTTTTAAAAACCACAGACCCTCCATCTCAACTCACCTTTTGAAAAGCAGAAGAACTGCGAAACCGGTAAAGGAACCAAATAAATATATATATTTTTTTTAAAAATAAGACTCCAGTTGCATTTTCGATTTCATCTCTTTTTCTTTATACATATATATATATATATATATAAATATAATTTATATATATATATATATATATATATAATTTATATATATATATATATATATATATATATATAATATTAATTCAAAATATTAACAAAATAGATATTCTTGTGATCAAGTATATTTTATTATACATATTTGGAGGCATATGGCTTAGTGGTTAGAGCATTGGCCTTGCAATCGAAAGGTTGTGAGTTCAATTCTCAGACCGGGTGATGTGTTGTTTCCTTGAGCAAGACACTTTATTTCACATTGCTCCAGTTTACTCAGCTGTAGAAATGAGATGACAGGGACTGAGGTCCCTATCATGCCACTGCAAAGTGGACGTGTAGGTGCCACGGCAAAAAAGCACCCAGTACTCACTGTAAATGAGGTTGGTGTTAGGAAGGGCATCCAGCTGTAGAAATCAAGCCAGTATCAGTTCCCGTCCCACCCTTGCAAGCAGGGAAAAGGCGGATGTAAAATGAAATGAAATGATGGTGATGATTTCAGAGGTACTGAGTTAAGTTCAACAGTACGTCCTCATCAGATAAAATAAGATGATGCATGACATACCCTGACATACTAGATGGTTAATATTCAGTCATGGTAGTGAGTAATATATGACAAAACTCAATATTTATACCTTAATATTGAGAACATGAGAAAAATATATAATACATACAATAGAGAGGGTGCGTATTATACAGCTTAAAAAAATACATGGCATCAATATAACTGTTAAAAAAATTTAAATTACTGAAGGAAGAGGAAAGAAAGGAAAGCATAGAGGAAGAAAGAGCTGATGGGATAATATAGTTAGTAGGTGCCTCGAAAGACAAAAGAGAGATGATTAAAGAGAGAGAGAGACAAAGGGGAATAATTTATGTTCAAGTTTATAGACAATTATCCATATATACAATATATATCTAAACTTATTTGGTTGACCGTTAATATTCAAAATATTTAATTTAAGTTAGTTCAGAGTAATGAATAATATTTTAGGTTTTAAATTTTAAAAGTTAATAGGTATTGGATGCAATAGTATCTGCATACCTGGTCCTGACTTCCTTATCCACCAATACTTCCTACTTTACCCTGTATGTCACCCTCGACCTGCCAGTTTTGTAGGTTTCTTTGGCTTTAGGTTGTCTCAAGTTGCAGATAACTAGATGGTGATCAGTTGACAACTTAGCCTCTCTCTTAACACGAACATCCAGCAAAGAATCAGAGATCAGAGACAATCAATAACAAAATTAATTAAGTACAAGAATTGCAGAAACTGGTGCAGTAATGCGCCAGCTTCAGCATTCGGTAATCAAAAGAAGGGAGGAGGTGTAAAAGACAAACTTACTATCAATTTGATATTTGTGCCAACCCTTACCTATCACCATGAATCTTGGGTAATTATCAAAAGAATATAATCGCAAATGCAAGCGGCTGAAATGGGGTTCCTCTGAAGAGTGTTTGGATAATGTTACTCAATAGAGAGCGTAGCTCAGAGATCAGAGAGTCACTCCAGGTAGAGCTACTACTTCTCCGAATTAAGAGATCCCAGCTCTGATACTAGGGGCATGTGGTTAGAATGTCTCAGGAGAGAATCACTGGACAGATTTTACGGGCAAAACGAACCAGCAGGAGACCCAAGGGTAGACACCAAGCAAGATGATAGAATAAAATCCACAAGCTTGGCTGGTCTCACTTCGAGATCCAGCCGGATCAATTGGAGACGATTGCTTCTGACAGGACCCGCTGGAACAGTGTTTGAGGACTCTACCCCAACAACCCTAAGTGGGAGAAGATGAAGAATAAAGTCATTTGCTGGATGTGTTCATTTGTATATAGCAAATGGAAAACATCAGCTGGAAATGGTCATTTGCATATAGTGCTAACTTGGATGCTTATATTTGGTAGCACTAAGACAAAGGAAAATAGAGAAACCCAAAATTTTTTTTATTAAGAAAATAATATTTTTCTTCAATAGTGTTGCTACCCATATGTTTATTGTATATAAACATATAATTGTTTCTACTTTTGGCACAAGACCAGCAATTATCCAGTGCATTACTGGTACTTTATTTTATCGACCCCATAAGGATGAAAGGCAAAGTTAACCTCATCATGTATATAAACATATAATATATGTTTGTATGTTTTCATATGCACCTCTATTATGTTTAAATTCTGTCTTGATGTTACTACCAATTAAATATAAACAGCCAAGTTTGCACTATATGCAAATGAGAATCTCAAGGAAATGGTCATCATGCAAAATTCTATATAGACTCTGCTCTATTTCCAAGCTAATACAGGCTGAGTTATTGTCACTGATTAAAGATAAACAAATCTTGAAACAGCACTGTCAGACATTCTGAAAACATACTGGCAAATCTGTGATATATTCACAGAGGAAAATAGAGAAAAATGAAATTTTTTCATAAAGAGAAAAATATTTTTCTTTGATAGAGAGGCTACTCATATCATCATCATCATCGTTTAACGTCTATCTTCCATGCTAGCATGGGTTTAGACGGGAATTGCCCCACGTGAGGCAAGATTGGTTGTCTTGCTTGTAGAGGACTGTCTGGCGGCTTTTCTACGGCTGGATGCCCTTCCTAACACCAACCACGTTTACAGTGTGGCCTGGGAGGTTTTTACCGTGTTACCTTTGTACTTAGGCAAGGCGGGTCTTCTGTATTACTGCGTAGCGCCAAAGATCTCGGTCCAGTGACATTGTCTTGGAGAGGTGTAAGTGTGTAAGGTTGGAATTTATCAAATCGTCCAAGGTTTTTCTGGGTTTACCTACTCCATAGCTTCCGTCTATTTTGATTGCCCTGCACTTTTTTATACAGCTGTCTTTCATGCGCATTACGTGACCATACCAACGTAGTCTTCTCTCAAGTAAACAGCATCTGATCCCTCTTATTCCTAATTTCTCACTTAGTTCATTTATGCTTTGCCGTTCACGTATATTACTATTACACATCCAACGGAGCATGCAAGCTTAATTCCTCTCCAGTCTGCACAGATCCTCTGTACACAATGCCCATGTCTCACTACCATGTAACATTGCTGTTGGTATGCAGGCATCATACAGCCTGCCTTTCATTTTTATGGAGAAACCTTTAGCGGCCAATAGTGATATAAGCTCTCTGAACTTTTTCCATCCCGTTCTGATCTAGCTACTGTACTTTCACTGCTGATTTTGTCACCCAGGTAACGGAAGGTGTCTATTATTTCTATAGAACCATCTGGGTAATGGAAGGAGTTAGTATCCTGTTGGCCCTTGCTACTACTTATTGCACTTGAGCACGGGCTACATATAAAATCTATGTTCTTGGTTAGTTTACCTGTGATCCCACTACATCTTTTATGCACCCATACTTTGCATTTGGGACATAAAATGGAGTTTCTGCCTACCCCTTTCCTATACACTGAGCATGGCCATTTCCCAGAGGGGACCAGTGCCCTATTTTCTTTCCTACATACTAGAACTTTAGTCTTAGACAAGTTAATTTTAAGGCCTTTTGATTCTAGGCCATGCTTCCAAGTTTGGAATTTCTTCTCTAGTTCAGCCATTGAATCAGCTATGAGCGTTAGATCATCTGAGTATAGAAGTTCCCATGGGCAGCCGGTCTTGAACTCCTCTGTTATAGCCTGAAGAGCAATAATAAATAGGAGGGGGTTAAGGACAGAGCCCTGATGAACACCAACTTTTACGCTAAATTCTTCACTATATATAATATATAAATGTATAATATGTGTCTATATGTTTCCCTATAAACCTCTGCTATGCTTAAATGCTGTCATAGTGCTACCACTAATTAAATATTTATATATATATATATATACATATAGCAGAGGTGTCCGATGATGCCCACATATTTCATGAAAGTACAAATATATTTTTTGCATACATTATAAAATATTTGACTATGAGTATTTTTTGTGTGAATATCTAGTTGACTTATGAAACATTGGAAAAGTTTGAAATTTAGCTGTCCCGATATAAATGACTATAACAATAGTCGATAACTAAAAATAATAGTTGAGATAATCGAGTAAAGTAGTTTGACCAAAATTCATACTTTTGATATCTTTGTTTACTATTTTGCTAATTTCAGGTGATATGCTGAAACAATATCATCACAGTGTCCTTCCAGTTTTAAAAACGGTAGTGTGTTATTTGAGGAGGATTTTACTGCTATTTCTAGCAGGTTGAGCGGCTACAGGTAACCTGTAACTGTTATTAACATTTTCTTGGTATGCAAGATGGTGGATTGAATCATTAAAGCGTCGGTGAAAAACCTTTTCTGTATTTATTCCAGCTCTTTAGGTTCTGACTTCAAATCTCGCTAGGGTCAACTTTGCCTTTCATCCTCCCTGAGTCGATAAAATAAAGTACCAATTCACGTATTGGCATCGATTTAATTGACTTTTCCTTATCCCAAAAAGTGCTGGTCTTGTGCCTAAATTAGAAATAATCATTAAAATTTTCAAAGTGTACTATATAAACTTAGTTTTTTTTTTCTTTTTTACTTAAGTCGGCGAACTCTATGAGCTTTAAAGTTCTCCAACTTAAATAAGCTAGTATACAGCGTGTTAGAAATGGTCCTTCGTTAGAGAAGGGTTTTATTATTGTTGTATAAAAAAAAGAGATATAATAATTGTTTCTACATTTGGCACAAGGCCAGCAATTACCCAGTACATTACTGGTACTTTATTTTATCAACCCCGTAAGGATGAAAGGCAAAGTTAACCTCGGCGGGATTTGAACTCAGTCTGTAAAGGGGCGTAACTATGATGGAAAGCATGGCGTCCGACTCTCTATCGATACTGCCAATCCAATATAATAATTGTTTCTACTTTTGGCACAAGGCCAGCAATAACCCAGTGTATTACTGGTACTTTATTTTATCGACCCCTAAAGGATGAAAGGCAAAGTTAACCTCGGCGGGATTTGAACTCAGATCGTAAAGGGAAGTAACTCTATGCTTCAAAGCATGGTGTCCGACTCTCTACCGATACTGCTAATCCATCCAATATAATAATATTATGCTTACAGAACAAAGCACAAACAAATATATGGGAAAGGGAAAAGAAAGAGAAAAGAAAAAAAAACACATCTGGGACCACATACAACAAAGGGCAGGCGAAAAGGATGGACAACCGAGCCGCTACCAGAGTAAAAGATAACAGTATCGCAAGGAGCACTGGGAAACCTCTCTAATTTTTTAGGCAAGCCCGTACGCTCGCAACGTCACCTCGGGTGATACTGCTAAGTTAAGGATGTACCGTATTTCACGGCGCCGAAGACGCACCCTAATTTTGACAACCAAAAATTTGAAAAAAAAAAAAATAACAAACAACCTTCGGCCTCCAGGACGCATGGTAGATTTTTAAGACTTATTTTAGGAAAAAGGTAGCGTCTTCGACACTGGGAAATATGGTAAGTACAGTGCCCATGACCCCTTATATTTTCAGAGCCTCAGAGAATATTGAGAAGGGAGGAAGAAGTTATTCTAAAACTGAAAGTTTGGCCCGAATGCTTGCAGCAGTGCAAACTCCGTTAAAGTTACCCAATAGCCTAATAAGGGTATACAACTGGGCGACAGATTAAAGTCATACCAGAAGTTTTGTTGTTTAACTCCAAAGTATCCCCATTCAAGCAAACCTTACGATTAAAAATCTCCCATCTTGTTTTTTTTAGACCGAATATGATCTATGACTTCGATGTAATCCTTCCTTTCATCAGATAGGATATACTTTGAGGAAGATTTGACAGTATTTCTTTCTAACAGACAGGTTGAGTCTCTGCATAGCAATATCTTCCTGGACTCTCCGAATATATATATATATATATATATATATATATATATATATATATATATATATATATATACACACACGAGGTCATCGCTTACTAATAAAAACAAAACATCGAAAGTTTTATACTCGTACAAAATTAAAATTAAATTAAATAATAAAAAAGGTAAACATAATAGTGCAGTTTAATACCAGTAATTACAAGTAGTAATGAAAAAATTTTGATTGTAAAGAATTAAAAGACAATGTTACCGTTGTGACATTCGTAGCATTGAACTAAACTCTTCAGCCGAACATCGGTAAGGGACACCGGTAATTGAAGGGGGATAACTCTTAGTAACTAATCCAAATTATTATTTCAGCAAATAATTCAGTGAATTACTGGTACTTTATTTTATCGACCCTGTAAGGATGAAAGGCAATGTTAACTGCGGCGGGATTAAGGAATCAGGCATACTAATTGGTTTTAACAAAACTTTGATTGTAAAGAGAAACTATCGAACATCAAATAGGAATTTGGTATTTAATAATCAACAACTCAAATACACCATGGTTAAACCATTTAGAAATAATAATGAAATTATTGTGTACAGTGCTCAGGTGCACCACAACTCATCAAAGGTGCATGTATAGTACATAGAATAATGTAGAAATGTCAGGAAAGTGAACTGCGTATGAGTCATGATATACACACAGATGCATGTGTATGGAGAAGGAATATCAAGTGTAGCGTTGGCGAATTTCAGGAAGCATGGAAATTTTAAAAGATGCAGTGTCCTGGCAACTAACAACTGACGCAGGTAGTTTGTTCCATGCTTTAACAACTCTGAACGTGAAAAAATGTTTCCGAAAGTCATGGGAGCTGTGCCATTTTCTGACTTTGTAGGCATGCCCACAGGTGTTAGATGCATGGAATTCAAAAAGGTGCTCAGGGTTGTTGATGGCAAGATGGTTAATAATTTTGTGGGTGCTTATCAAGTCAGTTGCCAGACGTTGGAGCTTCAATGTATCTATGCCCAGGAAAGCAAGGCGTTCAGAGTATGGTAAATGCCTAGTTCTCTTAAATCAGACCTTAAAAGAAAAATACATTGGAAAATGTACTCCTATACATAGTCAGGCTGGAATGCTTTTGATAAGTCTTCTCAATCAGGACTGACTTGAAGCTAATAAATAAAACTGCAAAATAGAACACGTCAATGAGGGATCTTCTACGTGGCAACTGGATGTGCTAGAAATAGCTGGCAAATCTTCCTCATATCACCATCTAACGTTTTAGATAAGAAAAGGTCACATTAGATAGGAGAGATGTGCATGGGGTGGTTGGGATGCTTTTGGTCATTGGTCTGCTTGAACAAGGTTAACCTATGACTAAACAGTGCAATCCTAGAGAAAACATTTTATTTCCTCATTTGTAGTGCACCTGAGCACTGTACACAATAATTTTCATTATATTATATTTATTCTGTATGTTCAATACTTGATGCTTTCTTATATGTGGGAAGTTGTGTTCGCTAGGTTGACCAATAATAAATTTATTTTAATTAGGTTTATAAGATTAGAATACAAGAAATGAGAAAATTATATATGTTAAGAGAAAAGCAGATTTCTTCCAGTGAGAGAATGGAAGTGAGAAAGAGATTTAGAGGAAGGATCAGTCATCCAGGTACAACTCTGATCTTGCAGGCGATGAGATGGGCTGGTGTTGCTGCATGGCTGTAACTACATTTGAGCCATAAGTGTGCTCAACTGTGCATCTGGATTTTCCAGTGGAGCCTCCAGAGCTACCACCTCCAAAACAGAAGACGAGAAAGAAAAAGAGCTTACTTGTGGACAGGTGTGTGTTGCTTGGGCCACAATGCTACCTCCATGATTCTATCAGCTGAATCCGCTAATTCTTCATAGGGGTGGACATTTTACTAGCTGCCAAAATTCTGTGAGTGGCTGGCAGCAGCCTTTGTAGAAACAGTTACTTAAGGATACCCGGATCCATGGTATTTTCTGTTAACAGTTCCTTTAACCGTCTTAACTGTGATGGCTTCCTGTTGCCTAATTCCTCTGAATAGAGCAACTGATTTCATTGTTGCTGTTGAGAGATGGATGTTTGCTTTATGACTTCCAACTTCAATGTCGCATAGGAAAATGTGCCTGGCAGTACTGCTAACTAATCCTGAATCTACCGCTGATTCTCAGGGGAATGTGTCCCTCCCACATGGAAAGTTTTCATCCTATCTGATGAAATGTGATGTTGAAGTGAAGTTTTGGTTGTTGTGGATGAAATGACGAACCCGATCAATAGCAACAATTCTGGTTGAATATATATCTTTACTTCACTTCAGCAAAAAGGAAAAAAATATGATTACTTTGGATTGTAAATATAAAGTTTGATTATAGTATTCACAAATGAATATAGTGTGCAATAAGGCTTCTGTGTTGTGCGAGGGTCTTTTTGTTTACCGTGAGATGTTCCCTTAAAAAGTGACAATTGTAGCCAGACAGTATGTACCAGCAGAGGTAGTAGTAAACTCTTATATGGTGAGGTTGGGAAGTGGCAGTGAACTGTGTTGTCTAGGAGAAGAGACAGATGACTGAGTGTTAGAACCACAGGACAGCCTATTTATAATGACGGCTAGTTATTTTTAATAGATAACAGATGGTCCAAGAATATCTTCTCCTTCCTAGGAATGGTGCTGTAAATCCTACCATCAGGAGAATTTATCTATTGTCTTCTCTGCTAAGTTGCAAGTCACTTACTTGGTGGCTGTGTCCGTAAGAGAAAAGAAAACACTGTGGGAACACATTTCAGAACACATGTATCAGAACCAAATTGTTGGATCATGAGGCCAAAATATCAGGATCTGCAGGGAGAGTGCTGCTTGTGTCGACAATGATGCTGGTGAGAGTTCTATATTGTGTTAAGGTTTGTGAATGATCTGTGCATTCATGGTCACCAATTGAAGTGAAGTCTATTTGTTGTGGAAGAAATGAGGAGGTAGTAAACTGTTATGTGCCAGATTCTGTTGTTGTACAGGCAATGTGGAAAAGAATGACCATACAGAAATATCCCAGCTATCTTTCGGGCAATCGTTCCTTTCTTAGCTGTCTAATTTTGTTGCCGTGATTCTTATATGTGCCTAAGTTATGTTTGAGGTCAAAGGACATTGCCCTGGTGGTCATAGCTTTGTGGGAATTTTTCCATGCTACAGAACTGTCTATTTAAATTAATAGAATTCTTTAGTGACTCAATTGAATCTTGACCTGTTGAACCACACTTCCACCCATATTACCCACCTTCATAAAGAAGAAATTTTGAGAGAACATTTATGTTCTAACTGCCTACAGAATAAGAAAAAACAAATTTTTTTTTTAATGCATTCATGAGTTTTATATCGAATAATAATAATTGTTTCTACTTGTGGCACAAGGCCAGCAATTACCCCAGGGCATTACTGGTACTTTATTTTATCGACCCTGTAAGGATGAAAGGCAAAGTTAACCTCGGCAGGATTTGAACTCAGATTGGAAAGGGCCGTAACTCTATGCATCAAAGCATGGCGTCCGACCCTCTACCGATACTGCCAATCCACCAATAACATTCGATTCGTTTGCAAGCAAACAACCTCATAATGTCATGTGTTTTAGATGACCATCGCCATCCTTTTGTTCTAGTGGTGAACGAGAGAAACAATCGACAATAATAGGACATAAAAGGATGGCAATAGTCACCAATATGGGAGTTGACCTGGATCTGAATGTCTGGTATCTGGATGATGCTTGCTTGGGAAGTCTTCCAGACAAGGTCCATACAACTGCAAAGACGATGATTGAGGAGCTGGATTATGGGGGCCTTCACGTCAACAGTTCCAAATGCAAGCTCTGGCTCCTCAACCACCCAGACTGTTGACCTGTTCACAGAATCTTTCCCCTCCATCGCAGTTCCTCCCCCATCAGCATGGTGCTCCCTTGGGCCCGCCCCAATTACTAACCAAGCCTTTGAGTGCATCTTTCAATCTAAGATGCCTAACCTCAAGTAACTTTTAAAAGACCTCAAAGTCATTGAGCCTCACCAAGGTTTTTTTATTCTTCGGAATTATTTGTCAATCCTTAAGTTGTTGTATTTCCTTAAAGTTTCCCGCTTACAAATTCTTGTCGTCTCTCCAATGCTTCGACGACCAAATGTTTAGTGAGCTCATGAGTTTGGTCAATGTCCTACTCTCTCCAGAGTCCTGTGACCTAGCTGCCTTACCCAAACGGTTTGGAGGTCTCGGTCTACGTAAGTGTACATATTTATCCCTACCTTGCTTTCTTTCCTCCATCCACGCTTGTTTCCCTTTGGTATGTGACATCCTCTCCTTCCCAACTTGGACTAGTTCCACCAGGGAGTTGGATGAAGCTTTACTACAGTGGAGAGAGCTGGGTTTGTCAGTTCCAGTTACTGATGCGGGTATACGGAAGCAGAGAGTATGGGACAATCTGCATTCGAGGGAAACTTTCAACACTCTCTTTGATCATTCCAATCAATTTTCAAGGTGTCGCTTATTTTCTGCAAGCACAAAGTTCTCAGGGAACTGGATTGATGCTCTGCCTGTGGCCAACATTGGTGGCCTTCTCAGTTAAGACAAACTCCACATACTCATTGCACTTTGAGTGGGAGCCGACGTCTGTTGGGGTCTGAGATGCTGCTGTGGTAGATCTGACTCCACAGGTTTACTTGGTTTGTCCTGCCACCTGAATGCTGGTCGTTTTGTATGTCACACTGAATTAAACCTGATCATCAAACAGGCCCTGGCTCGGGTAAATTCCTCACAATTATGGAGCTGGTTTATCCAGAAGTGATGGGAAGAAACCAGATGGCCTTACCCTTTGCCCCTGGGTAAGAGGTAGGTGTCTTATCTGGGACGTCACAGTCAGTGACTCTTTTGCTCCCTCCCACATCATGGACGCTGCGGTGAATGTGGGGTGTCAGGTGATGCCTGTGAGGGTGCCTGGTTATTTCAGCGCCTTAGCCTCACCATCATCTGTGGTAATGTTATGAGTGTTGGCTTGCCTCAAAGTGTGTAGTTAATTCCTAAGGTGTGAGGTGCGGCCAATTGTTGTACTTGGTGGTGAATTGCCCCTCCCCCCTTTTTTTCTTTCCTTAATCATTTTTTCAATGAATTATATTATTATATTTTTATACACATTGTATTTATTATATGTGTTTATATTTTCATCTGAAGGAACTGTGAACAATTTTTAATGTTATTTGTACAACTGTAAATAAAACTATTAAACAAAAAAGAATTATATAGATAATTATTTCATCGTATTAAAGAAGAAAAAAAATCTTTAAATATACTCCTGTGCTTTTCCACTTTTTACCTAAACACAAGCATATATTATATACAGTGGCGGATTGGCCAGGTTGCCCAATGGCAAGTAGACCCCAGGGGATCCATGGTAACATTGCAGGAGCCCACTGTAGTATTTTAGGTGCCAATGCTTTGCTTTCAAAAAAAAGTTTTAAGAGAAAGTATAACAAATTTTGAAAAATAAATAAGCAAAGCATTTGGTCAAACAATTCCCTAGGGAATTAATAGAAACCAAAATGTATGATAGTGTTAACAGTTGAAATCACTGGTTATCTAAATTTATAGCTCACTATATTCATTCATGCATATATGGACACACACACACGCATATATATATATATATATATATATATATATATATGTATGTATATATACTTACACATATGCACCAGCTGCTGGCCAAATTTTTTTTTGTCAATGGGTTAAAGACATGTAAAATAAATTAGTGGTCAGCTCTTCAGTCTAAAGTCCCTAGAGAGAATGAGTCACCAAATAATTTTTGTACAAGTTGAAAAGATGTATGTATACATCTATATGTACATGTACACATACTCCCATATATATATATATATATTGAGTGAGTGTGAAAGACCAAAGGTCATTATTGAAAGCCTCTGGATGTGTATATTGCAGAAGGTACTTTATATTTTTTATTGGAGAAGGTAACAACGATCACTTGCATACTCTACTGTAAATAACAGTATACTATACACTGACAATTATTTAAAAATTCAATTATAACATTCTGTATTAACATTTAGTATTACTATATGCTGCCAGTAATATGTACAGTATATATACACTATAATTAGTGGGGGGAAAATATACATTTTTTCCCACAAAAATTTGATTGCACTGTTTTGTTTTCACTTATGTATTTTTTGAAAATGTTATTTATCTATATATCTAAAACAGAGAATGTCTGTCTGACTCCCTAACACTCGAGAACCATCCAATCGATTGTTTTCAAACTTTACACATGTAATACTTATGGTCCTGTAAGTGTTTTGAGCAAAAAATATTTCAAATTTTCAATGCCCTAGGGACCGCATTACGCGATCTCTCTCTATAATTCTTAGTCTTTCTTTTTAGATAGATATATAGATGTAACGTTGCGCCCTTATAATATCTGTCTGTATGTCTGCATTACGACATTATGACGTCGCTATGTGTGTGTGTGTATGTGTGTGTGTATGTAGTGTGTAACGTTTTTCGATATATTTACTTCTGCATTCACAGATTGATATTTTTAGTTTCAGAAGATCCCGTTAAGGGTGAAAGCAGCGATTCTTTGCTTAAACTTTAATCTGTTATTTTAATATATATATATATATAATTATATATTCCTGTACAGATATTTTTGCATACACAATAACAAAATATAAACAAACGTATTTATTTCACGAGGCTCGATAAGGATAAATATATATCAAATATATAAGAACCCTAGAGCAAATCCCGAGCAACGCCGGGCCATTCTGCTAGTTCATTATAAAAATTAAATGATAGCATTCTATATGTAGGTGGGCCCCCTTTATCTCCTGGTAACCAATATTTTTAGACCCACTCCGCCACTGATTATACTGTATATATACACACTCACACACAGGTGAGAAAGAATTCAATCATTATTGCCGAGGTTAACTTTGCCTTTCATCCTTACGGGGTCGATAAAATAAAGTACCAGTAATGCACTGAGTTATTTGCTGGCCTTGTGCCCAACGTAGAAACAATTATTAAAAGAAAACGTAAAGATTTGGTCACTGCTCTCCCTTGTATATGACGCTCTTCGTCGCTGAAAGTTTGACAAACTTCTTGATTACAGGTGCGTCATCCCGTATCATACCTGCCTACTATTATAGACACCAGCGAGCAGTTTTTTAAATAGGTGGGCAGACATTCCTCTTATCGTTGTTTTATGAATTTTTAAAGGATTAGAGAGAAGGAATCATTAAAATAATACTTCTCAGAACGTAATTACAATTATATATATAATTTTAATCTCACCTGTCCTAAATACTACTTCAAAGTAGTCTTACCTGCATTCAAAATGGCGCTTTTCATCAACCGTTTTCTTTGCTGGAGTTTAGAAACAGCCACATTTGCTGGTTACCTCTACGCGTCTATAACTATATTTTTCGCTCTTATTATGCGGCTTTTAGATCTTGGAGCTATTGGGACTGACTTCGAAATCAGCAAAGGTTTTCACACAAACTGGAGGTCCCATTCCTGGGAGAGTTTCCTCTCCTGCGATATCATCATGGTGATATGTCACGTCGTCATATTATTTCTCAGCATGTTCATGATTTATCTCACATCACGTCGACATTTTCTCATCACTCTAAACTGGACCAAAGCATTTGTCATCACTTTCAGCTGTTATACTTTCATCGAATTCGGCATTTCCATTTTTGAGTTCTCTTATTATCGAATGTACACTTTCCGACTGGCCTACGTTGTCTTCATTTGGTTGTACTGGATTGTCAGGACCTTAGGAAACGTGACTATGGCTGTAGTTATTTCTTCAAGACACACTCAGATGATCCACCAAGTTGAGCAGGAATTACGCTTCTCCGGAGGATTTAAAAAGGATTATTTCTAAGTTTTGACGCAAAATTTTTTATATAAATCGATAGATTAAAATCATCGAAGAAAACACCACAGACAATACATTTACCACCACCACCAATACTAACTATTGTATCAACAAGTTTGGACTTTCTTTCAACCAGCCGTACCTTCTCCGAATATGTGCCTTGAAAAGTTACATTCATTTCTTTTGTAACTTTTATTTTGTCCACTCTCATTTCTCTGCGAGTTTACACATATATGGATTTTTAAAAAAAGGAGGTACAGCTGCCTGTCAGATCAGCAATAAAATATGAATAAATTGCTCGGACATTCTGAAAAAATGCTACCTGTTTCTTACACAAATGTCCTTGTGGTCTCTATTTCTTTACCCCTATTGTTGGTAGTGTTGTTGCTGATATGAGGAATAAGTGTTGTTGATTATTCACCAGCCTAATAATACAAGTAAACAACACATTTCTACTTCTTCTCTTCAACAATAAGGTAGCATATCACTTTTTTTTTTCTATTTAACTTTCTGGTATTTTTTAACATATACAATAATTATTATTATAATGAATACTTCTTACAGAATGAAAATATAAACACATAATAAATACAATTAATCATTGCTAGGAACCTTTTAAATATAACGCACAAAAATATGATCAAAGCGAGAGGGGGGGGGGGGGACAAAAAGAAAAGAAAAAAACATCAATAATAATAATACGAGGAAGAAAAAAAGGATAGTTTTAATCGGAAATTCTTATTTTACCTCCTCTCCTCTTGCGATCTAGAAATAAAACAAAAAACGTATTTCGTCCATGAAAAGTTGAAAGGCCAGCTAAGGATTTGGGGGGGGGGGGGGGGGGGTATTTTCCTGATATTGAAACATTTCTGTTTGGTTGTCAGGCACAGAAATAAATATAGGCATTAACACTATTATTGTAAACAATATATATATATATATATATATATATATATATATATATATATATATATATATCTTTCATTCTTATACTTTTTTTTACAAATTTCTGATAATATTTTTATTATACTTATGTTTTTGCCTGTTGTTGACATCGTTTGCAGATTGATAGAAATGTACAGGTATATGTAAAGCGACGAATTGGCAGAGTCGTTAGAACGTCGGATAGAATGCTTTGCGGTATTCGTTTCGACTCTCTACTCTGAGTTCAAATTCCGCCGAGGTCAACTTTGCCTTTCATCCATTCGAGGTCGATAAAAAAAAAAAAACACCAGTCTAGTACTGGATTGATTCTTCCTCTATATATCTTTCTCACTTCCATTCTCTCACTCCCTATCCTTCCCTGAAAAAAAAAAGCTGTATTCAAACCTGGAGAGGAGATGGGCTAAAGAAAGAAGTATAGGTGTGTATGTGAGTAGTTCTCAAATGATTTATAGTATAAGGATTTATTTATACAGACTTTGTCTATACAAATAACTATTGTCCGTGTTAAACTATTCGATGCATCTTTAATATGGTTCGGTTGAGAAATGAAATTTTAAAAATATGCAGGGTATATTCTCGAAGTTTCATTTTTCATAACATTTTAAAATATAAACATTATCCCAGTGTGTGTGTGAATGTGTTAAATCATATTTTAGCTTGTAAAAAAAAGCTAGCACTCGCATACACAAATTTAGACATTCCTCGTTAACGATATTTTATTTTCTCTTTTCTTTTTATATTTAATTTTTTATAGGTAGATTTGATTAATTATACAGTTTAGGTTAGTTTAAAACTAATATTTTTGAAAGAATACATTTATTTATATAAATGGCAAGGTAAAAATTTAGGCATAATGTGAGATAAACGGGTGCTGTGATTTCCTAACCCGATGCGATAAAGAGAAGTGAAGTTCGAAATCAGCATAGTTTCCAAATAAACAACTGAATTCCTGGATTGGCGGTAGAGGGTCGGACACCATGCTTTCCAGCATAGAGTTATGCTCCTTTATGATCTGAGTTCAAATCCCGAGGTTAACTTTGGCTTTCATCCTTACGGGGTCGATAAAATAAAGTACCACTAATGTACTGGTTAATTGTTGGCCTTGTGCCAAAAAGTAGAAATAATTATTATAGAAAAAGACCCCTAACGGATTTCAGAAGGAAATTATTTTCCTTCTTTCCATGTGCTACCTATTAAACTTACCCACTGATATGCTGCAAAGGACTTTTTCCCTAGAAGAGTGTGAAGGAGAGGGGTGTGCTAAACCCCCCCATTTTTTTTTTTTCCCCCCGATTTTTTCGCGTGCTATCAACTAATCTTACCTCTGAACATGCTACAAATAACTTTTTCCCTGTTATCAGATGAGTTGGGGACCCTCGGATTTTCATCACACCCACCCTCCCCGGTTACAGTTAGAAGATACAAAAAACTCCGGAAGGTTCCCCCCCCCCCCCCAACTTAATTCGTCACAGTTACGTTTAGCAGAGTCCACTCTGTTGCAAGCAATCTGGCCAAGTTTCCAGTTTGAGGATAACTTTCGCCTCCTGACAGTCTCGGAAGCCCTGACAATAGTTACCATTCAGGCTTAATTTACGCATTAGTATTATATTTAATAAAAGAAGTAGCCTAGATAATTATAGGTGTGGTGTTTGTGTACTTGCTTGTTTTATGATTTTATTTACTTAAGTAGAGTAAAGCTAATCTAATAAATGACTCAATATTGATTGTAGATTCAGAATATTAATGGGAACTGTATTCTTTCAAATTTCACTGAGCTTGGTTTGAAAAGATGTGGATTAGATATATTTTAGTATTTAGTTTCATTCTTGTCTTCTATTATACTCTATTCACATCTTGGCTATTTTATAGGAATATGGAATCAACTCCAGTATTTGACTGTTACTACATTAATCCCAAGTTCAAATCCTGCCATAATTGGCATTTGCCTTTCACTGTCCATAAATTGGGGTCAATACAACTGGTTAAACATTCCACTTCAACAATTGTCTTAGTAAGACATTATTAACGTTGCCTTTCATCCTTACGGGGGTCGATAAAATAAAGTACCAGTAATACTCTGGGATAATTGCTGGCCTTGTGCCAAAAGTAGAAATAATTGCTAGTATTAGTATTAATTATAAAAGAAAGAGCAGTGGATTAGCCAAAGTGTTTGAGCCTCAGACAAGATGCCTTGTGATATTTAGCTATGGTTCTTTATGTTGTGAGTTCAAATCCAGCCTTAATCAACTTGCCTTTCATCCTCCTGAGGGTGATATAATCAACTTTCTCTCCCATACAATGGTTGGTCTAGTGCCTTAAATGAAATCGGATTGGCAGTATCGGTAGAGGGCCGGACGCCACGCTTTGGCGCATAGTTACGGCCCTTTCCATTCTGAGTTAAAATCCCGCCGAGGTTAACTTTGCCTTTCATCCTTACCGGGTCGATAAAATGCACTGGGTAATTGCTGGCCTTGTGCCAAAAGTAGAAACAATTATTAATTCCAAAAGTTAATGAACTTTGTATAATTATACAAAGTTCATTAACTTTTAATTATAATTATTAATATTTAACATGGGAGATTAGGGGATCTAGATTTACTTACAACACATTCCTAGTGAAATAGTTATTTTAGCCTCATAACACACAAACTTTTGCTATATATATATATATATATATATATATATATAATTCTTTGGTTACCCAAGTAGCAAAAACTGTCAAAACTTTTGTCCTACAGTCAGTGACCTGGTTGCTGACTCAGTTCCACTGTAACTGATTTAAAATTTAGGAAATGGGGAGTTTTTTTTCTCTCGTGAAGCTAACAAAAACTGACCAGTTAATAAATTTTAATTTAATTGCTGTGGAACATTTTCATCAGACACGTTGCTTCACTGACAGTCAGATACTAGGACAAACTAATGTATGGCTTTCTGCAGTTTTGAGGTCTTTATACAAAAATGTACATTAGATTGCTGCTGCTGTTTAGCCCTAGGTCAGCCCAGATATGAAGACAGTCATTTAATATAAGGTGTTCCAACTGTGACTATCCGATGTTTTTGTCTATCAGAGACTACATTGTCCAATGAATCCTATCCTATTTTTAAGATGGTAGGCTGTGATTTGAGGGAGATTTTGGTATTTGTAGCAGGTCAAACAATGCCATAGTAGCTCCCTCATTGGCTCTTATGATGGGTATACTACAGAGGTGTAAATCCAAACTCTATATTTAAAGATAGCAGTGCTTAAGCAACATTTAAAACTTAATGAATCCCGAAGAATCTTAATGAATCCTGAAGAATCTTAACTGTAGCAAAACTTGATCCCCATTCAAGCCTGTTGAAAGCATTGTGGTTTAACTACAGGACCTCCTTTCAAAGCCAGACTGTGTTGATTAGACATATGGCTATGCTTTTTATACATATTTATTCAAAGAGGCTCATATATTGTTTACCTCCTGATTATATATAACCACGACCTGATCTTAAAACATTATAGACATGTAGATGTTCAGTTAAAAAAACCCACATATATCAAATATGAGCTTGATAAGCTCTGAAATGGAAATATGTATACACCCCAGCAAGACCATTCATAGTATTTTTCTTTATTTTTTTAACTTATCTAATTAATGATAATAATACAAACTCTATCTTTCATACATTCGGGGTTGATAAAGTACTACTAATCCACTGGCAGATTTGTTAGTGTCAGACAAGATTCTACCAAGGTGTCAATGGCCAAGGCTAATCACCTGATCATGGAATCCCTCCGTCCAACCTGTAATTGGCTAATGTGAACAGTCAGGTTTATAACCAACAAAGATAAGCTGGCAAGGGTTAGCTGAAGCTTCATTCATCAGTGGAATAGGTTGACCAGTTGTATTGAATGATACAAATGGAATTGGTTGCTCTTCTATTGGTTTTGATCAACTTGCTTATCTGCTTGTTAAATGAACATGTAAGCAACTTGGTTATTCCTCACCAACATATACCTTTAACATAGATCTCAAGCTGAACTAATATGACACACAATGTGACATGGTTCAACATTTGAATTATGGGTACAATCCATCCATTTAGCTTGTATATAATTTTTGCCTATGTAATTTCATTCACAAAATTTGGGTTAATCTGAGGATATGTCAAACAGTAGAATCAAAATCTGGACCTCAAGATTGCAAAGCAAACTTCTTAAACCCCTAGCCATGCTTGTGTTCATAAAGCAGAAATTAGTAAATCAACATAACCAACTTTTTTGTACTTTTTCAGACATGATCCATAATCTCAACAAAATCCTATATTATACAAGATTTATTCATACTTACTTTTTGTTTCTCCCTACTTTCTTTTTATCAAACATTATTCACCTTATATCATTCTCTGTGTATATACAAAGATTTGTAATCAACAATATTTTTTTAATATCTTTTTACATTTTGATTCAATAAATAGCTATATATTTTGGAAAACAGTTATTTTTTTTGTTTTTCCTTTTATCTGTTGTGATTTGAAATATTTGAAATATCAAGTTTTTATTTTCATTTTTCTTTTGTCTTTTTTTTTCTTTTTTTTTTGGTAAGGACCAAGCCATCATTTCTAATTAATATGCTTAATTTACATGCAGAGAGACAGAGAGAAAGTGTGTGTAGATAGCTACCTACTCATAATAACATAGTAGTTAGCAACCTTAAATTTAGAATCATAGAAAAAAAGGAAATCCAGAGGAGAAAGGCATGAGAGATGAAAGACCTCCCAGCTAGGGAAAAATTCAGGGAAGACCTGTTTGATACCTATCACAGCAAAGAAACGGTGATAGAAACCTACACTATAGAGGAAAAGTGGGGGTTCCTGTGAAACACTTTGCTGACAGCTACAGATTGGGCCTCTGGCTAGTGTAAGACTCCAGGAAAATGAAGAGTAACATGGTGGTGGATTAGTAAGCTAAATACTGCAACTAAAGTTAAACAGTCCTGGAAAAATTGCAGAAGTAGGAGGGAGCTATATTATTAAGAAACAAGGAGGAAAGCTAGGCACTAGGTGCACCTTGTGAGAGGTGAAGCACTTGAAGTTTGCTCTTGTCTTAAGGTATGGGGTGTTCCAAATTGCAAGGTAGTGTGCTAGGGAAAATCAAGATATTGTTGAGGGGAAGTACATTCAGAATGACAGTGGTAAACATGCCCTCACCGATACTGAAAAGAAAGAAGCTTAGAAGTACCATTATGAGAGACTGCTGAATGAAGAAAAAGCAAGGGGAGGAAACTGGGCTACCCCAATTAGCTCCAACTGAGGAACTGGCCATCCAGACTTGTGGCAGTATAGTAGGTAAAGCAATCAAGAATTTGAAAACAGCTGGACCATCAGAGATAGTTACTGAGATGCTGAAAGTATTGAGGATGGGATGCCACATATGCTACACAAATTTTAAATTAGGTATTACAGGATGGAGTCATACCTAATGACTGGAATAGCAACATCATTTACAACTGCTATTACAACAAATTAGATGCACTGGACAAAGAAAACTATAGAGGCATTAAGTTGGACCATGTCAAGAAGTCATTGAAAGAGTTATAACATAACTGATAGAAATAGAATTAACATGGATGAGATGCAGTTTGGCTTTGTCCCTGGAAGAGCTTCTACTGGTGCCATCTACCTCATGAGAGCTGCAGAAGTACTTAGCTAAGGGCAAGTTACTCTACTTAGCATCTTTTAACCCAAAGAAAACTTTTTATAGTGTAACACACTCAGTAATCTGGTGGGGTCTTCAAGAATTAAGGGTTGAAGAATGACTCATAACAGCCATGTACAAAGATGCAGTCAGTAAAATTAGAGTTAATGAGTACAGCAATGAATTTAGCATGCATATGGGGGTCTATAACAGAGGAGTTTAAGACTGGTTGCCCGTGGGAACTCCTATTTGCAGAAGACCTAGTTCTCATAGCTGAATCCCAAACAGTTTCAGAAGAAATTCCAGTCATGGAAGCAAAACCTGGAATCAAAAGTTCTCTGAGTGAATTTAGCTAAGATAAAGTCCTAGTAAGTAAGAAAGAAGACAAAGCACTGATCCCATCAGGTAAATGGAAGTGATATGAATTCCGTACTGTATACTAAATGTAAAGTATGGGTAAACAAGAAATGTAGTGGGATCTTAGGCAGACTAGTGAAGAATGTAGACTTCAAATGTAGTAGATGCACAGGAGCAGTAGGCAATAAAACCACACATAAAACAGGCTCTATTAAATGCTTAGATGTCACTCTAAAAATAGGTAATAGTTTCTGCAGAGGTGGGTGTACAGAAAGTACAGTAATCAGAGTGGGACCAAGTTGGAAAAAGTTCAAGGAGCTATTACCTCTATTGGCTACAAAGAGTAAAAGGCAGATTGTATGATGCATGGAAACAAGACTTGGACAAGCAGATGATTTGCAAGGATTGGAAATGAGGTGAACATGCTCTGATAGATATGTATTAGTAAAGTGGAAGAACAACAAAACATTAATAGGCTGAGAAAAAAAACTAGACATAAGAAAGATCTGATGTAGCCTACAAGAGAGAAGACTGTGTTGTTATGGCCATGTGATGCATTTGAAGGATGAAACCTGCATAAAAAGTGCAGGCACTTAAAATTGAAGGAAGCTGTGGAAGAGGAAGACCATGGAACAAAGTGGTAAAAGCTGACCATAAAAATTTGGACCTCACAGCAAAGATGACATAGGATAGAAACAGTTGGTGACATGCCATACTACAGAAGATTCACATCCATACACAAGTGTAATGACACGAGGAATGGGATGATGGCTGTAAAAAGATATAACAAAACTTAGGTTACACCATCTATCATCTCTTCCTCACTGTCCCCCTTACCTAGTCTTCCTTCCACCTAGTCTCCCTGCCGCCTAGTTTCCTCCACTCCTTTCACATCCTTGACTCCATGAGCATGAAGAGTATGACTGTAAAAGGCAGAAAGATGTAACATCACTTAAGCAGTGCTTTCCATCACCTTCTCAATATCTATTCACTTCACCCTTACACACTTCATCCCTGCTTCCCCACCATAGTCCTTCCTCAACCCACATAGTCACTCCCCTTCACTCATGCCAGACTCTCACACAAAGGTGGATGCACCTTCACTATACTGTCAGATGCTGCTTTCTCACTCTTTCTCTCCTTAAAGCAACCTTGAAACCCAACACTTTCCCCCACAACTCGCACTGCCAAATCTATCTCAATGTCATAAGGAAAAGCTGGGCTCACACACTGCTACTTACAATACCACCAGATGTCACTAACCCTAAAGCCACCCGACCCCTCCCTCTAGTAACATGCAGCTCAAACCCTCCTATCATCCACCACTCTCACATTCACTGCATTCCCAGCCTAGCCAAGGATGCAAGCTTGCTAGTGTTGAAATGTGGTAGTACTGGTAACAATAAAACGCACTTACTGCATTGCCCACACTGGATTGTGGGAATGCTGGTATAATGATAAAATGCACCAAACCCACTCTGTAAAGTGATAGTTCTGGTGCCATGATAAAATGTACCTAACCCACACTTTAAGTTGGTAGTGCTAATGTCACAGAAAAATACCCAGTCCATCTTGTCATGAGAAAACAAACTCATACATACCATGAAGTAATAGGTGTTAGGAAGGGTATCCATCCATAGAAATCATTCCAAAATAGAACATGAGAGCAAGATACAGTCGTCTGACCTGCCTGTCTAGCCACAGAGCATGACAACCTGTCTAACTCATGAAGCATGAAAGATAGTCAAAATAGGAGGTGGTGGTGGTGTATTTTATTGCTTAGAAGGAGGAACAGTGACCACAACCCTTTTCAGTGAGAATTGGTCCAAATGTTTGCAGCAGAGCAGACTCTGTTAAGGGCAGCCTAAGGCCAGTTGGTGTTGTTAAACTGGGTGATCAAAACATTCCTACATGATTGTATTACTTTACTAGTTAGCTTTTGACAATATTCTTGAAATCTATTTCTTCTTCTTCACACCGAGATCATCTGAGCTCATAGATGTTATCCAACTATCATGCTCAGGGTCTACCCCTGGGTCTCCTGCCAGTTGGTTTTGACCCCAAAATCTGTCCAGTGATTCTTTTCTGAGACATTCTAACCACATATCCATAGTATCAGAGCTGTGATCTCTCAATTCAGAGAAGATGTGGCTCTACCTGGAGCGACTCTCTGATCTCCAAGCTACACACTCTTTGCCCACTTGTATTTGTGATTATATTCTTTCAGTCATTACCCAAAATTCATGACCATAAGAAAGGGTTGGTATGAATACTAAATTGAAGATAGCGAGTTTGGCATTTACACCTACCTCCCTTCTGATTATCGAATGCTGAAGCTGTCACATTGCTGCACCAGCTCCTGCAATTCTTGCACTTAATTCAGCCTCCTGGAATCTATTTCGAACAAATAAAACTATTCCTGTATTATCTACCCAGTCTGTGATATTATCATTGCACTCAAGCATGCAAAAGGTATGTGATTGCATGCTTGTATGTGATTGAGACTCGGTAAGATGACTGTCATTTTGATGTTGAAGACATTTCTTTATGGTGTACCATAGTCGGAGGCTTTGGAAAAATAAAGGCTTACAGCTGTTATCTTATCCATCCTGATTAAACAATTAAAAAGAACCAACAGTACTTAGATCTTTTTCTTTACATCATTTTGACTGTAGACTACACTTCAACATGTTTCACTATTCTGTAGCTTTTCAATAAATTCAACACATATACATCATCATCACCATCCCTTTACATTCACATTTCGATGCTTGGATGAGTCTTTTCATGTTCCCTACACCTACTACATTCCTTTATCATTTCCTCAGTCAGGTTCAGCATTTTGAGATCTGCTTTCATCACTTCTGCCCAGATTTTCTTTGGCCTTCCTTTGCTGCAGCTTTCTTCCACCTTGTTCTCCCAACAATTATCATCCATATGATTTACCTGCCCTGAAATCTCACAATAAGCTGAATCAAAATAGAAAACCGTGGCTTAAATAACTTGAGAAAATCTATTCTGATATAACAGAGGTCATAAAAATAGAAACCTTTTTACAACAAATCTTCTAGCATGTACAAATAAAAAATTTTGAAAATGGAAAAGCATGTGGAAATTATTATTTCTTATAGGTAAGAAAAATTCATTCTTTCATCCTAGCAAAAAATTTACAATTTCCTGATTAGGTTGAAGTCATCAGAATGGGAGCTGTTAACTTTTCAGTGAACATGAAAATTATTAGTTCTAAGATTGGTGGAATGATTAGAAAAATTTATTCCAGCTCTCACTTTTGCAATCATGAAAATTTAAAAATTCAGGTAAAATAAAAGTGTTCATATATTAATGTAATTAGAAATGTGGTATATCTAGAATAATTTATTCTGACATCTTTAACCCTTTCATTACTATATTTCTAATGAAAGACACTGCATATATATTCCAAATCAGTTTTGAAATTAAACAAGAATTTAGAGAGATTTAATAATATAATTAACATTCTCATGATTAAGCTGGTGCTCTTACATAAAATTATGATGGAAACCGAGTCACTCGTCCTCTCAAGGAAGCCTGCATGGTGCACTCTACATGTAAATGGAGTTCCACTGAAGAAGGTGGAGAAGTTCAAGTATCCGGCACCGTATTCATGAGTGATGGAAGGCAGGAAGCTAAATTAAGTGCAAGAATTGCAGAAGGTGGTGCAGTAATGCACCAGCTTCAGTATTTGGTAATCAGAAGAAGGGAGCTAGGTGTAAAAGCCAAATTCGCTATCACAATTCGGTATTCGTGCCAACCCTTACCTATGGACTTGAATCTTGTGTAATGACCAAAAGAATACGATTGCAAATACAAGTGGCTGAAATGGAATTCCTCCCAAGGGTCTTCAGAGTAACATTACTCAATAGAGTGTGTAGCTTAGACATCAGAGAGTCACTCCAGGTAGAGCTGCTACTTCTCTGAATTGAGAGATCACAGCTCCGATACTATGGGCATATAATTAGAATGACTCAAGAAAGAATTGCTGGTCAAATTTTATGGACAAAGCCAACCGGCAGGAGGCCCAGGTGTAGACCCCAAGCAAGATGGTTGGATAACAGACATGAGCTCAGCTGGTCACGTTTGGGGACCTAGCTGGATCAGTTGGAGATGGTTGCTTCTGACAAGACCCGCTGGAAGGTGTGTTTAAGGATTCAGCCCACATGACCCTCTCAAGAACAAGTGGGCGAAGAAGAAGAAAAAGGATTTTAGATAAATGTAAACACTTTAAAATAAACAGTTTTGATCCATAGAACTAGTTTCAGGTAGTTTTGTATCAAAAGTGTTAGGTAATGGAAAAATATGAAATTTTAAATGTTTTTGCAATCATGAAAATAGACATTTTCCTGAAATAATAATAATGAAATTATTGTGTACAGTGCTCAGGTGCACTACAACTCATCAAAGGTGCATGTATAGTACATAGAATAATATACAAATGTCAGGGAAGTGAATAGTGTATGAGTCATGATATACATGTGTGTATGTGTATGAGTCATGATATACATGTGTGTATGGAGGGGGAACATTAGGTGTAGTGTTGGCAAATCTCGGGAAGCATGGAGGTTTTAAAGGATGCAGTGTCTCAACAGCTAACGACTGATGCAGGCAGTATGTTCCATGCTTAAGCAACTCTGAGCGTGAAAAAATGTTTCAGAAAGTCATGGGAACTGTGCTGTTTTCTGACTTTGTGGGCATGCCCACGTGTGTTAGACACATGGAAATCAAAAAGGTACTCAGGGTTGTTGTTGGCAAGATGGTTAATAATTTTGTGGGTGTTTACCAAGTCAGTTGCCAGGCGTCGGAGCTTCAATGTATCCATGCCCAGGGAAGCAAGGCGTTCAGAGTATGGTAGATGCCTGATGGAGGGTATTTGCTTGGTTGCACGTCACTGAACAGTTTCCAGGCAGTCAATGTTCTGAGCAAGATAGGGGCTCCAGACTGGTGATGCAAATTCTAAGTGTGGCCGCACCATAGCTATATACAGCTTTAAATAGATAGCTGGAGAGCGGCTGACAAAGGTTTTGCTGAGTGCTGCTAAGACACCCTCGGCCCTCTTGACAATTTTAGAGACGTGCTTCATCCAACGCAAATCGCTGCTGACCGTAATGCTCAGGTCACGTTCACAAGAAGACTCCTTGATATTAGTGCTGTGGCGGGAGTATGTGGACGCTGGGTTTTTACTCCAGTGGTGCACTTGTCCACAGATAGCTTGAGTTGCCAGTCTGAGATCCATTGTTACATTATGTCCAGGTCAGACTGCAAGCAAGATCTATAGTGTTCAGGATCTGTCCTTTTTAGCTCAAGGTACAGCTTGATGTCATCTGCGTACTTCAGTACTGTGGCATTCTTTAAGTTGGCATCTATATCATTAATATATGCCACAAACAAAAGGGGGCCAAGAACAGATCCCTGTGGTACACCAGATGACATTTCATATGGTGAGGAATGCTGTCCTAGAACCGTGACTACCTCTCTTCGACTGAGAATGAAGGACTTCAACCAGTTAAAAAGATCAACCTTCACACCCATTGCAGAGAGTTTTGCCATAAGCCTTTTGTGTGGCACAGAATTGAAAGCCTTCGCAAAGTCAAGGTAAACAACATCCACCCATGACCTGCCATATACTTGGTTATCAAAATTTAAAACATTGGCACATCAAATTATCAGTTTTGACAGATATGGAGTGGCCTAGATAAATTACAAGATATATATAGACTTTCTTTCCTTTATTTTTAACTTCCTTGTCAGCTCAATCATTTATCAACTGGCCTTAAATTTTGGACATTTAATCTAAAAATAGCTTCAATAGCTAATGCTTAAATTCTGATTCTCATAATTAAATAAACCTTTCTCATCATAAGAGACAGTCTCACTAAAAATCTGAGAACTATTTATGACTCCTATGTCATGTTAGGGTTATAGAATTAGATGTATTGTCTAAATACATAATGAAGTACCTGTAGTGAATTTGAATACCATATCCAATTGATCAGGAGCTAATAACTAAAAATATGGTTTTCATATTAAAATTCATATTTTAATTAAAAATTGTCTTTAAAATCTTTTTAGGATCTTTTATTCATATCCAGAACATTTATGAAAAACTAATATAATCATCTTCATAAGAAATATCCGGCTTTGAAAAATGATTTGTAATTAGGAGTTAATTCCCTTTAAATGTAACTTTTTGAAAAAGAATTCTAAAGTTTTGACGTAAAAATTCCATGAAATGTTCACTATGTTGACACCTACCGAATCTAAAACTCGAGTGTACACACATACACACACACACAATAATCAGGGCTTCCTGGTGATTTCTCCCGAATGAAACAGTTCTAGTCCTGTAGAAGCCATTTCTATATTAAATATTTATACTCTGTTATGTATTGAGTAGCTTACTTACTGTGGTTACCCCCGATTGAACCCAGGATAAACTTATATATATATATATGAGTTTAGATAAGTTGACAATACAACCATACAAAGGAAAAGAATATTTCAAATCTCAATGGGATTTTATAGTCTACAGCAAGATAGGTAATTTTCGGTTTAGAATTTAATCCAATCGGTAAATTTAGGATCACAGTAGTTTATATATAAATAAATAAAAATAAACAGGATTTAAATTAAATTAAATCATTTAATTGATTGACAATCACAGAAGCCCGAAAATGTAAACCATAGACATGTGTTGGTAAATAGTAATGCTATTTAATAAATTCTGAAGAGACCAATATAGCTGGAATGAATATTCCTGTTGTGTTTATAGAAACATTCGTCAATCAATTAAATATATATATATGTCTAATGGTAGCTAAGATGCTTCCATGGGCGGTATGCCGGTTGAGCACTCTATGTTCCTACGGAGCAGAGTATTATAGAATGAAAAACGAAAAATCAGTGATGCATCGGAACTCAATTTATTGTGTGTTACAATTGTTTCCCTGGTGAGCAGCTCGAGGTGCGAACCATGTGTGGATCTACCTGACTCTAGTCTCGCAGGTTCCTCTATTGATTTCGGATCATATTATGATCTGCTCGCCGGGGAAACAATTGTAACACACAATAAATTGAGTTCCGATGCATCACTGATTTTCCGTTTTCCATTCTCTCTCTCTCTCTCTCTCTCTCTCTCTCTCTCTCTCTCTCTCTCTCTCTCCCTCCCTCTCTCTCTCTCTCTCTCTCTCTCTCTCTCTCTCTCTCTCTCTCTCTCTCTCTCTCTCTCTCTCTCTATATATATATATATATATATATATATATATATGTATGAATAAAAATAGACACAGAAACGGGGTTGTCAGTAGCCTACTGATTATCATTGGTATTTCTTCGCATTAAAGACTAGATACCTAAAATCAGTGCGAGCGATAACTAAACTAAGTTATCGGGACAGACGAATGGGAAGGGTAAGGTAAACAATCGACATAGTAGTAATGCAACGTAAAGCGAGGAAAAGAGAGACAAGTCAATGAATCTTGTGGGCTTAAGTCCTAACAAATCAATCGACGAGAAGAAACAGACACGTCCGAGCCACGCTAAAAGTGAGAGAGAAAAGGAATTCACACAGTTCAGACGGGAGGAAGTGAGAAAGGGGGAGTAGCAGAGAGTGAGTGAGTGAAAGTGTGAGGAGGGGTCCAGCCGAGAGAGTGTGTGACCAGCGGAGGGGGTGAATGAAAGCAAGAGGTGCAAGGAGAGAGAAAGAGGATAGCAGTAAGCTGAAAGAAAAAATACGAACCACAGCGAGGGGAAACACTATAGGTGAATGAAAAAATGGCGTGCTGCGTTGTTGCGAGGTGATATAAATGAATAAAAATAGACTGAGAAACGGGGTTGTCCATCATCAGTAGCCTGATGATTATCATTGGTAAGCCCACAAGATTCATTGACTTGTCTCTCTTTTCCTCGCTTTACGTTGCATTACTACTATGTCGATTGTTTACCTTACCATTCCCATTCGTTCTGTCCCGATAACTTAGTTTAGTTATCGCTCGCACTGATTTTAGGTATCTAGTCTTTAATGCGAAGAAATACCAATGATAATCAGTAGGCTACTGATGATGGACAACCCCGCTTCTCGGTCTATTTTTATTCATTTATATCATCTCGCAACAACGCAGCACGCCATTTTTTCATTCATTATATATATATATATATATATATATATATATTGTTATACTTTGGGAGGGTCATGTTGCCAATAAGAAACACACGCACCAGTTGATTTCACTCCAATTTATTATAAATTTAATTTATAAATTTAAGAATTTATAAATTTCCGGTTGGTTGGTTGGTTGGTTCCACAACCGGACGTTTGTTCATATATTGTCAAAGTTCTTTCGTCACACATTCTGTGACCTCTTCAGATAAAGAATCTTGCAAAACAAATTCAGAAACGATATATATATATATATATATATATATATTCCCTGGCCATTATACCCCCAGCTCCACACGCCTCCTTGATCTCAAAGATCACCCCATATGATCTCCCTCCATATGAAAGACCGTCAACCATCCGGGTGCCCGCTGTGATCTCCACTGAACTCACACCCTCTCTTTCTTTGTTGTCGTCCAATAAATCGACAATCCTTCAGACATCCAAGATATGGTGCCGCAATATCCATTGCTGCCATTCTCTACCAGAAGCTCATCCACGGGTCTTCCATCCAGGAATATTTCGTTTAGCATTCGTGTAAATTCATCCGTCTTTATTTCTTTCCATATTGCCATCTGCACGGTCTGCAGTCGATTATCGAGAGATACGTCCCCTGTCGATAGTGCGTCACACTCACTGTCAGTCGTTTCGAGTTGTTTTCCATTGAGATGTTTCCCGTTCCGTGTACACCCGGAGCGGAGTCGATTTACTTTCTGCATGTCCTGTCTGGTTACATTAGGGTCAACTTCCCTGGCTAGGAACAGAGTCCTATCCACTCCTATGCTATGCTTTAGCTCCAAGTACTTCAGCCAACACATTGCAGCTATCCCTGCTCAGAATCCTTTGGAAATTCCAGCCAGGCTTTCTTCACTCTGGTTAGAACGTCCACTTTATTTTTTCCGAGGGCACAAAGACAACACTCAGCTTCAAGCTGAATACAGCGGCTAGCTCTATCAGAATTTTCAGATGGCCTTTTATTAACATCTCTGTCGCCCCTTTCGTTCGTACCCTCTTTTTATCGGTACTTACTTATCTTATCCATCAGAATACAGTAGCCGAATCGGTTCAGATTTCGATCGTATGCAGCCCCCATCTCAGGGCAAGGTCCACTCACACGGCGTCCAGTTCAGCCGCGTTAATGTGGTTGCAGTCATACTTTTTTCCCTGAGCCAGATTGCGTCCTCCACTTCGATACCCCCTATTTCTAGAACAGCCCTTATCGCTATGATGCTAGCATCGCACCATACGATCCCGTTTTCCAATTTGGGCACATGTCAGCTTCCTCTTACTGGGTCTTCCGCTTTTACCCTCTCCAGGATCTCCGGCATCGTGGCCAACGTCATCTTTACCCCTCTATTTCTCCAGCTCACTGCATCAGCCCGTCTCTTGACGTGGTTACCTGCTGTTTGGAGCCACCTCACAATTGGATAATGGCCCGGCAGTTTCCCACACATCGAGAAAAATTCTCGTCTGTTCATGCCGGTACGCAGTTACAGGATGTCATTTCCCCTCCGAAATGCAATACGCTCGCGATGTCTTTTCACAGCTTGAGTACCAATGCAGCTCCTCTTTTCATCACCTCCGGTGGTTTCATGGTTAATCCAACACTCTTTAGGTGGTCTATGACCTCTGTTGCCGACGCCACAGTAACATCCATTAACGTGTCGTCAATGCAAGTGTTGGTGGCCCTTTTCACCTTGTCCACCTTTCCAAGGATGGTTATGAGAACCGTCGTCATGATCTTTGGTGCTGAATTCAACCAAACCTCAGCCTGGTCAAACCGTACGTCTGACCCTTATATCTTTCCAGCTGGTACTTCCATAGTTTCTCGGCCACGTGTAGCTGCAGATACGTCGACTTCAAGCCGACGATTGTGGAAACCCGCGTCATCTTTCTTCACTCTCGCAATGTTTCCCCGCAGACATGTGTAAACTCACCGTCCGCGTGGCCAGATACGTAGTTGTTCAACTCTCGAAAGTCCAGTACCGGCCTCACCTTTTTTTTCGTCGGCTGCACTACTATCGTTAGTAGCAACACGCCGTTCTTTATCTCCTCCTTCCAGGGAATTAAAATACCCTCTCCGATCAATCGTTCCACCTCTCCATCTCCCTCGAACTAATCTTGGGGTAATAGAGTATGGTTATATGAATGAGTCAGGACCTCGACGGCTGAGCTAATTCATATATATCAGATACCCCAGTGAGAGAATATGCTTCGAAATCTTTAGACGTGTCCGTCGAACCTGCGGGTCCAGTATCAGACAACGATCGCGTCTCGAGCTGTCCGCCGGCGAAACAATTGTAACACACAATAAATTGAGTTCAGATGCATCACTGATTTTTCGTTTTCTATTCTATATATATTCTATATATATATATACATACATATATACATACATACATACATACATACATACATACATACATACATACATACATGATGATGGCTGCCCCCTCGTTATCGAGTATGGCCATTGCACGAGTATGGCCATTGCACGAGAAAAAAACATAATAATAACAATAATAATAATAATAATAACATCAATAATGCTTTCTTTATTAACCACAAGGGTTTACATAAAGTAGACATTAAGGACAGTACAGGACAATACAGGACGGTACAAATTGGCATTTCTGTGTGTAAAAAGAACAGAGGATGTAACAAAAAAATAATAACATCAATAATAATAACGATAACAACAACAATAATAATATACATATATATATATATATGAAAGATCTAAAATAAGAAAATTTTAAAATTAACTTACTTACTAAAATTTTCACTCCAACTAATTAGTTTCTGTAAGGGAATAAATATAGTTACGCAACGCAACTATAGAGAAATCCTTACGTCATCAGGGAGTCTATTCTCAGCTAAGTTCCCAGGCAATGCGCGGACACTAGGAACCCATATAAAAATAATAATTCAGTGGATGGAAAAAAGCAAGCGGGGACTAGATTCCAGGGCACTGAAAAAATTCACTGCCTACTTGGTCAGTGGCAAATTCTAAAGAATCAATCACGTGACACTGATTTTAAAAACCTACGGATTTACTCTACTGTCTTATATACATTTTGTACAAATTTGTTCAACATTCCTTTTTTTTTTCTTTAAATAAATTCTAGTTCTTTTATTTTGATCTATTATTCGTAACACCTCATGTGAGCATGTATAAAACCATACACAACTCATACAAAAATCATATATATTTGGCATTGATTACTAAAATATTTAATGAGCATTTTGAAATGGAGCCTACATTATACATTGGGCTTGGTCCTACTACGGACCTGTCACCTCTTCCCATCGGACGGGGAGATCTCCCACCCACTTTGGGGCGGGAAGAAATGTCTTCTCTTGTGAAAATAAGTATATCTTTCATTATGTAAAATCTCCCCATTTTTGCCTCATTTCCCCCCGTTTTGGGGCACTTTTTTTCATGGTACTCCCCGTTTGGTTTTTTAGATGTTGGCAGGTCTGCTACTAACAGCTATGCCTGGATGTGGTGGATTAGATTTATTTCTGATTTTAAAAACCTACGGATTTTAAAAACCTCATTAAGAACATAAGTATTATAAGAATGGTGAGCGATTCTCTTGAATATCTAACCGTTCTTCAGATAAAGCTATCTTAAGTTTCTTAAAAATATATACCTTACTCTCTTAAACTAACATTAAGAATAAAAATAAAAATAAATCAATATGGCTCTCTCCTCCATTTTCACTCAATGAAAAAAAAACAAAAAAACAACGTAGGCAAGCCCTTATTGACAATCACTTTCTCATCCACCATAAGTATTGACCAGGGGCGTGCAACAGGCGGCCCGCGAGTTACAATCCGACCCGCGATGACCGTTTTTAATTTTTAACTTGTAGACTTATTTAGAACTTTTTCGTAACCATAATACAATTTTCTGTTAGTTGACCTATACTAAAGGGCTTCACTGATAGGGTTATGTGTGTTATAACTTTCCAGTTCCATGTTATGGAAAGAAGTTGTGGTGAATCTTTGGAATAGTGCTTAATAAATATTAATGGCCCTAATAGTTGTTCCAATGTTCAAAAGAGGTCCGCCAATGAAATATGTTGCACACACCTGGTATAGACCAATTTTTAACCGATGTACAGTAAAATTCGGTTACTCTTTTGCGAAAACCATAAAAGACCAGATCACCAACAAACGCAAGGGCGTATGTGGGTATGTTGGGTTGTCGCTTCAAAAGTCGCATCCTAAACTATGAAATGACTTTCACACACCTAGATAAACGAACAGTTAGGAAGCTGGCAAGTCATATCTAGTTCTTTAAGGATGCAGGTATTGAATTCTCCGTTAAATGGAAAGTCCTGGAAAAATCAAGTCCCACGGGTGACGTCAACGTTTTTCCAACAAGGGGCATTTATGCCCATTTTGATAGACTATTTTACAAACTCAAAAAAATACGTCTGTTGAAACTTTTAACTCTCGATTAACTTACGATATATATGTGTGTGTATATGTGTGTGTAAAAGTAATTCTAAATATTTGAGAATACACACAAAGAGTGTTATGTTCAATTTCTTTTATTACATAATAGTATTGTCTATCTTGAAGATTCAAACATTGTTTGTGACACTTCTGTGACTTGGCCACCGCAACAAATCTATTTCACCTGTTGTTCTTATAAGCATGGGGTATTTTCTTTTTTTTCCCTTTCTTCTTTCTGTTTTGTTTTTGTAATTACACCCCTTATGTGAAAATTGGTGGCTTAGTAATTAGAGTGTTCAGCTCAAGTTCGACCCCCGACGGCACGTTGTATGAATTGTACCTGTAACTCAAAGGGCACCAGTGTATCATATACTGTTTCACGTTAAAGAATACTCTTGCAGAAAACACTCGAGTTTTTGAAACATCCTATAATTTTCCCGCTCGCCTCAAAATCTGTACACCTGCAGACCTCGACACAGAAGTGTGCCGCCGTCGCTACGTGGTTGAAAACGTCAGCCCTCGTCTATAAATTATCAATAAGAATATTTATTAAAAGTACATGCCATGAACCTGGTAGTGATCTGGGTTGATGCCAGCTGGAATTTGTCAATGGTGATGAAATATGTGGTGTTTTCTGAGAGAATATTAAAGGGTTAGATTTCATTAAAAGCAATTAGGGGTAGTTCATAGTCTACATAATTGTATGACACTCTGCTAAATAATTGCATTATGGATAACAAGCATGTTTAATAAGTAATTCCAACTATATCATTATTGGAAATGGCGGTTCTGGAAGTGGTGGTGGTTCCTGATAAAAAAAATTGTCTGGACTAAGGAGTTGACATAATTTATATTAGTCAGTTTGGTGTGGTATGTGGGAATGTTGATGTCAGTTGTTTAATATGTAAAAGTAGTTTAGTTGTGAAGCTGCTGCTACTGTTACTACTGCTACTGCTGCTACTACTGCTGCTGCTACTTCTACTGCTGCTGCTACTACTGCTGCTGCCGCTACTGCTGCTGCTACTGCTGTTGTTAGTGGTGGTGGTGGTGGTGGTGATTTGTAGAACACATGGTTCATTGGGCTGGCGGCACTCAACTCCAGTTTTATGTGCTTTCAGTAGCGAATAAGAAATAAATCTAATCCACCACATCCAGGCATAGCTGTTAGTAGCAGACCTGCCAACATCTAAAAAACCAAACGGGGCGTACCATGAAAAAAAGTGCCTCAAAACGGGGGGAAATGAGGCAGAAATGGGGAGATTTTACATAATGAAAGATATACTTATTTTCACAAGAGAAGACATTTCTTCTCGCCCCAAGTGGGTGGGAGATCTCCCCGTCCGATGGGGAGAGGTGACAGGTCCGTAGTAGGACCAAACCCAATGTGTAATGTAGGCTCCATTTCAAAATGCTCATTAAATATTTTAGTAATCAATGCCAAATATATATGATTTTTGTATGAGTTGTGTATGGTTTTATACATGCTCACATGAGGTGTTACGAATAATAGATCAAAATAAAAGAACTAGAATTTATTTAAAGAAAAAAAAAAGGAATGTTGAACAAATTTGTACAAAATGTATATAAGACAGTAGAGTAAATATAATAGACTCGTTTGGTCATGATTAACCAAGGGTTTGCACCTGAAAACTTCCTTCCCAAGGTGCAAGCCTAGTTAAGGTGTTTTGTGGAAAACCAGCAGTCACCCATGCATGCCAGTTGCTTCTCTACACATTACCGATATTGTCTAAGGGATAGGCAAAAGCCGATACAGCTTGGCACTAGTTCGTGTTTACTAGCTGTGCCTCTCGAAATTTCAGCGTTATTTTCAGGATTTTGGCACCGCTGGAAGTTTATAAAGAACCATAAATTTCATAATCTATTTTCAAATTGTATTTGTTTGGAAACCTTCAAAGGGTGTAAAGTCCATATAAGTAGGACTGAAGATGCAATATTCGGAGAAAACATCTTTGATTACTACGTTCTTTATTATACACTTGCCAGGTCTTTTACCTTTACAGCTGCTATCTATTATTTTTGTCTTTATATCAAGAAGTTAATATTGAAATGAAATCGAAGACATAATCTATCTATAATATTATTTTGCTATAGTACAACAGCATTTGTAAAACTTTAACAAATCTTGGTACGCTGTACCCGTCCATATGTCATAAGAGTAAAAAGTGCGTGTAGCTAGCCTAGAACTAAAAATCCTAGTCAACGAATTACAGTAATTTCCCCACCAATGGATTCTAAAAAAAGAAAGCATGTCAGTATTACAGACACATGCGCATACATACACACACAAATACACACAGAGGATGACAAGAACCAGTTTTACCAAGATCGCCGAAATTTACTGCGATCTATTCCCAAATCAGACAAGATTATCCTTCTTGGTGACTTCAATGCCAGAGTTGGCAAGGATTAGGAGACATGGAGTAGCCCCGGACGATTTCGTATGGGTAAGGTAAATGACAACGGTTTTCTCCTGCTCGAATTGAGAATCGAATGTAAGCTGTTTGTTTCCAGCACACAATTCCAACAAAAAGGCGACCGTGTAACAACATGGATGCATCCAGGATCTAAGCAATGACACCTGCTAGACTACGCAATCGTCCGTAAATGTGACAAGGAAGATGTTTGCAATGTTTGTTCTTCGCGCGGTGCAGACCTAAGCCCGCATTAAAACCCTTCGATATTCTAGCAATAACCAATCATAACCCCATAATCTTAATAAAAGGGATATAACTACTAACTAATGCAGCAGAAAAGTTATTAATTGCCATAGTCTTAACACCAGGTTCTGTATACATGCAAACGGATTAAGTTAAACTTTGTTTATAAAAATACCATATTTATAATGGGAGGCGGAGCACTAAGGCCCAGCAGTAAATATTGACTGAACGTAATTGCTAACCCTAAATTCATATCCCAACAAACTCCAATGCTAACCTTTCATGAACATTAAGACTAAACCAGCATCCCTAAGCTCTAAATTCCCCCGATACCCTAGCACTAAGCATAAAATATATAATTGCCCATTGCATCAAATAAATTTTGTCTCAAATCTAACATTAATTTTTTAATTAAATTTAATAATTGTTTCTACTTTTGGCACAAGGCCAGCAATTACCCAGTGCTTTATTCTATCGACCCCGTAAGGATGAAAGACAAAGTTATTTGAACTCAGAACGTAAAGGGCCATAACTCTATTCTGCAAAGCATGGTGTCTGACGCGCTACCGATACTGTAGTATCAAGAAATATGTTCCATATCTATATACTCCACAAGCAAGTAAGATAACTCTAAAAGCTTACAGCTGTAAAACTATATTAGTAATCTCCCTTTAAACGTTAATTTGTATGATTTTTAAAACAGTTTTGTACACATACAGAAGATTAACCAAAATTCTAATGAAAGGTATATAACTATTAATTAATGAAGCGGAAAACATACAAGTGATTGTTCTACACTCTTAACACAAACTTCTATATAAATGCAGACACATTAAATTAAATTTAGTCTATAAAAATACTATTTTCTTTATAGAAGGTGGAGCACAAAAGCCTAGCACTAAATATTGACTTTAAACTTAACAGCTAACCCCTAAGTTCTAACCCCAAAATCACTAATGCTAACCATAAACCCTAACCATGACCATGACCATTAAGCGTCCACATACTCCCTCAACAACACTAACATCAAGAAGTCTTCTTGTAAACGTAACTTGGACATTACTCTCAGCAGGGATTTGCGTTGGACGAAGCACGTCTCTAAAATTGTCAAGAAAGCCGAGTGTCTTAGCATCACTCAGCAAGACCTTTGTCAGCCGCTCTCCAGCTATCTATTTAAAGCTGTATATAGCTATGGTGCGGCCACACTTAGAATTTGCATCACCAGTCTGGAACCCCTATCTTGCTCAGAACATTGACCCCCTGGAAACTGTTCAGAGACGTGCAACCAAGCGAATACCCTCCATCAGGCATCTACCATACTCTGAACGCCTTGCTTCCCTGGGCATGGATACACCCACAAAATTATTAACCATCTTGCCAACAACAACCTTGAGTACCTTTTTGATTTCCATGTGTCTAACACACGTGGGCATGGCCACAAAGTCAGAAAACAGCACAGTTCCCATGACTTTCGGAAACCATTTTTTCACGCTCAGAGTTGCTGAAGCATGGAACAAACTACCTGCATCAGTTGTTAGCTGTCGAGACACTGCATCCTTTAAAACCTCTATGCTTCCTGAGATTCGCCAACATTGCACCTGATGTCCTCCTCCATACACACACACACATATATTTCATGACTCGTACACTGTTCATTTTCCTGACATTTGAACATTATTCTATGTACTATACATGCACTTTTGATGAGTTTTAGTGCACCTGAGCACCGTACACAATAATTTCATTATTATATATATATATATATATATATATGTGTGTGTGTGTGTGTGTGTGTGTGTGTGTGTGTGTGTGTGTGTGTGTGTGTGTGTGTGTGTACATAAGCCAGATAATTTATTAGTTTATTCACAATTGATGCTACTATGAGCATTGTCCAGTATTTTACAAAAATGTTATTTTTAATAAGTTTTATGTCATATTTATATATGTTTATATACACATATATATATATATATATATATATATATATATATATATATATATATATATATGTGTGTGTGTGTGTGTGTAAAAGGTAAACATAAATAACAACACAATCGGTACAGTATATGGAAGGGATATACTAGGTTATAACTATATATAACAGGAAGAGGGTCTTACCGTTTCGGGCGCTAGTCCTTCATCAGAAGAAAGAATGAGAAATAAGATAGATTGAGAGGACGGGCGGGTTGGAATTGGAAAACATGTCTTTAGATAAAAATAACAGGTCCATTCATGTTGACATCTGTATGTATGTATATCTATATATGTGTGTGTGTGTGTGTTTTGCGTCGCAAATTTTGCTTAAAGATATATTGAAATATTTTTTTCTTGGTTCAACATAAATATAAGCAAAAGGGAAATTTGGGTTCTCTTTGTATCATTCTAAAATATAATAAGTTGTATGATTTGAAGGAGATTTGGCTATTATGTTTACCCTTTTCTTTTATATTAATTTCAATGTTTGACTGCCGTGTCTAGCATTGCTGTTGACCACATATTGACGGCGGGGTTGAAAGTTTCATATTTACCTCCCTTCGATCTTGATATTTACCTGAATTTTCTAAAGCAGTAATATCACTTATTTTGTTCATAACTTTCATGATAATTCATATTTTTTATTGAAATTTTATAGAGATACTTATTAAAGTGTGTAGAGTACAGGTCTAGATATTAATATGTAAATTTAAAGTAGATTTGAAGAAGATTAAAATATGTGATTAACCGCATATTTCTTTGCTATTTCTCTTATTTTCTGACATATTAAATACATCTATGGTTTGATGGAGATTTCATTGCCTAAGACACCAGAAAAAAAGTATTTCACTGGTGTTCCCATAATTTTATAAAACTGTGTTGCTTGAAGGAGATTTGATGTTATTTTTAATAGGTTTTATGTCATGTTTATATATGTGTGCGTTGATATATATATAAATAACATAAAGTTTAATTTTTCTTTCAAGAGATCAATAAAATATGCTCCTATCAAAATTAACAAAATTGATTGAAAACACTACATTTACTGGCGAAGCAATAAACACACAAACACACATATTTATATGTATGTTTGTATGTTTATTGTATAAATGTGTGTGTATATGTTTACAGAGTACAGGTGTGTGTACATGTGTCTATTTTGTTTTGTGTGTTTATATCTGACCATAATAAGTACTTTGAGCTCTACATTTAATAAGTTGTTTTCAATACAGAAGAGACGGCCTTGAAATAAATGAAAAACTCATAATAAAAAAGGAAGAGATGAATTAAAAACCCAACATTCACTCGTTAGCACCTACCTTCAATATAGTGGCATTTAGGTAAGGTGACCATGTCTTGTTCATACAATGTCGAGCTTTCTTTCCCCCTTTTCCATATAAAGTTTGAAACTAATAAGGTTTTTTTGTATCTCTGTTTTGTCGTTTCCTATATATATATATATATATATATATATATATATATATATATATATATATATGATCTTCCCATAATTTTATAACACTGTGTGGTTTGAGGGAGATTTGATGTTATTTTCAATAGGTTTTATGCCATATGTATATATGTGGGTGTTTATTTATAGAAATGTGTCCTGTAACAGAGTTTATTTTTTCTTTAAAGAGATCAATAAAATATAAACACACACATAAAATTTTCCCTCTTCAGATAATACACAGCCACTAACACACGCATACCTACACACTCACATACATAGAAATAGTTATAAAAATCACCTATACACACCCGCGTGTAGACACTCTTTCAACACACATGTGATAATACACAGACACATAATCGTACACACTCATATATATATAAACTACAGAAAAAGCCCCCCCCCCCACACACACACTCACACGATACACAAAAAAAAATAAAACCTCACAGGCATACACACACACATACTAGTGCGCAAACTACACCCCCACGTGGCCCCACACACAGACTGAAGCCACGCACATCTACCAATTTCTTCCCTTCGACGCACAACTATCCCAATGCCATCCCATACCCCCACCTTGTCTCCCAGGTCGGATCTTTAACCCACCTCCCTTTATCACTTTTTAACTTCCTTTCCTAACCTTCTCACACTAGTCATATGTCTATCTGTTCTCTCCTTATCTGAACTTTCCTGAAGAAAGTCTTCTGTCCGAAACGTTGAAACCTCTTCCACTTCCTCCAAGCATGAACCAATATAACTGTAATTTTGCCTCTTGTGTTTTGTTTTGTTTCTTTTATTAATTATATATATATATATATATATATATATAAATAAAATAAAAATGACGTAGACATTACGATACAACAGGAGGAAACATAATAGTACCACTGATGATGTCACAGATGTGTGACGAAAGAACTTTGATAGACTATATATATATATTTATATCTGTATTTTTAACCGTTGGTCAACCAATGATAAACATTGACTGCCAGATAAATTAACTATGGAGATATAAAAGATGCAGAAGCAAAAACCAATCCAAACCAAAGAGTGAGTGTGTTCAGTTATTATTTCTGGCAATATTATAACAATATTTGTTGGTTCACCACTGGATAGAACTGGTCATTCCGTATGGTCAACCTCGATGTAATATTATGGAGAGTACTCGACGTATTACCCTGAAACTTTTTCATAAAAGCCTCCTCTGTAAATTCTTTACCTAAATCTCCCAACTTTAAACCTAAATCTTACTTTTCTAATTTCATCTTAAAATGGCATCTTTTAACTCTAAATTTAACGTTTTTAATTAATCGTAATTTCTGACCATACAATATACTGTGCAGACGCCCTATATATAGCTTTGTTAAAGATACATGTTTTTTGAAAAAATATTTTTCGCGGCACTTTCTAACACTCCCGACCAGCTTGAATGTAACCTGATCTCACCGCTGGCCTCTGTCTATGACAGAGTGGTAGTAGTACACTATACGCCTACGCCCCTTCACCAGAAGGACATAAGAAGACTTAATAATCATCACTTGAGGGCGGGTGACCGGGCTAGAAACTGGTAAATGTTCGGCCGCCCTCATGTCTCTGCTTTTCAACCCCATGGATTTTGTCTACTAATATTTCTTTGTTATATTTCGAATACCTGATGATGTCACCGGATTCATACTGAACCCGGTCACTGAAATGATCATAGTATAATAAACCTTTTAAGGAATTACACCAGTCCAGCTTCCTGTTATTTTATATATATATATATATATATATATATATATATATATATATATATATATATATATATATATATATAATAAAGTTATATCTGTATCCATACAGAGTGTGTAACGGAGACTGCAACAACATGCAAGAATATATACAGATATCTAATATGTAGACATGGCATATATGCCAGAAAATACGAATATCATTGAAAATGGAGAAAATTATATACATCTTTAATCACATCTCTTATCTAATTAGACTCTCGTCAGAAGACGTGTATATCATCCCATCAACCAGAAGGAAACACGTATTTAATGAGTATATATGTTTACTTGTGGTCGATTTGATAATATACACATCTTATGCGGGTATAATGAGATCTAAAAAACGATTCAAGATGTTTATAATTTTTTTCAATTCACATGGAAATTCCTATTTTCTGGTATGTTTCATGTCTACATATTAGATATGTGTATATATACATACACGTTGCAGCAGTTTCGGTTACACACTCTGTATTTATACAGATATAATTTTACCATACACGTCGACTACTAGCGCACTTCTCACTATATATATATATATATATATAATATATATATATATATATATATATATATATATATATATATATACAGTTGAAAATTGCAAACTTGACTGTCACCACACATTATGAACCTGAAGTTTGCGAAAGCATGAAAGTACTTGTTCAATTAACACTTAACATTTAATATTCTACCATACTATTTCATTCTAATACCATTATAAATTTGAAAGGATTGTAAATAAAACGAGTAAATCAGACAAAGTTGGAATTCCTTTTATTAATATAATCTTCTATACACAATCATACACACCCGTGTATATTTATAAATGAAAGTCTGAAGAACTATTAGATAAGATATATACAATATTTCTTCTCCCATGCCGTATAAATTAACCACATAAAAAATCATTTAAACGTGGCCATAAGTTTAAAATGTAATTATGAAGAAATAATAGACAAATGATACAGGCTATCTTCCGTTATGCACAGTCATATGACATTTATTTAATTATTTCTTTTAGCCCGTAGAAATTGACTAAACAGATAATTAACAACACGGAGTTAGGTACAAAATGGAAATTTGAAGAAAAAATGTATATAAACTTTACCAAAATTCCTCTAGTCCCGACCATCGATGGTTTCGTTCCACTTTTTGGATACATCTGATCTTGGATTCATCTACGAGGCTTGGAACTCTTCAGGAGATACCTCAGACTGGATTAAGTTTTTTCTACCATGACCCCCGCCATAAATGAATTCAAAATGGCTAAGAACCATCACGTGGCCAGCGGTCAAGGCAGAGATTTGTGATTGGTGATATCTGTATATATATAAAATTAAGTATGTGTGTGTGTGTCTGTGTATTACCTATAGGGGCCTACACCTTACGACCGATTTTCATGAAACTTTACAGGCTCATAGATTAGTCATCGGGGAGTGTTTTCTATATATCAGCGTATGGTTTTTTTTTTATTCCGGGGTCATTAAATATTAAAAAATAAGTCAACCAAATACACAAAATCTTAGTTAAAACAAATTAAAGGGAAGTAAATCTTGATACATAAGAAGCGGGACAGAAGGAATTATTTCCCGTTGATAGTTACTCTAATCGGTTAAAACAATTGCCACACAATGACAAATGACTTCTTGGTCGCTCTACCAGCTAAAAATACATTGAACAAAATATTTAAGTAAAATCATCTTAAGAAACATCAACACCATTCTATCATGAGACACTACTAATGAAAAAGAACGAATGTAGGAGAAATCGTCAATCCATATAAATTTTCACCGTTAACTCAGCAGACGACATCACTTAATATCTCCCCTACATCGATCTGTATGTTAATTCTCTCTCTCTCTCTCTCTCTCTCTCTCTCTCTCTCTCTCTCTCTCTCTCTCTCTCTCTCTCTCTCTCTCTCTCTCTCTCTCTCTCTCTCTATTATATATATATAATATTTCTCTCTATTTTATATATATCTGTATATATATAAAATTATATACGATTTCACTCAACATTTCGCCATTTGCTACACCTTACGACCGATTTTCAAGAAACTCGCCAACACATGAATTTCCAACCAGGTTTTATTCCTACTTGGACTCCGTTAATCTCAGTTCACACTATTGACCTCTAATACAACCGGGTGTCAACGATAATTCTTTAACTTTTTAAGTCTGCAATAAATGGCTACTTTGTACAATCCGGCTATACTGTTCTCTGCATTAATCTCTTTCATGGGTGCTATTCCAGATATGCTTAAACTACTCTTTAGATAATGACTCCGAAGAAGAGTAACAAAATTGGTCGGAAAACGGCGCGAGGCAGAAGTATGACAAATAGACGAGCAAGTGAGCCACTACAAAATGCCGAAATAAGACGAACTAGAAACGCAATGTCCACGGCCGCTGCACGTGCTGCTGAAACGGAGGATCGGCGCGTCCGCAGACAGACAAGAGATGCTGTGTCGAAGGCCAGTGCACAAGCTTCTGAAAATCAGCGCGTTCGTAGACAAAGAAGAAACGCAATGTCGACGGCCAGTGCACGAGTTTCTGAAAATGAGGATCAGCGCGTTCGCAGACAAAGAAGAAACGCAATGTCGACGGCCACTGCACGAGCATCTGAAAATGAGGTTCAACGCATTCGCAGACAAAGAAAAAACGCAATATCGACGGCTAGTGCACGAGTTTCTGAAAATGAGGGTCAGCGCGTTCGCAGACAAAGAAGAAACGCAATGTCGACGGCCACTGCACGGGCTACGGAGACATCATCCGAAAGGCGTGATCGGTTGTAGAGTAATCTTCAAAGAAGCTTTTCCAGAAATGGTCTTTCAAGGCCTTCCAGTTCGCGATGGCTACTTAAGGCGTTTGAATATAGCCTTACCTTCAATAATGCCACCCATGCTGATGTGATCATTGGCCATATGTCCACCATTTGCACCTACTGCAATGCCATGATGTGGCCAGGTGAACCATCTGGGATGTGCTGCGCGAATGGAAAGATCAGCTTACTTTCCTCCTTGATCCACCTGAGCCATTGAAGACGTATCTGGCAGGTGAAACAGCGGAGTCTAAGCACTTTGAAAATATCCGGAAATACAACAGCGCCTTTCAGATGACATCGTTTGGAGCAAACATTGTTAAGGAAGACGGTTTCATGCCTACATTTAAAGTTCAGGGGCAACTGTGTGTAGCCATATATGAGTCATCGAGAAGCAGTCGCTAAGATCAACACCTTTTCATCAAAGCAGATATTATTTTACCTACCCAGGCAACGCTGGGTACTGCTGCTAGTATATATATATATATATATATATATATATATATATATATATATATATATATATATATATATATATATGTGTGTGTGTGTGTGTGTGTGTGTGTGTGTATGAGAGATGACCACTTAGCCTTTGTCAAGGCAGAATTCTAGGAGAAGGAAAACTCTGATATAAGACCTGCAACCCTGATGGTATCCAATGATGTTGACTTGTTCTTCTTTTTGGTAAATATCATCTTGGTTAAGAGAGTGGGACTGGCTTTGTGCAGTGCCTTTGCTCACTATAAAAGCTTCACGGCACAGGCATTGCTTTATATCTGGAGATCTCTCTGCACTTGTCGTCACATGGTACCATGGGCCCAGCACTATGTGTCAATAATTGTCACAAGTGTAGTGTTTGTACCATAGTTTTCAAGTCGCTGGCTGGACTAAAAAGTCACACTCGTTCAGCGCATCGGTAGGGGTTCTCCTACATGCATATAAAGTAGTGGCCATACTCGAAAACGAGTTGGCAGCCACTATGTATGTATGTATGTATGTATATATATATATATATATATATATATATATATATATATATATATATATAAATTAATAAAAATAATGAATAAAAACAAAGAAACAGTTCCTTATATTAAAAAATTCATCATTTTACGATCGTTTCTAGGATATATATGTGTGTGTTGGTATGTATATCATATAGATCTATGTAAAATTTTTACAAACTATCAGAGGGAATATACATACCTACACATATATATGCTGTCTTCAGAAATAATGATATTTGTTTATTGAAATAAACCAACAAAGATTTAATATAATAGGTCTTTTTGGTAACAGGTTTTGAATTGACCAATAGAAAGGTAGTAAGTGGTCAAGATGGTAGAATAGTAGTAATGGAACTTTAATTTAGGGGTAGAGGAAAGCAGATTTCAGTTTTGAATGGAAAGAGTATATTGAATGAAAAGATTATTTTGGGGATGAAAATAGGTCAAGTCAGTAAAAGGTACACGAAAATTTGATGTTATAAAAGAATAATGCTAATGTAAATATCTAAGGAGAATAAAATTTTACGATAAATGTGTTAGTGAAAAATATCAATCTTATTTAAAACATAAGGACTTTACATCTATAAAAAGAAAATAAATTAATTAAATTGATAGGTATATTTATATTGATAAATTTATATTAATTCATATAGATATGATAAATAAGAGTTAGATGTAATTGAAGAATGCTGTTAAAAACGAAGGGAAAATAAAAAAATAAAAAAATAAAAAAATAAAAAAATAAAAAAATAAAAAAATAAAAAAATAAAAAAATAAAAAAATAATAATTATTATTATTGGGGGGGGGGGGATCTGTAGTGAGAAATAACAAATTTATATCGATTATAAGGAATATAGATTCATAACCTGAAATTAAAATAGTTTATATGTATACTTATTGGTATAAAATTTAGGAAAAGATAGCTGTAAAAGGGAAATAAAATTATGCAGTTCATTAGTAGTAGAATATTAAAAAAAGTGTTATTATAATAATTTGTAAAGTTTATATTAATTAGGTTTATAATATTTAAAAGTTCTTCTCATTTTATGATTACATGATATAATTAATTCCTGTCGCTTATTTAATAGGATATCCTTAGATTTCATTATTTCAAAAAGTTCCTGGGAACATTCATATCTATTATTTTGATAAGGGGTGGCCCTTTTGAGCACACTCCAGGTCAGGTTATAATCTATATTCCTTTTTCTATAATTATTAATTATTTCAGCTAAGGATGTTGTATTAGCTAATGCGGCATTTTTAAAACTATGTTTGTGGGTATTAAATCTTACTTTAAATTGGTTAGAAGTAGCTCCTATATATGAATAAGTTGAGTCCTTAGTGTGAATTTTACATTTATATATTATGTTATTAATAAGGCAATTTCCTTTTAATGGGCAATTTGCTGAAATAATTAATAATTATAGATTTTGAATACATCTAGATTTTGAATACATAATAATTATATTTTTTGAATACATCTTCTCTTTTCATGATATTTGGATTACATTGAGTTCTTCATACGGATTGGACACTACCGTACATTTTGGTAGATTTATCTACATATATATATATATATATATATATATATATATATATATATATATATTGATAGAGCAGTTAGTCCAAACTTCTGATTCCCCTTCTCCCCCTACTACTACCACTACACCAAGAACATAGAACGAGTTAACACTCCTCTGGTGCAGTTATAGTCAACACCACCAAGGAGAGAAAGAGAGAAAGCGATAAACAAAAATGTGATCTCTTCTATATATATGTAAACCATGTTATTTTATACCATATTCTTATCAATATACAACTTAACTCCATTATAAATGTTATTATAAACTTCCGTAGCATGAAGAAGCCCACGTAGCTGAAACCGGAACGATAAATTCCTTTTCTTTTTTTTTTTTGTAAATAACTGTTTTGCTGTTATTCTATGAGAAAATCTCATTAGCTTTTTTTACCGTTTTTTCTTTTTTACTATTATATATATCAACTCGTGTGTCACTTCTCAATATTCTCTCTCTCACTCACTCTCTCTCTCTCTCTCTCTCTCTCTCTCTCTCTCTCTCTCTCTCTCTCTCTCTCTCTCTATATATATATATATATATATATATATATATATATATATATATATATATATAATTCTTTGTCACTCTGTATGTATGTCTTTTCTTTATGCATTTCCGAACAGCTCGACCAAATCAAATTAAATTGTTAGACCCCGGGAGTGGCAACATATAATTTTTATTTTCATTTGGATTGAAACAATATAACACTTTATCTAAAATAATCTATTATAGACAAGTAAACGAATATTTTATAACACGTCGACGTCACATTCTATGTATGAGTGTGTATGTGTCTGTGAGTGTGTGTGTTTTTGAGCGTTCGTTACGTACGTCATGCCTTAGTAAGTTACATACACATCTTCACGTAAATACTTAATCAGATACACAGAAAATTAAACACACAATTCGGACACTTGTTTACACACACATATACACACGCGCGCCCGCATACACTCATACACAATTATATACAATTATTTATATATCTATATCTATATATAATATAAAAGATTTGAACTTCCATCATCCTTTTGAGAAACGTGGACGTGCTACTTGTATGCAATGGCATACACTTTACAACCAGGGGGGTGATGAACTATCTCCTAGATGTCACTAGTCTTGGAAGAAATCATCAAGGAAAAAATACATTTATTCCCAAGATTCCACTTATCCCTTCCTATACTGAGCTGCCATTCAAATTTTCAAGACTTCAGTTCCCTGTTAGAGCCAGTTTTGCTATGACCATACATAAAACTCGGGCTCAGAGTTTCAAAGTTTTAGAATTCAATACAAGAGAATCGCTTTTTACCCATGGACAGTTATATGCAGGTTCTTCCCGAGTGGAAACACCGACAAATCTTCATATACTATGCACGAACGGTAAAACGAAGAGTTTGGTGAATCTGGAAGATTTTTTTTACTGTTTATTTATTTTTATTTTTTTGTATATATATATATATATATATATATATATATATATATATATATATATATATATATATATATATATATATACTTAAGAAAATTAACAAAGAGAGGGCAGAACAACAAACGAAAACAAGGCAAAACAAAAAACATTTTCTAAGGTAAAACCTTAAAAATTATTTATTAAAAATAACAATTCAAACAAAAGACAGAACTCCAGGATCATCGTCCGTTGAGATAGACTTTGGCAGTTTCAACCCCAACCAGCGGCATTGCTGGTCAACCCGGGGTTACAGAGTCTGACACAAACCAAAAAGAGACGAGAGACAAAACATTAATTTATAGCAATTAAGCTATAACCAGTATACATATGATTTTATGTGATGTCAGGGAAAAGGTATGGTATTTTATAGCACGAGAGTCTCGTGAATGAAACAAAGGAAAAAACGAAGAAAAAAAAGGCAGGAAGAAGAAAGTAAGATATCGTGTTAAAAAAATGCAAGCCATTGAAATTAATGGCGGGAGAAGAGATAACACGTTCGTCACGTTAGTATTGATAAACTTAAGAAAATTAATAAAGAGAGGATAAGACAACGAACAAAAACAAGGCAAAACGATAAACAATTTTTTAAGCTTTTGACATACATAAACGTAACCATGGCATTTGCAATATTTCGAATAATTCAAACACAGCTGAAGTTCTCCGCGGGTATCAAATGATAGTATGGGAAGAGTATACAATGATGCCTTGGACATCAGAAACAATAACCTGCTAATGGGTGGAGTCACTGTGGTCCTATCAGGAGATCTTAGATAAACTCTCCCAGTCATTCCAAAAGGCAATAGGATAGATCAAATCCGTGCCTGTTTGGAAAAATCGACACTTTAGTGTTTCTGAGGAGGACGGCCGATTGAACAGGGTCTTCGAGACTAGTCATCTATATATCTAAAACAGAGAATGTCTGTCTGTCTGACTCCCCAAAACTCGAGAACCACCCAATCAATTGTTTTCAAACTTTACACATGTAATACTTATGGTCGTGTGAGTGTTTTGAGCAAAAAAATATTTCAAATTTTCAATGCCATAGGAACCTCATTAGGCGCCGTTTAGCGATCTCTCTATAATTCTTAGTCTGTCTTTTTAGATAGATACATAGCTATGATGTCGCGCCCTTATAATATCTGTTTGTATGTGTGGCTGTCTGCATTACGACATTATACACTATCTGTGTGTGTGTGTATATGTATATATAGTGTGTGTATACATATATATATAGTGTGTAACATTTTTCGAAATATTTACTTCTGCGTTCACAAATTGCTTTTTTTTTAGTTTCAGAAGATCCCGTTAAGGGTGAAAGCAGCGATTCTTTGCTTAAACTTTAATCTGTTATTTTAATATATATATATATATATATATATATATATATTTTATATATATAATTATATATTCATGTACAGATATTTTTGCATACACAATAACAAAATATAAACAAACGTATTGATTTCATGAGGCTCGACAGCAGCAAAAACAACAACAAAAAAAGAGAGGGAACGCAATTACATGCTTTTCAAAAATCTTAAAGGAAAATTATTTGCCTATTCACCGAAGGCGACTTCACTTTTTATTAGGACTTCTGCATCAATTGGTGAACATACGACGAAACTGTTTCAGAAAGGAGGGATAAACATGTCAATCTATGTTTAGAATCCCGAGCAACGCCGGGCCATTCTGCTAGTAGGTAGTAAATTAACCACTACCATGCTATCGATACATTGATCTCCACCGTTCAATCGATCCTCTGAAACGATCGTAAAATAATGAACTCTCCACATACATCTAACTTCTGTTTTTTTTTTCAAACACACACACATACGCACACACACACGCATATGTATTTATATGTATGTTTATGTATATGTATATATTTGTGTATATATATATATATATATATATATATATATATATATATATATATATATATATATATATATATATATATATATATATATTTATATATATATATAAATTTTGAGTATATGTTGGTTGTTTACCGATATCTCAGTGTGCATATTGAAGTACTCGACGAAGTACGCAGGTTGGTTTGTTTACTCCGGAGTAATGTAAAATAAGTAAGTCAACACATGTAAAATTTGGCTTCGTTTATATAATAAACGAAGCCAAATTTTACATGTGTTGACTTACTTATTTTATATATATATATATATATATATAGATATAGATAGGTAAATATACACGGGTGTGTATGATTGTGTATAGAAGATTATATTAATAAGAGGAATTCCAACTTTGTCTGATTTACTCGTTTTATTTACAATCCTTTAAAATATATATAATGGTATTATAATGAAATAGTATGATAGAATATTAAATTCTAAGTGTTAATTGAACAAGTACTTTCATGCTTTCGCAATCTTCAGGTTCATGATATGTGGTGACAGTCGAGTTTGCAATTTTCAACTGTAATGAGATGGGTAAATTTCCTACCTTTTATACATTTTATACAGAGAAAAGTGGCTCCAGAATGCAAAGCCCTGTAAACTGTATTTCGACCAATCAGTGTGTAGTTTCACTGAATTACTACAGCTGATTGGTTTAAGCGTCACGGCTGGTTGAACATGCTAACGACCAATAGTCATATCCAACGTATCAATTGTTTTGCTTTTTTGAAATGATGAAAATAGCATTTTCTATTAATCATCACCATCAACATCACTTTTATTATTATTATTATTGTTGTTGTTGTTGTTGTTAGTGGTCGTGGTCATAGTGGTAGTAGAAGTAATACCCCTAGGCGTTATTATTGTTCATTTAGCTTGGGTTTGAATTTATCAATAAAATTCTTTTCTTTGATTTTTCTCTTGATTTCATTTGGGCTGTGTAATTTGTAGAATGGGAATATTATAAATATTCCCTGACCACATGTTGCCAGGTGGCCGCTTAGGGGTATCTGACGGACATTTGGGTCTCTGATTTGTTGACGGTGTACCCGTGCACGTTCCGATAGTGCATTTCCAGTTTGACCGACATATAGTTCTTCACAATTCGGGCATTTAATGCAGTAAATTAGATTTCTGCTTTTGCAGTTCATATTTGCATTTGTGAATATTTTTCCAGTTTTTGTTTTCATATATTGACCGGCGTGTATGGATTGACATGTGCCGCATCGATTATCATTGCATTTAGATACAGTGAATGATTGGTCTTTGTTGTTAAGGTCAAACTTTGCTTTTGTTAGCAATTGCTTCAAATTTTTTGGCTGTCTTTTACTAAGAGTCAAAGATCGATCTGTGATTAAGCCTTTTAATTCATTACTTTGAGCAATGATCGGTAGGTTTGCTTTGGCAGTGTTGAAGATATTCTGGTGACATGGGTTGTGTGTCATTATAAATGGTATGACCAGTTCTTGGTTTCTTCTTCTTTGGGTTGTTCTAAGTTGTTGTATAGGTATTTTTATAGCCCGCTGTATGCCATTTTCTATAAGTAGAGATGGGTATTTTTGTTTGAGCAAAAATTCTCTTAGTTCTGTTAGGCGTTTGTACCTGGTATTCGTATCTTCTACAATGGTACAAATTCTTCTGGCTAGGCAGTATGGGATGTTGCGTTTTGTATGAGGTGGATGGCACGACTTAAAATTCAGATATTGATGGGTGTCTGTGTGTTTATAATATATATCCGTGGTAATGGTGGTGTCGTTTTTGATTATCATTATATCTAGGAATGGTAATTTGGTCCTACTCATCTCTTTTGTGAATTGGAGAGATGGGTGTAGGTTATTCAGGAGGATATTGAACTCATCCAGAGTATCTAGAGATTCTGTCCAGATGATGAAACAGTCGTCAAGGTATCTCTTCCAAGATTTTTCAATGTACTTTCTAAAGTCAGTACTATATTTTTCCTCTATTTCTTGGTAGAGTTGTTGTTCTAAGTATCCCATTACAGAGTTCGCGTAAACGGGAGCAAACTTCGTTCCCATCGCTGTGCCTCTAATTTGGATGTAATTCTTTCCATTGAAGAAGAAAGTGTTATTTTCCAGAATAAGTTTAACTGCGTCTAATATAAATGGCGCTGTGAATCTAATGGGAATCACTTCTCTATGTTTTTCCACCCAGTATTTAACCGCCTTTATTCCTAAATCATGTGTAATGTTGGTGTAAAGGCTTACCACATCAAAACTGAGTAGAAGTGAATTCGTTTCCGTGGTTTTGGGAAGATGGGACAGGAAGTCGATATCATCCCGGATGAAACTGGGTATGTGAATACATAGTGGTTTCAAAATAATGTCAACAAAATTGCTTAGACGGTGAGTGGGGCATGTTGGACCAGCTATAATAGGTCTAAGTTTTAAGTCTTTTGGGTGTAATAATTTAATGTACTCACTGTTTTGTTCTCTTACTGCCAGTTGTATTTCTTTTGACTTGTGAACTTTCGGTAGGCCATACAGGTTGCTGGGTTTCGGCTCAAAATTGGTGATGTAGTCTCTTTCCTTATCAGTAAATGAGTTGTGGTATTTTGAAGCCAGGTTGTTGATCTTCTTCATGATGTTGTGGTCTATATTTGACGGTATTTCATGATAGAATGTTGTGTCTTTCAGTTGTTCCTCAACCAAATCCTTGTAGTATTCAGTATCCATTATAACAACTGCACCCCCTTTATCTGCTTGTTTAATTATTATTGTTTTATCATTTTGTATACGTTTAAGTGCAGACATTTCTGATTTGTTAATGTTTGGCCTAACATTAGTATTATGTCTAAGAGGAAATTTAGACAGGATGTCAATGTATTGGTCGAGATAGATATTTCTTCCTTTTGGCGGAGTGAAATTTGATTTATTCTTTACTAGTGATTCATCACTCTCATTATTTTTATCAGCGAAGAATTCTACAAGACGTAATTTTCGACAGAATTCTTGGGTATCCTCCTTCAGTTCTTGGTGGTTGACTGTTGGAGTCGGTGTGAATTTCAGTCCTTTTGACAGAATTTGCATTTCATCATTGTCAAGATCTCTTTTAGATAAATTAATTATTTTAGGATCTACGTGTACAGCTGTTTTGGGTATGTTTCCTCCTGGAGTTTTTCTTTTTCCGGTTTTTGTTGTCCTGACGTTAAAAAATGAATTTTTCTCTGTTCAGGATTTATATTCCTGTTGGTGTTCGCTTGATGAACTTTTGGTCGTGATATTATATTTGGTTTCGTTATGTATTTTGTCCTATTTTTGGTATTCTGTATATTATTTTTCTTCCTGTTAGCATTATTTTTAACAATCTGGGAAAATGACCTAGGTTTGCTTTCAGGTTTAGATCGTTTTTTCGTCCAGTTTCTTGTGGGCAATCTCTGTTGAGATCTTGAGAGTGATCTGGTTATTCTACGTTTTGTTTCCACATTCCTTGTTGGTAGTCTCTGTTGAGATCTTGAGAATGATCTCCTGGTTTTACTACTTCTCATGGTCTGGTCAAAGGAATACCTATCGTGTTTGTGCTTTTTGTTCATGTTGTGTGCGATAGGGTGTTTTTGTAGAAAAAGCGAAGAGTTATTACCGTAGTTCTTCTTTGATTCAAGGTAAGGTGAGTGTTTGTGTTGGCACGTGTTCTGGCGTATGTTGTGTTGATGAGATTGTCCACTTTTAATGCTTTTTCTCAGGGTTCCAGAGTCTTTACCGTAATTTGCAGCATATTCATCGAGAAATAATTGTTTCTGCTGCCATACCTTTCTTGATTTGTTTTCTTCTTTTGAGATATCTCCGATCCATAGTTCTCGTAGTTTTTCAGCTATAATACCAGTCGTTAGCTTTGAAATTTCAACTTCAATTTGGTCATCAATAGCTTCATATTTGGCTTTGTAGCGGGATTGTTTACATTCAGAAATGGAGATGTCGGTCCTGAATTTTGTCAATGTAAGTTCCCATCGGAGTTTTGTTTCTTCTTCTGGTTCTCCTGCAATTTCTGTAATTAGGTATTTACGAGGGAGTATGGGTGCCGTTAGAGAGAGCCATTTCGAATGTGTTTCGACATATTTTTCGCATCTGTATGCTTTCCAGAAATTTTGTTTTCTTATGTTAAGGAATTTTTTCCATGTCTTCCACATTTCTTTTCTTATTCGATGTGTTTTGTTTTCCAAATTTCTTTCGTTTATTTCTGACATCCAAGGGGGTTGTGGTAGGCTTTCTCTTGTATCTTTGATAACTGTTGGTATAATTTCAGCTAAATTCTTAATTTCAGAGTTTATATGTTCAGTTATAAGTTTTCCGTCTGTAGATTGTTTTTCTATTTCCTTTAAAATAGAGGATTGTGTGTCCATCATCGTGATAAGTGTTGATAATTTCGATGATATCTCCTTTAGAATTCTTTCTGATTCTGTTGGTTTCATTTGTTGCTTTCCAGACATGTTGGCATATACACAATAGGAATATATATATAGATATAGATAGGTAAATATACACGGGTGTGTATGATTGTGTATAGAAGATTATATTAATAAGAGGAATTCCAACTTTGTCTGATTTACTCGTTTTATTTACAATCCTTTAAAATATATATAATGGTATTATAATGAAATAGTATGATAGAATATTAAATTCTAAGTGTTAATTGAACAAGTACTTTCATGCTTTCGCAATCTTCAGGTTCATGATATGTGGTGACAGTCGAGTTTGCAATTTTCAACTGTAATGAGATGGGTAAATTTCCTACCTTTTATACATTTTATACAGAGAAAAGTGGCTCCAGAATGCAAAGCCCTGTAAACTGTATTTCGACCAATCAGTGTGTAGTTTCACTGAATTACTACAGCTGATTGGTTTAAGCGTCACGGCTGGTTGAACATGCTAACGACCAATAGTCATATCCAACGTATCAATTGTTTTGCTTTTTTGAAATGATGAAAATAGCATTTTCTATTAATCATCACCATCAACATCACTTTTATTATTATTATTATTGTTGTTGTTGTTGTTGTTAGTGGTCGTGGTCATAGTGGTAGTAGAAGTAATACCCCTAGGCGTTATTATTGTTCATTTAGCTTGGGTTTGAATTTATCAATAAAATTCTTTTCTTTGATTTTTCTCTTGATTTCATTTGGGCTGTGTAATTTGTAGAATGGGAATATTATAAATATTCCCTGACCACATGTTGCCAGGTGGCCGCTTAGGGGTATCTGACGGACATTTGGGTCTCTGATTTGTTGACGGTGTACCCGTGCACGTTCCGATAGTGCATTTCCAGTTTGACCGACATATAGTTCTTCACAATTCGGGCATTTAATGCAGTAAATTAGATTTCTGCTTTTGCAGTTCATATTTGCATTTGTGAATATTTTTCCAGTTTTTGTTTTCATATATTGACCGGCGTGTATGGATTGACATGTGCCGCATCGATTATCATTGCATTTAGATACAGTGAATGATTGGTCTTTGTTGTTAAGGTCAAACTTTGCTTTTGTTAGCAATTGCTTCAAATTTTTTGGCTGTCTTTTACTAAGAGTCAAAGATCGATCTGTGATTAAGCCTTTTAATTCATTACTTTGAGCAATGATCGGTAGGTTTGCTTTGGCAGTGTTGAAGATATTCTGGTGACATGGGTTGTGTGTCATTATAAATGGTATGACCAGTTCTTGGTTTCTTCTTCTTTGGGTTGTTCTAAGTTGTTGTATAGGTATTTTTATAGCCCGCTGTATGCCATTTTCTATAAGTAGAGATGGGTATTTTTGTTTGAGCAAAAATTCTCTTAGTTCTGTTAGGCGTTTGTACCTGGTATTCGTATCTTCTACAATGGTACAAATTCTTCTGGCTAGGCAGTATGGGATGTTGCGTTTTGTATGAGGTGGATGGCACGACTTAAAATTCAGATATTGATGGGTGTCTGTGTGTTTATAATATATATCCGTGGTAATGGTGGTGTCGTTTTTGATTATCATTATATCTAGGAATGGTAATTTGGTCCTACTCATCTCTTTTGTGAATTGGAGAGATGGGTGTAGGTTATTCAGGAGGATATTGAACTCATCCAGAGTATCTAGAGATTCTGTCCAGATGATGAAACAGTCGTCAAGGTATCTCTTCCAAGATTTTTCAATGTACTTTCTAAAGTCAGTACTATATTTTTCCTCTATTTCTTGGTAGAGTTGTTGTTCTAAGTATCCCATTACAGAGTTCGCGTAAACGGGAGCAAACTTCGTTCCCATCGCTGTGCCTCTAATTTGGATGTAATTCTTTCCATTGAAGAAGAAAGTGTTATTTTCCAGAATAAGTTTAACTGCGTCTAATATAAATGGCGCTGTGAATCTAATGGGAATCACTTCTCTATGTTTTTCCACCCAGTATTTAACCGCCTTTATTCCTAAATCATGTGTAATGTTGGTGTAAAGGCTTACCACATCAAAACTGAGTAGAAGTGAATTCGTTTCCGTGGTTTTGGGAAGATGGGACAGGAAGTCGATATCATCCCGGATGAAACTGGGTATGTGAATACATAGTGGTTTCAAAATAATGTCAACAAAATTGCTTAGACGGTGAGTGGGGCATGTTGGACCAGCTATAATAGGTCTAAGTTTTAAGTCTTTTGGGTGTAATAATTTAATGTACTCACTGTTTTGTTCTCTTACTGCCAGTTGTATTTCTTTTGACTTGTGAACTTTCGGTAGGCCATACAGGTTGCTGGGTTTCGGCTCAAAATTGGTGATGTAGTCTCTTTCCTTATCAGTAAATGAGTTGTGGTATTTTGAAGCCAGGTTGTTGATCTTCTTCATGATGTTGTGGTCTATATTTGACGGTATTTCATGATAGAATGTTGTGTCTTTCAGTTGTTCCTCAACCAAATCCTTGTAGTATTCAGTATCCATTATAACAACTGCACCCCCTTTATCTGCTTGTTTAATTATTATTGTTTTATCATTTTGTATACGTTTAAGTGCAGACATTTCTGATTTGTTAATGTTTGGCCTAACATTAGTATTATGTCTAAGAGGAAATTTAGACAGGATGTCAATGTATTGGTCGAGATAGATATTTCTTCCTTTTGGCGGAGTGAAATTTGATTTATTCTTTACTAGTGATTCATCACTCTCATTATTTTTATCAGCGAAGAATTCTACAAGACGTAATTTTCGACAGAATTCTTGGGTATCCTCCTTCAGTTCTTGGTGGTTGACTGTTGGAGTCGGTGTGAATTTCAGTCCTTTTGACAGAATTTGCATTTCATCATTGTCAAGATCTCTTTTAGATAAATTAATTATTTTAGGATCTACGTGTACAGCTGTTTTGGGTATGTTTCCTCCTGGAGTTTTTCTTTTTCCGGTTTTTGTTGTCCTGACGTTAAAAAATGAATTTTTCTCTGTTCAGGATTTATATTCCTGTTGGTGTTCGCTTGATGAACTTTTGGTCGTGATATTATATTTGGTTTCGTTATGTATTTTGTCCTATTTTTGGTATTCTGTATATTATTTTTCTTCCTGTTAGCATTATTTTTAACAATCTGGGAAAATGACCTAGGTTTGCTTTCAGGTTTAGATCGTTTTTTCGTCCAGTTTCTTGTGGGCAATCTCTGTTGAGATCTTGAGAGTGATCTGGTTATTCTACGTTTTGTTTCCACATTCCTTGTTGGTAGTCTCTGTTGAGATCTTGAGAATGATCTCCTGGTTTTACTACTTCTCATGGTCTGGTCAAAGGAATACCTATCGTGTTTGTGCTTTTTGTTCATGTTGTGTGCGATAGGGTGTTTTTGTAGAAAAAGCGAAGAGTTATTACCGTAGTTCTTCTTTGATTCAAGGTAAGGTGAGTGTTTGTGTTGGCACGTGTTCTGGCGTATGTTGTGTTGATGAGATTGTCCACTTTTAATGCTTTTTCTCAGGGTTCCAGAGTCTTTACCGTAATTTGCAGCATATTCATCGAGAAATAATTGTTTCTGCTGCCATACCTTTCTTGATTTGTTTTCTTCTTTTGAGATATCTCCGATCCATAGTTCTCGTAGTTTTACCCTATCGCACACAACATGAACAAAAAGCACAAACACGATAGGTATTCCTTTGACCAGACCATGAGAAGTAGTAAAACCAGGAGATCATTCTCAAGATCTCAACAGAGACTACCAACAAGGAATGTGGAAACAAAACGTAGAATAACCAGATCACTCTCAAGATCTCAACAGAGATTGCCCACAAGAAACTGGACGAAAAAACGATCTAAACCTGAAAGCAAACCTAGGTCATTTTCCCAGATTGTTAAAAATAATGCTAACAGGAAGAAAAATAATATACAGAATACCAAAAATAGGACAAAATACATAACGAAACCAAATATAATATCACGACCAAAAGTTCATCAAGCGAACACCAACAGGAATATAAATCCTGAACAGAGAAAAATTCATTTTTTAACGTCAGGACAACAAAAACCGGAAAAAGAAAAACTCCAGGAGGAAACATACCCAAAACAGCTGTACACGTAGATCCTAAAATAATTAATTTATCTAAAAGAGATCTTGACAATGATGAAATGCAAATTCTGTCAAAAGGACTGAAATTCACACCGACTCCAACAGTCAACCACCAAGAACTGAAGGAGGATACCCAAGAATTCTGTCGAAAATTACGTCTTGTAGAATTCTTCGCTGATAAAAATAATGAGAGTGATGAATCACTAGTAAAGAATAAATCAAATTTCACTCCGCCAAAAGGAAGAAATATCTATCTCGACCAATACATTGACATCCTGTCTAAATTTCCTCTTAGACATAATACTAATGTTAGGCCAAACATTAACAAATCAGAAATGTCTGCACTTAAACGTATACAAAATGATAAAACAATAATAATTAAACAAGCAGATAAAGGGGGTGCAGTTGTTATAATGGATACTGAATACTACAAGGATTTGGTTGAGGAACAACTGAAAGACACAACATTCTATCATGAAATACCGTCAAATATAGACCACAACATCATGAAGAAGATCAACAACCTGGCTTCAAAATACCACAACTCATTTACTGATAAGGAAAGAGACTACATCACCAATTTTGAGCCGAAACCCAGCAACCTGTATGGCCTACCGAAAGTTCACAAGTCAAAAGAAATACAACTGGCAGTAAGAGAACAAAACAGTGAGTACATTAAATTATTACACCCAAAAGACTTAAAACTTAGACCTATTATAGCTGGTCCAACATGCCCCACTCACCGTCTAAGCAATTTTGTTGACATTATTTTGAAACCACTATGTATTCACATACCCAGTTTCATCCGGGATGATATCGACTTCCTGTCCCATCTTCCCAAAACCACGGAAACGAATTCACTTCTACTCAGTTTTGATGTGGTAAGCCTTTACACCAACATTACACATGATTTAGGAATAAAGGCGGTTAAATACTGGGTGGAAAAACATAGAGAAGTGATTCCCATTAGATTCACAGCGCCATTTATATTAGACGCAGTTAAACTTATTCTGGAAAATAACACTTTCTTCTTCAATGGAAAGAATTACATCCAAATTAGAGGCACAGCGATGGGAACGAAGTTTGCTCCCGTTTACGCGAACTCTGTAATGGGATACTTAGAACAACAACTCTACCAAGAAATAGAGGAAAAATATAGTACTGACTTTAGAAAGTACATTGAAAAATCTTGGAAGAGATACCTTGACGACTGTTTCATCATCTGGACAGAATCTCTAGATACTCTGGATGAGTTCAATATCCTCCTGAATAACCTACACCCATCTCTCCAATTCACAAAAGAGATGAGTAGGACCAAATTACCATTCCTAGATATAATGATAATCAAAAACGACACCACCATTACCACGGATATATATTATAAACACACAGACACCCATCAATATCTGAATTTTAAGTCGTGCCATCCACCTCATACAAAACGCAACATCCCATACTGCCTAGCCAGAAGAATTTGTACCATTGTAGAAGATACGAATACCAGGTACAAACGCCTAACAGAACTAAGAGAATTTTTGCTCAAACAAAAATACCCATCTCTACTTATAGAAAATGGCATACAGCGGGCTATAAAAATACCTATACAACAACTTAGAACAACCCAAAGAAGAAGAAACCAAGAACTGGTCATACCATTTATAATGACACACAACCCATGTCACCAGAATATCTTCAACACTGCCAAAGCAAACCTACCGATCATTGCTCAAAGTAATGAATTAAAAGGCTTAATCACAGATCGATCTTTGACTCTTAGTAAAAGACAGCCAAAAAATTTGAAGCAATTGCTAACAAAAGCAAAGTTTGACCTTAACAACAAAGACCAATCATTCACTGTATCTAAATGCAATGATAATCGATGCGGCACATGTCAATCCATACACGCCGGTCAATATATGAAAACAAAAACTGGAAAAATATTCACAAATGCAAATATGAACTGCAAAAGCAGAAATCTAATTTACTGCATTAAATGCCCGAATTGTGAAGAACTATATGTCGGTCAAACTGGAAATGCACTATCGGAACGTGCACGGGTACACCGTCAACAAATCAGAGACCCAAATGTCCGTCAGATACCCCTAAGCGGCCACCTGGCAACATGTGGTCAGGGAATATTTATAATATTCCCATTCTACAAATTACACAGCCCAAATGAAATCAAGAGAAAAATCAAAGAAAAGAATTTTATTGATAAATTCAAACCCAAGCTAAATGAACAATAATAACGCCTAGGGGTATTACTTCTACTACCACTATGACCACGACCACTAACAACAACAACAACAACAATAATAATAATAATAAAAGTGATGTTGATGGTGATGATTAATAGAAAATGCTATTTTCATCATTTCAAAAAAGCAAAACAATTGATACGTTGGATATGACTATTGGTCGTT